>CANSNZ010001401.1:0-182219 GCA_947646795.1 Beta lomatogona | reverse complement strand
AAACTATAAGTTGTGGGTTTTAATTGTTTTCATATGTTATTTAGAAATTATGTTTATCGATTATTTATTAGCTCTCGACATACGCTAGCGTTATCTACTAGTAATAATATATCTTATGTTTGATTGTGTCTTATGGAGTCAAATACGGGAATTGTCTTTGGTAGATTAATGGGGCTAAATTTATTAATACAAATTTTAGCCAAATGGGATGAAAATGGGCAAAGCCCAATGTTGCAAAGAACAAGTCCACACAACCATGAATCGAGAGGAGAAGAATTGAAATAAAAAGAAAAGAAAGAAACTCTTTTACTTGGGTTGAATCAATGAGCATAGGAGGAAAGAAAAGAGTGGGCTTTGATTGAAAAACTCCATACAACAAAGAATAATAAAAAGAAGAACACAACAAGCAGGGAAAGAGGCGTAGCACACGTGGGAAGACTGGGCCACGAAGCTAGCGCGGCAGCGACACAAGACGAAGCTTTCAATCTGATTTTTCGGCCATGAATTTCTATTATGGTGATGTTTCTCCATATTATTTTGTGCAGTTTAATTTCGTTTTTCTAGGACTTAGATGAAACTCTATTAGTATGATTTAATTGTTTAATGGTTCGAGAATTATAATTTGTTTTATGATCGCATAACTTTAGACCGTTATTGTGAGATTATTGTTTTACAAATTAGGTCTGTAATACTTTTTGTAGAACGATTTATTGACTTGTTTGGGTATTGTTTACACATTTGTTCTTGTAGTTAAAGGGTGATGTTATGCAATGGTATTTATTGGTTTGTGATTGAATGATTGAATAGTCCATGCTTTAGTTAGATGGTTTATGTCACTTGTTGATTGCAACAATATTTCTTTGAGTTAATCCTGGCTTGTAGTTTAGGGTACTCGATAAAACTCGTTAATTCTCATTCTAATTAATCTATTAGTCATATTACTAGTGGTGGATTCGACTGTCCTAGATTCCCTATTATTGACTATTATCCGATTTACTTTTGATTGCCAAGTTTATTTAGTTATTTGATATTTCATATTTAGTTTAATTACTCCACAACCAAATCATTATATTTTTATTTAGGATTAAATTAGTAGACATTAGACTTATTTTTAATCAATTGTTCCCTGTGGATACGATACCCTATTAATTATCACTTACTACTGGATCTTGTACACTTGCAAGAATAGGGTTTTATAACTTATTTAAAATCGCTTTCAGTAATGGTCGGTAACTGCTTGAAGTGCTCTTTGATAGCCTCAAAGGCTTGTCTCTGCTCATCCCCCCACTCGAACTTCTTGTTTCTCCTCAGGATTTTAAAGAACGGTAGGGCCTTCTCGGCCAACTTAGAGACGAATCGAGTTAGTGCCGCCATTCTGCCTGTCAGCTTCTGTATGTCCCGGATGCTCTTTGGATCCAATAGCTCACTTATGGCCCTAATCTTGTCAGGGTTTGCATATATCCCCTTTCACTCGACCATAACCGAGGAACTTACGGATCTTACCCCAAACACGCACTTCTTGGGGTTCGCTTCATCGATATTTGCGAAGAGTCGCAAAGGTTTCCTCGAGATCAGTGATGTGGGCTTCTTCAGTTAGGCTCTTGACGATGCTATTGTCTACATAGACTTCGACATTCCGGTCTTTCTGATGCGTGAATATCTTATCTACCAACTTCTGGTAGGTAGCGCAGGCATTCTTCAGGTCGAACGGCATAACCTTATATGCATAGACTCCGGCATCCGTGATGAACGTCGCTTTGTTCCTGTCAGACTCAAGGAGGCTGATTTGATGATACCCGAGTAGGCATCCATGAAGCTCAAGAAGACATGACCGCTAGTAGAGTCTACCAATTTGTCGATCCTGGGCAAGGGTAACAATCCTTTGGGCGCAGCTTTGTTTATATCGGTAAAATCCACGTACATTCGCCAATACCCATGGGCTTTCTTGACCATCACCACATTTGCCAACCATTCCCCGGTAGTCACAGGGCTCGATGAAATCGGCTGCTAGCAGTTTGTCTACCTCCTCTTTGATAGCAGCACTCTTCTCAGCCGAGAAGTTTCTTTTCTTTTGCTTCACCGGCCGCACGTCCTCGCTGACGTTCAACCGGTGGACCATAAATTCAGGATCAATACCTGGCACCTCATCTGCTGAGAATGCGAAGACGTCAGCGTTGCTCCGCAGTAAGCTTATGAGGTTCACCTTGACGTCATCCGCTAAGTCGGCCCCAATTTTACCATTCTCTCCGATCCGTCCCCGCTCGAGACTAACCTCCTCGGTCTCTCCTTCGGGCTAGGTCTTAGCAAGTCCGCCGGCCTTCCCTCAAAATTTTTTCATGGACGAGATCCTTGTTTGCTTTGTTCTATGCCCGCCGTCTTTTTCTTTCTCGACGGCGGAGACTCCACCGGCCGTTTGTGATTCGAATTATTAAGAGCCGTCGATAGCATGCTCGGGCGACTCTTGATTCCCTTTCAACCTTTCCGATTTTCCATGGTTTGACGTGTAAATCATCGTCAAGTGATAGGTGGACACCTCGGCCTGAGCGTCGTGGATCGGTGGCCGCCTTATAATGGCGTTATAGGCCGCCGACACATCCACCACTAGGAATTCCACCAAGAGATCTACGGGTCGGGATCCTTCTCCCGGCTTCACTTGGGTAGCTGATGGTACCCTCAAGGACGACAGGGATTCCCTCGTGAAACCGATTACGGCTATGAGACAGGCTTGAGATAGGACTTCCCTAGGCCCATCTTCTCAAATGCGGGCATGAACAAGAAATTAGCAAAACTGCCGCCATCCACCAGAATGCGATGAACCATCGCCGTGAATACCTGCAGAGATACTACCAAGGGGTCGTCATGAGGGTAGATGATCCCCTTAGCGTCCTCCACCGTGAAGGGATGCTGCACGACATGGTTGGTGGTGCCGGCCACTGGCCAGTATTGTGGTAATTCCCTTGGTGCCTTACCTCCTTAAGCTCCGGCTCGGCGCCTGAAAACTCCCACCATGAACATGTCTGCCCGAGATGACATGTATCTCCCGTGATTCTTTCTTTTACGGTGCTTTCTCTTGTCGTCTTCTTCTCCGGGTGACCCCTCTCGGTCGCTCTCGTCTAGTACGCTTGAAGTAGCCTCTCCGAATCGGATCCCTCAATTCCATCTCTCAAGTCCTTGGTCGTTCGCAGGAACATGACCGTGATCTCTGTGGAAATCACACCACTTCGAATTATCACGGCCCTTATAATACATTTTCCTAGGTCGTTGCCACTTGCCATCCTTCTTGTGCAACTCATAGATCTCGACCCTGGACATTATTAGGGGAGTGTAGTTGTAGTAATGGTATGGCCGTCATTTTTGACCCTTTTTCACCGAGTTACTCTCCTCCCTTCTACCGAACCTGGCGACTCCTTCTGTCTTTCTCGGTACTTATCTTTTCCTCTTTCTTTCTCTTTCTCTTTCTCCCTTACCATCTCCTTCGGACCGCTTTGAAGTCACCGCCTTGTCGAATTCCTCTCCTCGAATAAATTCATTGGCTTTTCCGAGGACTTCGGTCAGCCGGGTCAACTCTTGCGCCTAGGTAGTTCAGGGAAGGCGTGCCTTCCTTCGGACCGGGCCATCGGTGCTAGCACTCGTGACCTCTTGTTGTAAACTAGGAATGGTAATCGCTTCGAGTTAAAGCGCCGATATAATCCCTCAAGCTTTCCTTCTCTCCTTGCTGATAGACATCGGCTCACGGGTGGTCTTCACCGACGCTTATCAGCCGACGAAGCGTGTCACAAACATGGATGTGAGCTGCCTAAAATCGAAGATAATTGTCGAGCGGTATGCTTTTAAACCAAGTCCGTGCCAGGCCAGGACAAAGTGGAAGGGAATACTTTGCACCAAAACAGAGTCGGTGTCGGTGTATAGCAAAGCATCTATCCCTCGTAGCGCGAGATGTGGCCCTTGGGGTCCGTCTTGATCTTCTCCACTTGGGGTCCCCGGAGTATGGCCGTCGAGAAAGGAGAGTTTCGGAGAGACACATGTGCTCTACGTCGAGTATACTCGCTCTCCCTCTTGATCGGGATGATTGTTGAATCTCGCTGTCCTATCGACCCTCTTCTTCTCCTTCCCCCATAGGCTCTATGGGAGTCTTTGGATTCTCCCCGATCCCGATCATGCCGGTTTTGGTCACCCTATCGCCCGGCTCTAGAGAACGCATCTTTCTCACAGATCGTGGCCTATTCAGGGGACGCTTGCTAGCACGACCGACCGGTGGAGTCCCGGCTCGCCATAGCTTCAAAGACTTCGGCAATGCTCCCGAAGTAGTTCAGACCGAATATGTGTTGCAATGCTTCGAATATGTTAGGTTGAGGGGTCTCAAGTGGCCCTCTTACCCTTATCGCCGGTGGCTTGGAGGACCCAACCACCGGTTGCAGGGTCTTGATGCCGGGAGGTCCATCCTCCACAAAGCATTGTTATTCTCATCGCTTAACGGCATCCCAAAAACTCGCTTAGGATCCATGAGGCAAGGAAGTAGGTGAAAGCTGATCGTGGCTTAATACTAAAGGTATAGCTCACCCCTCCTTCTAGCGCCAATTGTTCCGGTATGGATTAAATGCCTTGGGAGTGAACCGGTATCCTTCAACTATGTAAGCCGGGTTGATGTCCCGCAAGACGAACACATAAACTAACCTCGGGGGTTTGATCCGAGGAACGCCCCTCCGATGCCTAAGTCGGTAAAGGTTAAAGCCGATATATCTCAAGTAGAGTATATAAGTATATGTGAACATACCTTATGACTCGGATCGTGGGGTATTTATAGGAGCCGGCGGTGTCCCAAGCAAGGTAGGACATCGCTCCTATTGGTTAAATACAATTCTATCCTCTTTGATACTTGGCTTTAGGCCCATAGGCACATTTAGTAAGTACTGGATCAAACCCGAGCCCATTTAAGAATGGACCAAGTGAATGACACCGGTAAGGTATCTAAAAAGTGGCCGGCATGGCGTAGATGCCGAGATCGTGTTTGACTCATTCCCACTCAATGGCACTTCCTTGAATGAGTTGACCATGGCGGTCAATAGCGGTACACTTGAACCGGGTAGGGAACTTAGACACCCCCATACAAGCGAGAAGAAAGTTGTAGTAGAAAGTTGTTATTGCCATTTGGTTGTAGAAATCATTAGTTGTTTATAATGATAGGGTATTGCATATTATCGATAATTTGGAAAAGCATACTTTGGAGGGGTAAAAGTCGTAGTAATTTACATAAATAAATGAAAATTGCACTCATCTAATGAGTTGAATTTAATTGCCGATGAAAATGACCCGATAGATGCAACATATGTATTTAATCAGCAATGGTGGTGAGTAACAATTCTAACAAATGATTCGAATTTTCTTGTATTTTGGAGCAGAGGATGAAAGAGATAGGTGAAGAAGGTGTATTAATAGAGGAAGGAAGACCTGAAGGAGGAGATTCGCATTAGCAAGTTTTGCTTGTAATCTTGATTTATCTCTATTATATAAGCCAAGGGGGGAGCAATGGTGTCCCCCTAGGCATTTACATAATTGCCCCCAAACAACAAAAATATTCCATCAATAAATCACGCATAAACTTGCCAAAATAATTTCAATCATCAAGCAATAAGCTATCACGCATAAACTTGCCAAAATAATTTCAATCAAATCTCTAAAAACCCAATCAACTGATATAATTGCCAATAAAAAAAGATTCATAATAAAAACCTTACCCACATTAATACCACATATAAATTACATACAACTCAAAATCATATTCACGGTTTTCCAAAAAATTACAAACACAAACTCAACACAAAATCAATTACAAACACAAACTCCAAAAAAATCAGTTTTCTTCATTACTTGAAGCTTCAAGGCGTCTCAAATTTGCGATTCTTCACCGTTAATCGTGTACGCAGATTGCAAGTTGAAAATAAGAGTATGTATAATGTTCTATATTGACTAAATCTTAAGAATATGTACAATGTTCGAGTAAATTTAAAAATAACACTATAATTGAAATTCAAATATTTTAAATTTCAGCCCATAAAATACGAGAATATTTAAAAGTTAACATTTAGAAAAGGATAATATTTTTAAATACGAGGCTGATGAAAATAGGGGAAATTTCAGCCTATAAACAAAATTGATCAGTTTGTGAAATCATAATTTAAAAGTTAGACAAGGGAAAAAACTCGAAATTGGTGTATACTTTCCGGATAAAAATTTGGGATCATAGAGAAATTACCGAAATCTAGATTTAAGAAATTATCTTTCTTTGTTAGAAAATAAATACGACCCAAGAATTAGATCTAAAGTGTAGTGCATGCTTTCACTCCGCCACGACCTTTGCCGCCTAACCGAATATTCGCCACGTCCTCTCCGCCGGAGTGGTAACCTCCGCGACCTCCGCCTTGCTACCACCGCTGTACCACATCGGTAATGTTAGATATGACGAGAAGTGGATAGTTTAGAAGTGAATGTTTAACCAATGGAGGTTAAGGTGAGAGGAGAGAGAAAAAAAGAGGGAGGAAATTGATGGAAATAGAGGATGAATCTGAAGAGTGTCATTTTGATTTTGAGTGAGAGGAAGAGGAAGTGAATCTTAAGGTTGGATAACATAGGCGTACGGTTTCGGGTTAGGGATAGTGTGCCATTTTTTTTACTTTTTGAGTTAAATGAAGAGGAAAAGAGGCGTACAATTATATTACTTGGTATATTACTTGGTAATAGTCTGCATCTATTGTTTATCTTACAATCATATTACTTTCTTTTTTTTGAGGGGTTACAATTATCTTACAATTATATTACTTGGTAAGTGTATAGTCTGCATCAAAGGTATAGTGTTTTTTCTTAATCTTCCCTTTTTGAGGTTCTAATGCTAGAATAAAGTATTGCATGTTGAACACTTTTAGGTGCTGTTGTTGCTAACTAATGGTTAAAAAATTTGGATTTTGCTTTCAGTTGAGAAGTAATAGTTATGCCTAAAAAAAGAGGGAGAAAATGGTTCCACTTCAATTTAGTCATTCATATTAAAAGAGATACTATCGTATAAAATATTATGATCATGGTATTGTGTTATCTGCATCGTACATTTGTTTTTTGTCTAACTCCCCCATCCTAAAAATATGTAGCGGAATATAGCACTTCTTATTAAATTGTTTAGTAGTGTAAACTATCTGAAAGCAACAATACCGACCTTTATAATAGAGATTTTTTTTTGTTGAATGATTATTGTATCTAAATTGAGTTTTAAGAACTTCATAGAAAATTCAAATGAACAAATTAACTCCACTATACATTTTTTTGACAACCGCGATTGTTAAGGACATAAGGTTTCAAATTAACTTCTACCATTTTATATTGAATAGGGTAACCCCTATATATCATATACCTTACTAAATAGTGCATTAACTTCGTCCATGTTAAATGAAATAGAGAAAAGGAAAAGGAAAAATAGGAACAAAGGCGATTGAGGATTTTTTTACATTTCTTTACTTTTTTGTAGTGTTTCCTATATATAATGAAATTTTTACATATATTTGGACCTATCTCTTTCTATCATTAATTACTATTGATTATTAAGGGGAAAAGGTTATTAAAAATATCATTCAAGAATAAAAGTACAGCATATTTAAAGTATAAAGACTAAACTCAGTATATTACATCTTATACGATATAGATTTTAGAATGGACGACTTCGAATTGCAAATTACTCAAGAACGTAGTTAGAAATGCAAAAAGTAGTTAGAAGTGCAATTTCATTACTTATACTTATTTAATAAAGTGTTTTTAAATATTATTTGTAAGTATTTCAAAAATCTTATTCACAAAATGGAGGTGAACTTAGATACAAACTTTCATTTTCTGTTTGTTTTACTACTTAGTAATAGTTATGACTAAAAGTGTAATCACACGCATCGCGTGCATAAAAAGCCAGTCTCTATTATATAAGCCAAGGGGGAGCTATGGTGTCCTCCTATGAAAAGTCTTTTTTGTCCTTAGCTAAATATATACTTGCATATCCTACAATTATATCCTTTCCTAATTTAAAGATGGGTCAAGGTGTTTATTGGTCTCTATTATATAAGCCAAGGGGAGCTATGGCGTCCCTTATGAAAAAGTCTTTTTCGTCCTCACCTAAATATATACTTGCATATTTAGATTTCCTACAATTATATCTTTTCCTAATTTTAAGATGGGTCATGGTGTTTATTGGTGTCTCCCTAAAATTCCAATTGTAAACTAAATAAGCATTAATAAAGTAACTTGACATAATGAGAAAAATGGTTACTCAATAAAAAAAAAAAAACATTTACAAATTTAATTTGACTATAATACTTTACATCTAATTGTTCATCACAATATCTAAACACTTTATAAATCACATAACTTTGTACTATAATTATTATAAATTACAATTTTAAAATTATATTTAAATGAAATTTAAGAACAAACCCAAACAATCGACGCCTTGCCGCTTGCATCGCGATGCATATAAGGCTAGTGTTTATATAAGTAACCTCATTTGCTTATAAGAGTTACCTTAAAAATACTACATGTGCAATCCCAATTACTTTTTGGAGTAAATTACATTTATTTTTTTACAGTAAACTTAAACATACTCCCAATTATTTTTTGCATTAACCTAGTTTTAGTTTTTGGAGTAACTTTGTTTAATCTTATGTGTAACCTTATTTATTCTTACCGGTAACCTCAATTATTCATACCAAGTAACCCCCATTTATTAATATAAGTAACCTCATTCGTTCATAAGGAGTAACCTCATTTATTCATACCAAGAACCCCATTTATTAATATAAGTAACCTCATTCGTTCATAAGGAGTAACCTCATTTATTCATACCAGTAACCCCATTTAATCATATGAGTAATCCCATTTTGTTCACATAAGTAACCCCGTTTTATTTACAAGAGTAACCCTTTCTATTGGTACGCACGTGTAACCTTAAAATATTATATAAGTAACCCCATTTATTTTTTACAGTAACCTCGTTTAGTTTTTTGGAGTAACCTTATTTAATCCTATGAGTAACCTACTTTAATCTTATAAGTAACCTCATTTTAATATACTAGTAACCTCATTTATTCATACCAATAACCCCAATTGTTTACAAAAGTAAGCCCCCATTTATCAATACGAACAACCTTATGTATTCATACGAGTAACTCTAATTGTTCAGAAAAACAACCCTCATTTATCAATACGAGTAACCTTATTTATTTATACGAGTAACCTCATTTGTTCATAAGTGTAACCTCATTTAATAATACGATGATGCTACTTAGTCATACGAGTAACCTCAACTGTTCATAAAAGTAACCCCAATTACTCATACGAGTAACTCCACGTAATCATACGACGATCCTATATAATCATACGAGTAACCTCAATTGTTCATAAAAAGTAACCTCATTTCTTCCTACAAATAACTTCACTTAATCATATGACAAACCTATTTAATCATAACCCCAATTATTCACAAAAATAACCTCATTTATTCATACGAGTAACCTCATTCGTTCACATGAGTAATCTCATTTAATCATACGACAACTCTATTTAATCATACGAGTAACCTCAATTGTTCACAAAAGTAACCCAATTTCTTCATACAAGTAACCTCATTCGTTCATAAGAGTAAACTAATTAGGATTCCATTTTCATATAAAAGGAACCTCTTTTATTTATAGAAGTGACACCCTTTTATTGTTAAGAGTAACCACATATTCATACAAGTAACTCTATTTGCTCATAAGTCATAAGAGTAACTCCATTTGTTCATAAGAGTTTGTGCAGAATGGTCAACTTTAAAAGGCTATATCTTACAGCACACTAAATATCTTTAGAAAATTCAAGTTGAATATGAAGATTTGGCTCGATAGCTTTCCAACGTCTGTTCAAAAGCTCAATTCCGATGAGAAATGAGTGAGATATGACCTTTTGAAAATAAGTTGGTTGGCCGACAGCACACGTGCGGCCACAGCTATATTAATAGGTATGGTCGGCCATACGCATGACGCTTTGATTTTTTAAAACAACTATGATATGATGTTTTTACCATATAACTTTTTTCACTATGAATGATTCATTTGGTCATATGATATAGAAATAGTTTTTTTTTTTAACATCGAGTGAACGAATAGATATAGATATGGGATACCATTTCATGTACTAAAAAACCAAGAAATTTCATATGCTGATAATTAATCGAAACTCCTAGTTAATCACCTCCGTCCTATTTTGCAACGGGAAATCAGTCCTCTTCAAAATGCTTTTACTCAAGATTGCTCTATTCATGACAATCTTTTTATCAGCACAAGAGGCTCTCAACATATTTCAAAAATCTCAAAACAAAATAGGGTGGTGTGCCCTAAAATTAGACATGAAAAAAGCTTATGACAGATCGAGTGGAACTTTCTCTTAAAAAACTCTCGAGGCTTTTGGTTTCCTCCCACATGGATCCTATGGATTAAGGAATGTGTTACCAATGTTTCCTATTCAATTAAAGTAAATGGCCAACCTTCCCCTTGGTTCCGACCCTTTAGAGGTCTGCGACAAGGTGACCTCCTGTCACCTTACCTTTTTATTTTATGTATGGAAGTTTTCATCCGAAAACTAACTCTTCAAAGTCAATCTCGAGACTCAAGTAACAGTTTTAAACTGCACTCTAGAACTGCCAACATACCCTGCTTAATGTTTGCTGATGATAGCCTCTTATTTTGTAAAGCAACTACCTCAGTTTGTAGAAATCTAAGAACCGTCCTTGATGACTTTTGTGGTCTTTTCTGTCAATTAGTGAATTTTCATAAATCTTCCATTATTTCCTCTAAAAATGTCTCCTCCAATCGAAAAAGGGCTCTAGCTAGTCATTTTAATATGTTGCCTAATTCTTCTCTGGGAAGGTACTTGGGAATTCTCTTTAGTTCCCACCATCCTTCTAAAGCTGACTCGCTCATATTGCTCAAAAGACTGATCAAAGGATTAATCTCTAGGAATCTGGTTTCCTGTCCGAAGCTAGGAGGCTCACCCTCATACAGAGTAATCTTGAAGCTCTGCCGTCATATACTTGTGCTTGCACCATGCTTCCTCCAGACTTAATTAGCTAAATCCATCGATACTCTTCACAGAAAAATTTTCTGGCGACAAAATAAGGATAAAAATGTTGCGCCTCTTATTGCATGGGATAAAATTTGCACTCCCAAATCGCAGGGTGGCCTTGGCTTAAGAAAAATGCTACCTATGAATAAAGCTTTTATAGCAAAGTTGGGTTGGAAAGTACTTACGGAACCTAATAATTTTTGGGTGAAACTAATAACAGAAAAATATCTAAAGGGTCAATCCTTTTTTAATTGTAAACCGAAACCGCACGATTCACCCATATGGAAAAAAATCTTACTCCAAAGATCACTTCTGCAAAAAAGGAATTAGGTGGAAAATAGGTGATGGCTCCAGAATTCTTTTTTGGCTTCATAACTGGTGTGCTGATAAAAATTTAATTGAAAAACTTAAATTACCTTAAAATCAAATTGATCATAATATTTGCCTAAAGAAGTTCATTCTTCCCAATAGAACTTGGGATATTGACAAGATAAAGCTCTTACTGTCCGATTGCATTATTAACAAAGATCAAAGGCATCCCCCTTCCCGTAAACCCCTTCCGAATGAGCCTAATTGGGGTCCTAACTCTTCAGGCTTATTTACGGTAAAATCCACTAATTGGCTAGCTCACAACCTCACGCCAAGTCTAGAAAAAATGGCCGCATCGTTGGATATGCAAGCTTGATATCCCACCCAAATTAAAAAAATTTATGTGGCAAATTTGCCACAACAGTCTTGGGGTTAGAATTATCCTTGCCAAGCGCAACATAATCCCTTTCAACCATTGTGCTATTTGTAACTCACATGAGGAATCTTTAGACCATCTCTTTGGGGGTTGCCATGATGCCATCAGCTCCTCCCCCTTTGGCAGCTTCAAGATCTTAAGGAGTGGGTTCCCTACACCTTACACCAAACCACTCTTTTAAATACGTTGTTCAAAATCGAGACATGATAGGTCCTCCATTATCAAATTTATCTTCCTTATATGGAGTATCCGGAAGGAAAGAAATTCCATTATCTTTCATAATGCCGATCTTAATGTTCACATGATTCTGCATAAAGCAAAAAAATTATTTTCTCGAATGGAGTCCGAGGAATGCAAGCTTGACATCCGCAATTCCTCCGGTTCCCCCTTTTCCCCTCCTCTCTTCCCTCCATCCACTCCGTGTTTCCTTCCTCCATCCTCGTTTTGTGGGAGCCACCTCCCACCTCCTTCCTCAAACTCAACTTCGACGGCTCGATTCGTGGTACCTCTGCAGCAGGCAGGTATTATCATTAGAGATGTTGATGGCCACCTCTATAAAGTTGTAGCTCTCAACCTTGGATCTTCTTCCGTTTTCATTGCCGAGGCTATCGCTTTACAACAAGGGCTTCGAATAGCTATCCAGAACAACATTCGACACCTACAAATTGAAGGGATAATCTTATGGTAATCAATTTAGTAAAAGGTATCTCGGTCTCCGCCTTGGCACGTATGCTCATATCATTCGGGATATTCAAGCTCTTCTTCGTTCTTTCTCTTCGTGGGATATTCGTCATATCTACCGGGAAGCAAACAAAACAACTGATTGGATCGCCAACGTTGGTCACTTAATTGATTCTCGCTTTAATATAGATGATTGTACTCAATCGCTCTTCACGCTATTCTTGTAAACAATAAGATTGGAGCTCCCCTCGTGCGGAGGGTCGCCTAACCTTCTTTTCTCCTTACCTTATTATAAAAAAAAAAATTAAAGTATAAATAAAACAATTTAATTGACATGTGAATATCCCTATCATTGATTATTTAAGAATAAGTTACGTTAAGGATATAGAAAATTTATGAATTATCACTTATCTTGGGGTCTAAAATTAGTTTTTCTTTTATCTTTTTTGGGTTCTTAACTTTGTAAGTTTTGGTTTATGTGACTTAACATTGTGATTTTAGGAGACTCAAAATGACCTTTTAATATATATACCTCCAATAAGAAAATATAAATATATTTATGAGACTTTGTTACTTTTAAATATCTCAAATATAAGAAAAATAAATTTTTAATACAAAGATATATTGCATACTTCATAAGTATTATTTTTATCTAACCAAACTTGCTTGGTGGAGGTGGTTGGAAACTCACCTTACGAGTCACAAGTTCGAACCCCGCTACCTACTTGTGCTTGGGTGTACGAATTCCCTTACATACTCCCTACTCTCAAGCGTTGATCTGTGTAGTTGGGTTGGTTGACCTGCGAGAGCTACTAGTCTTAGGGGTGTTCACCGGTCCAGGACCGGAATATGTAAAAATTTTGGACCGGGACCAGACCGGGATTTTTCCGATCCGGTTCAGCTTTGGACCTGTTGGACCGGAATCTATTTTATTTATAAAAAAAAATATTTTTTATTTTATTTAAACATAATTATAAATTAGATACATTAAAATTTAATCATTTTAATAACAATATTCCTAAAGATAAGTATCTGGAAGGAAAGAAATTCCATTATCTTTCATAATGCTGATCTTAATGTTCACATGATTCTGCATAAAGCAAAAAAATTATTTTCTGAATGGAGTCTGAGGAATGCAGTTGACATCTGCAATTCCTCTGGTTCCCCCTTTTTCCCCTCCTCTCTTCCTCCATCCACTCCGGTGTTTCCTTCCTCCATCCTCGTTTTGTGGGAGCCACCTCCCACCTCCTTCCTCAAACTCAACTTCGACGGCTCGGTTCGTGGTACCTCTGCAGCAGCAGGTATTATCGTTAGAGATGTTGATGGCCACCTCTATAAAGTTGTAGCTCTCAACCTTGGATCTTCTTCCGTTTTCATTGCCGAGGCTATCGCTTTACAACAAGGGCTCCGAATAGCTATCCAGAACAACATTCGACACCTACAAATTGAAGGGATAATCTTATGGTAATCAATTTAGTAAAAGGTATCTCGGTCTCCGCCTTGGCACGATTGCTCATATCATTCAGGATATTCAAGCTCTTCTTCGTTCTTTCTCTTCGTGGGATATTTGTCATATCTACCGGGAAGCAAACAAAACAGCTGATTGAATCGCCAACGTTGGTCACTTAATTGATTCTCAGTTTAATATAGATGATTGTACTCAATCTGCTCTTCACGCTATTCTTGTAAACAATAAGATTGGAGCTCCCCTCGTGCGGAGGGTCGCCTAACCTTCTTTTCTCCTTACCTTATTATAAAAAAAAAAATTAAAGTATAAATAAAACAATTTAATTGACATGTGGTGGAATATCCCTATCATTGATTATTTAAGAATAAGTTACGTTAAGGATATAGAAAATTTATGAATTATCACTTATCTTGGGGTCTAAAATTAGTTTTTCTTTTATCTTTTTTGGGTTCTTAACTTTGTAAGTTTTGGTTTATGTGACTTAACATTGTGATTTTAGGAGACTCAAAATGACCTTTTAATATATATACCTCCAATAAGAAAAATATAAATATATTTATGAGACTTTGTTACTTTTAAATATCTCAAATATAAGAAAAATAAATTTTTAATACAAAGATATATTGCATACTTCATAAGTATTATTTTTATCTAACCAAGCTTGCTTGGTGGAGGTGGTTGGAAACTCACCTTACGAGTCACAAGTTCGAACCATGCTACCTACTTGTGCTTGGGTGTACGAATTCCCTTACATACTCCCTACTCTCAAGCGTTGATCTGTGTAGTTGGGTTGGTTGACTGCGAGAGCTACTAGTCTTAGGGGTGTTCACTGGTCCAGGACCGGACCGGTGGGACCGAATCCGTAAAAATTTTGGACCGGGACCGACGGGATTTTTCCGATCCGGTTCGGCCTTTGGACCCGTTGGACCGGAATCTATTTTATTTATAAAAAAAATTTTTTATTTTATTTAAACATAATTATAAATTAGATACATTAAAATTTAATCATTTTAATAACAATATTCCTAAAGATAATAAATAGTAGGTTTTAAACTTTTTAATTTCTACATTTTAAACTTTTTTAACATATAAACTTTTTTCTTTTTACTAAAAAAATAGAAATTTTACCTCCGCTCCCCCCCACCGAACTTTCCGGTTTGGACCGAGGACCGGAATCGAATTTCTCGGGCCGAGGACCGGAATCTTTGGTCCGGTCCGGTCCACTACCCGTATTCGGTCCAACCCCCCGGTCTTTGCACAACCCTAACTAGTCCAATAGAGTCATTTTTCTTAACAAGGGGTTTCTAGTAGAGGAGCCAAAAAAATCTTTTTATCTACTCATTCTTATCTTTTACTTTTAAATACACCTAAAAAGTTAAAAGTCGTGATTTTCATCATACAAAAACTCTTAAATCAATTTTCTAGTCGATATTGTGGTAACCTAAGAACAATGCTCATTTTTATTGCCTTTTTCTAACATACTGTTGTATAAATTAATTGTGTTTTTGCCAATTCAAACTCATAATCATATATAATTGATATAGAATATTTTTTTGACAGGTATTGTTTTAGTGTTTTTGTATGTTACAATAATATCTTCTTTTTGTCATTTTTTTTTGTTAACGTGCGTAAATAAAATTGACAGAAGCCTGGAATAGTAGATAGCATAAATATTTTTGGACTTGTTGAAATTTAAAAAATATAAATATTTGTAACTATGTAGAATTCTAAAACATAGAAAAAGATAAATGGCTTAATTAGTTACTCTAAATTTATCAAGTTATTAAAATGTACTTTGAGGCAATAAATATGTACAAAAAAAAACATGGTTTGGGGACCCATGATTTTGTACATTTATGATTTCTTTTCAAAAGCTACATTTTCACATTCATAATGGTTTTCGTATCTTACATCTGTTAGTTTCTTCCGTACATCCAAAAAATATGTTTAAACATTCATAATATTGTTGTTGACCATAAGAAAAACATATATATTTGTGCATCTAAAGATGTCAAAAAATAATTAAGAAAAATTTCTATAAAAAAAAAACTAAATAACCATGGTTACTTTTATTGGGGAGATGTGAATCATATAACTCTTTTGTTCACTAGCGACAGTTCAGCAAGTGTTTCTCACAAAATATGGACCAACTGATTAAAGTGTCTTTCAATGTCCTAAATCTAGCATATGTCATTTTATTGTCCTAGCAAATTAAAGTGTCTCTTCTTTTTTTGCCCTAAGAAAATGATATTGATAGGCAAACGAACAAAAACTAAAAAGCCTTTGGTTTTTTTTTTTTTTTTCTTATTCAGATATGTCATCAAAGACTTCTCCCCATGAGGCCATGACCTAAAATAATCTTATTTTTACTACAAAATTGAGCACCCATGTGCTGTGCGCCTGTGCCCATCTATCTATGCTCAATTTTTTCAACAAAAAAACCTAATCAAGCAACTAACCCAATCACTCCTCCCAAAAAGATAAAAGACTCCAAAAGACAAATACAGTAACTTTCTTTTACGGGTAAAAACACAGTAACTTAAATATTACCGCTAGTAAAAATAGGCTGTAAAGCAAAAAGTAGATGAAACAAATAAATATCTAAACCCTAATAGTAGTACACAGGAAAAGACAAAAAACACCCTTGAAACTTGATACTACTTCAATTACTCCGGTAACGAAGCAACGATTCAAGCCTTTGCAACTTCAACTGCTGCTTAAATTTATTAATAAAATCATCTGCCTTTGAATCTACCCCTTCTTCCTCTTCACGCTTCAACGACGTCGTTTCCTTCACCTCAGCTACCTCATCTTTTCTCCTAAACAACGGCGTCGTTTCCTTCACCTCTGGTACTAACACCACCTTTTCCTTTTTCACTTTTTTATTTACCTTCTTCTTAACATTCACCACCTTCTCCTCCGGTTTTCGGTCCTCCGAATCAGAATCAGATTTATTCTCTCTCCTCACGTGATGAGTCACACCACTGTCACGTGCTTCCTCTTCATTTTCATTTTCATTTTCATTTCGATTCCCACGGCCGAACTTAAACGACGTGACACGTTGCAGAAACGACGGCGCACGTGTGAAGGTAACCGCTGCAGGATCCGAAGCGTGCGACTCAGAATAGTAGTTAGAGAAGTTGAAGGACGCGACACGTGAGAAGAGGGAGGGCGCACGTACGAGCTGAGGTGGCGGTGGTACAAGAGAAGCTCCGTCGTCTTGAGATTGGCGATATTGATGATGATGATTAGTTTGTTGATTGTTCTTGGAGTTGTTGTTGTTGTTGTTGGCGAGAAAGATAGTAGCGAGGACAATGTTGAGGAGAACGAAGAGAGAAGTTGGGGTCAACCATGGTGCTATTAGCGCAGCTACTTCTGTTTCTACCATTTTTGTATTGGTATTTCTTGTGAGACAGAAAGAGAGAAATGTGGGTGAGAGTAAAATGATGTGGAGTGTACAAGTGAAAGGGGATCTTGGAGTATATAAAGAGGATATTGGTGGAGACGTGGAGTATATTAATATAACAACTGGAATATAATAATCATGAAAAGTTACGTTCTTTTCCTGCTTTCACACACACGAAATGTGGGTTAGCTCAATATTTTAATTATTTTTTTTTTTTAATATTACTATTATAATTATTTTCGTATTATTATTAATTTATTTTTATTTATTACTATTATTATTATTATTAGTTCAGTTTCAAGCAATCCAAAAGAATAAGGGCCTTATATATCTTATCCGTTCTGTTTTAGATAAAATGTAGGGTCTTGACACGCGAATTTAGGAAAGGAGATAGATAGAGAGAAATAAAAAGTGTGAGTCATGTGATGAGGAGAGGGATAGAAAGAAGTAAATACCAAATAAAGTAATGTTTCATTTATTTTGAAATTAACATCCTAAAATGGTAAGAGTTTCATTAATGTTAGAACAAAGAAAATTAAAAGACATTCTCAAGCAACTTTATCCGCTATATGTGACACTCTTCCCTTGGTTGTTTCATTTTATATCATCAACATATATTAAAAAATTAAAAACATGCTTTGTATGAGATTCGACCTCAATACCTCAAAGTTTATGTACTAAAGTTCTAACCAATAAATTATGCACCATTAGATGTTATTCTTTTAATATGAAAATATTAATAACTCGGGGTATTGTCCGAGACAAAAACTAGTTAATACGATAATATGATGGGGATGATATTTAGTTTAGTTGGTATTCAAGAATTGAGATTAAATCTCGTCTATATCACTGTATTTAGTCATTTTCTAACGCTAAAGAAAATGATAATTAAATTCCAATATATATATATATATATATATATATATATATATATATATATATATATATATATATATATATATTATATATATATATATATATATATAAGTGAGTTCATATGAGAATACATATTTACATGAGAAATGAGAATGGATTTTACACGCTATAAATCTAATGAACAAGTGATGTAATTTTAATGAAAAAGTGATGTAACTCCAAAAAAACAAAAATTAGAAAAAAAATTTCGGAATTTTTTTTTTTTTGGGGCTCGAAATTTTTTCGGGGGTATAACTCTAATGAACAAGTGTTGTAACTCTAATCCAGTCGTGTGGTTGAGATTCATTCTCATTTCTCATATAAGGAGCATTATCATGTGATCCTGCTCCTATATATATATATATACACATATAATTTCCTCGATCTTATATTGTTTGTAAATTTTTTATTATTTGAAAGTTATATACTTCATCAGTTCTGAAATAAGTGAAACACTTCTCTCTTTTATGTGAGAGTTTTTTAAGAGAAATGTTTCACTTACTTCAGAATTGAGGAAGTACTAATATATTAGCAACGGTTTTGTTATTTGGTAATATCTTTCATCTATCTATCTCCTATCACATGATTTTTCTTTTATTTATCTCTATCTTTGTTCTTTTCACACACATGAAAAGAGTAATGTTGCAATGATAGTGGAATGGAAAAATACATGTTTATGTGTTAGAGGGCACAACAATCTCAAACGTTTAGATTTTTACTAGTTTTTTTGCCCGGCGATGCCTCGGGTCGATTACAATAAACTAATATGTTATTATTTTTAAATTTTATAATTTATTTTGCTACTTTTCGTATTTTTTGTTCATTAAGAAATTGAAAAATTCACGTCACAACGTGATAAGTAAAAAAAATTGAAAGGTTTGAGTTTGAAAACAATACCTTAAAAGTAATTGTGGTAAGGGTTTGTTCTGTTCAACTTATTTTGTCTTATCATATCAAATCTTATCTTAATATAAGATCTTATAAAATCTTATATGTTCTTATCTTATCTTATCTTATCTTATTTTATCTTATCTTATAAGATAGTTTATTGAGTGTGTCTAACATATTATTTTATCTTATCTGATCTTATCTTATCTTATCTTATCTTATCTTATCTTATAAAATCTTATACTTCCTCCGTTCGAAAATAAGTGAAACACTTGTCTCAAAAAGCTCTCACATAAATGAGAGAAGTGTTTCACTTATTTTGGAACGAGGAAGTATAAGTTAAAATAAGTTGAACGTAACGAACCCTAAAAGAATATGACATCAATATTCTCTTGTAAGTTACGTAATAAGAGTGTTAGAGATGTATATACTTGTTCAAGTCTTTTTTAGTTAATTATACTTATTACAAGACTTTATCTTATTTTATTTGAAACATTAGACAACAAATTCATAGTGTATTGATGGTTAAGCTCTAACTTTTCATTTCAAAGGTCACGTGTTCGATACCTTGCACTTACACATTTCTTTTTTTAAAGTGAGGAGTACACATAGACATAAAGCATTTGCATTAGAAAGTTGAGGAGAGTGCCACGTGGCACATAGGCTTTCTTTCGCACGCCTTTTAATATATTTGTATAGATTATTTGTTATTATATAAGTAAACGACTAAATCTTGCCCTATATTTTCCTTATTATCATCCTAATACATACTTTTATACGTAAAGTCCTATTTCCCTCCCATTCCTACCCCCTTTCCTTCTCTTACTCATACACTTTTATACTCCCTTCGTTTCTTTTTAATCTACACACTTTCCTTTTTGGTCTGTTTCTTTTTAATATACACACTGTTGCTTTTTCTATTTTTGGTAACATGTCACATCTACTTTCTCCTCTTTTTCCACCCATGTCATCTAATTTTTAATATTTTAATCCACTTTTTAATTTATCTCTCTCACTTTTCAATTTGTCTCTCCACCTTTTCAGTTTCTCTCTCATACTTTAACATTTTCTCATTGGTTTTCCCCCAAAGTGAAGTGAGTAAATTAAAATGAAACGGAGGGAGTATCATGTTTGCTTCAACATTTTTGGGCTCTACGACTACAGTTTAAACACTTACTCCATTTTTTCCTTGTTTGGTTCAACTCCTACTCAATCTATTACCCTTACTTGGTGGTAGTAATGGACTTCCTTAGTTTGTTACCTTCTCCCCCCCCCCCAATAAGGCAATAAACAAAATCTATTTGTTGGTGGTTAATGGTAATAGTTAAAATCTATACAAATATATTAAAAGGCGTTACTATTAACGGAACGGTGCCACATGACACTCTTCTCAATCTTCTAATACACATGTTTATAATCTCAATCAAAAATATTAACAATGTGTAGTTACTAGGATTCGAACACATGACCCTTAAAATGAAATGTGAGAGTTTATCCATTAATCCAATACAATTTCAATGCTTAATTAATGTTTTAAAGTAAAACATAATAAAGTCTCATAATTATATGTAATTATAAAGACATGTAGACAAGTTTTTTGATCTTTAACCTTTTATTGTAATAACATTTGCTTACTGAAATTCCATTGAAATTGTTATTTTTATCCCCAATTCCTTATAATAAGTTTTTTTTAAAAAAATTATCATGCCATAACGTCCATTTTTCAATTTCATACGGGACAGAATATTACGAAACGCTGATAGAATCAATTATGAAATTTATGAATAATATATTTGATAATTATAACCGATGCCCGGGGTAAAATACTAGTTTCCTTTCTAAGTCAAGGTTAAAACAAACACCCAATAAATATAATAAGTTTTGTTTTCATACACTCCTCTATTTGATTTTATTTCTCTCCATTTCATAACTTGAACCAAATATGCTACTCCCACCGTCCCAAAATATAGTTCCCATTTTCATTTTGGGTGTCCCAAAATATAGTTCTCATTTCCGCATTTAGTTCCACATTTTTCCATAATTTGTCTAGAAAAACCGTGTCCCATCATTTATTTGCTTCTTGAATTTTGTTTTTTGCTTTGTTTATTCAATTCAAGTGTTACAATTAATACTCTTTCACCAATTATTCTACATTCTCTCTCCTAAAATCATCTTTTCCCATACAACATTTATTTAAATAAAAAAAAATCTTTATTATTCCTCTTAGATTCTACTTGCACAAATTACCGTGAAAAAAGAGAAATAAAAAGTATATTTTAGAACGGAGGAAGTATTAATCTCTCTTCTCCCTTAAGTGCGCTATCTTTCCTCCACCCTCTCATCTTCCAAGTTCCATCTTATTATTACCCTGTAAGACTGTCATCTTCCCACCATAAAAATTGAAATATAATAATAATAATGGATGTAGTAATGTAGGAAAGGTACGTTATTAGATACTCCTACAGTCCCTGTTTTTTTTTGCTTTAGTTCTTTATATTTCTTTTACGTGTGTTTTGTCTTTATAGATCTATTTAAAAAAATTAACTCAGGAGTCAGGACGGTGAAATTTTTTATGTCTTTGAGTAGGTTGGAAAAGTCCCGGACACATCACTAAGGGAGTAAGGGTTGGTTCTCTGGTTAGTATATTAAAGAAAATGTCGTGCAACACATGTAGAGTTTATCTCTTCCTATATAATTATTTTTATCCAAAAACATAATCTATGTGAATGTGATGTGGATTGTAGGGTAGAAATTCGTACTCAGCTTGACTTAGAGTATCATTAGCAATGAGCCAATGACCCAGACAAGATGGGTTCTTTTTTCGTAAGTGGAAAAAGTGTCCAAATATAAGAACATTATTTTGGGTGTGTATAGAGAGCATGAAAACGTATATCTTGATTATCTATGTATATTTTGAGTTTCTTGTTTGAATGTCATAACCGCATATAATTACAATGACAAATTGATAACAATCATTTATTAGTCAAGGAAGAGAGAGCCTTGATAACAAAAAATTAAACTAATTAATTTAAGAAGCATTAAATAAACCGCACTCACATTTCTTGATTATAAATGTTTCTTATTCTATGTTTTGTGGCATAGTTTAGAAAAATCCTTACAAATTTTAGTGTCAATTGGTAATTGAATAGCCATTCCTCGCCTTATTTCAAGGCTCGTGATTTAATCATAATTGTACCTCCTCAATTCGATGAATTTTTTCTCACTACCATCTTGTGTCATTGTTAACTAAATGGAAACGTTTATGCCCTAGGCCCAATTTTTTTTGTCTCTTGTTAAACAATCAATCTACAAATACAGGTGAAGATGGAGAGATACAACTCGCTTGTTAATACATGAAGGGAATTAGGAGTTTGAGGTGGCAAAATCTACAACTAGCCCTATAGTATTGATGGATGAATCAGGTTTTTTAGGCATACGAGGTCCAAAGAATGAGAAGAAAGGAATAATTGATAGATACATATTTAATTGTAACTCGTTACTTATTTTTCAAAGTGAATAAAAATTACCTTTATTTACTCAATCCATTACTTAAGGTGCTTTCTTAAAATAAAGTAAACAAGAGTAAACTACGGGGCACAAGAATAGAAAGACAGCTTTTTTTTTTCAGGGGAAAAGCAAGCAAGCAAGTTAGTATTAAGATAAAGACAACATGTCAACGAAGACATGAGCTTGCACTCAATAGGATAATGGTTGGGCGGTTGGAGGCAAGCGATACGCTTAGACCAAATGTAAGCAAGGAGACTTAAATATTTGTTTTTTTTTTTAAAATGAGCACTAAAATTAAAGCTTTTATAAATAAGCATACACCCAATATTCTTTTAAGGTTTTGCTAATATTCTTTGTAGTTTTAATGAAATAATTGGTGGTTTTTTCCTCTACTTGTAAGAAAGAGGTTTTTCAAGTTAAATTTGTATTTGTCATTACCACATAAGTCTTGACACGAAATAATAGATTATACCGTTTATCTTCAAGTGGGACGAAGTCAAGGACAACTTCAGTTTTTTAATTCTACCATTACCACATATATAATTTTCATTACACGTCAGGATACAACAAGTTAATAAAGTAGAGTAGTAGTTACCACATACTATATATTTTCTATGAAAGCTCTTGCTTTGAAAATATAATATTTTCGTGTCTACTGACGTCAAAAAGACTTGCTTGTTTTCATGTGACCTGAATTTTCCAACCTTTAAGAAATTTGATTATTCTTTTGTCTATATATATATATATATATATATATATATATATATATAGAATCAGTTCATGTGAGAAGAGAGTTTTATATGAGAAGTGAGAAGTAATTCTAACCCTGGATCATAGTTTCATTTAATGGCCAAGATTAGATAAAAAAAAGGTAAAACCTAAATTACTCCTCACGGTCATAACTCATATTATACTTTCTCTCTCTCTCCTCTCTCTCTTATTTCGTTCTCTTCCTTCAAGAGTGGCGTTATTTTTTTTTTTTTCAATTTCAATTCAAGCGAGAGTAACATCTTTGGATCAGTGAAATTCTAAACTCAAGATTAGTTCAATGGACGCACACAATATGGGAGAAGAAGGTTAGTATTTTGTTTAATTTTTCTTTTTCTTTTTTTAGAATTCCAAGTTGTTCTATATTCGAAATTGGTGCTATACTCAAGATTATATACGAAATTGGTGCTATACCCACATGCATTGCTCTTGCATGTTATGATTCTTGTTGTGAAACAAATTTTGATTCAAATTTTACATCTAAATTGATCTGTGCGATTGAGAAAGTTTTGTTTTCTAGGACTGGTTTGAAGAAGTTGAAGTTGATTTTGTTCAATAAGATATGTGGGAGTAAATAATCTTCAGGTTATTGTAACAAGGTTTGTTTATGAAAGCCGATGTGAGGAAAAATATAAAGAAAAAAAAAGGTAACCAGATATGCAGAATGGGTTGTAGCATTATGGGGTTGAAGTTGAATATTTCTGCATAGTAACAAACACCACGACAACTCTAACTAATTTACATTCAATTGGAATTCATCTTGCTTTAGGTTAGTTTGTTTTGTTTTTAATTTTTTTTTGAGGGGGGTTTTGTTTTTAATTTTCGGATTTTGCAAATGTGTTGCAATTTTAATGAATTTTATTCTTTGAAAGAACTTGGTGGTTTTTAATTTATTTTGCCATAACTCTTAACTAATAATTGCTACAACTCTAATGAGTACTTCCCATAACTCTAATAAGTATTTCCTATAACTCTAAATAAATATTGGTGTAACTCTAATGAGTAATTCTTATAACTCTAAATAAATATTAGTGTAACTCTAATCAACTCTAAACAAATATTAGTGTAACTCTAATAAACTCTAAACAAATATTCGGAGGAAGAAAACAGATGAGGAGTGAGGGTGGGAAGAGAAAGGAATAACGCAAGACCGCAAGATTTGTCATTAGCATAAAATAGTGTTGTGTTCTTGATTGCTTTTGTTCAAGCTACAAGGTATGAGTCCTGTTTCGAAACATTGCACCCTTACACGTGATTAAAGGTATATAAACAAGTAAAGCATTGTTTATAATCTATTTGTTGGGAAATAATCTACTTATTCTTGGAAACATAAACATTTTTGGGCATATCATGTTCGAACACCCTAAAACCTATTAGCTCAAATGGAAGAGCATTGTGCTATGCACAAGATGTGGGTTCGGTTCCCACATAGGTTATGAAATGACTCTTGTTAGAAGTTAGAAACCTAAACATAAAACAATGTATTTTGTAAACATTTAATTAGAGTCATAGGAACTAAAATTTAGAGTTATGCCATGATTTGATTAGAGTCATAGGAAACAAAATTTAGAGTTATGCAAACATTTAATTAGAGTTGTAGGAAGTAGAATTTGGAATCATGCCTATATTTGATTAGAGTTATAAGAAGTCAAAGTTAGAGTTACACCAATATTTAATTAGAGTTACATGAACTAGTAGTTAAGAGTTATGCGATCACTTGATCAGAGTTATGCCAACATTTGATTAGAGTTTTATGAATTATAGTAGTTAGAGTTATATGTTCTAGTAGTTATATGAACTAATTATTACTTCTTATTATAACTCTAAACAAGTGTTTTCATTTTCACAACTCTAAATACTATTGTATATAACTCTAAACAAGATTTGATATAATTCTAGTAAGTATCTTCTACTACTCTAAAGAATTGTTGTCATAACTCTAACTACTACTCCCTATAACTCTAAACTAGTAATGTCATAACTATATTTTCTACTTCATGTAACTCTAAACAAGTGCTGCCACAACTCTAGCTACTACTAGCGATAACTCTAAAACAAGTCTTGAGTAGTTATAAACATGCAATTTCATAATCATACCAATTCTTCCATTTCAAAATGCTTAGTCACTACAACTATTAAAATTCATAAAATTGATGGATAAAAAATTGCTTGACCAATCTACAGAGCAACAATATTATCGACCACATTCGAACATTATACATTCGATATTGATGGACAAATGAAATAAGTCTTCAGTTCTTTTGAACAACTACAACAATAAGAGAAATACTAGTTCAACATATACAACAATACAAATATATATAACTAGTAGAACTCGTCCTCGTCCATTGTTGGCATAGTCATAGGAATTGACCATCTTCTCAAATGGGCAAGATAATTTATGCATCTAACAATGCCTCTTCCACTCGGTCCATCCGGGAAGTCAATGACTCTAATACTACCTTCATCAAGATGGAATGATCCTATCCAATCTCTCGATAAATTCAAGCAATGTGTCATACGGTCATTAATGCAATGTGGAGAATTGGATGTCCTACTGCAACAACCACCTTAGAAGGATCAGATAACTCGTCTAATAAAGCTCGCCACACTTTCTCTGTCTGATGCCATAGAAGACTAAGCATATTTGGTGAAAGAATTGAATCGACAGTTACCTGTATGGAGGGAAACGAGAGAGAAAATTAGAAAGCTGCAGGCCGCAACATTTCATGCCCGATGATCCGTTGTTGTGTTGGAACCTCTTTTTTTATTGGAGAGGGGGGGGGATGGAGTTTATATAAATAGAGTTCACTTGTGTTGACCGGCCAAGTATGGTTTCCACATCAACTCTATTCATCTCTTTAACATCTACATATCATGGCACACAATCAGCACCTAAGCAATCCCATAAAGAAAAAGGCATAGTTACATGTAAAGAAGGGTCAAACAAAGTAGGACGGTTGGTCTTAAAAAATTCAACCAATTTACCTTGGATATTATCTATGCTGTCTCCATTAAGGCCTTTCCAGGGTAGCTAACTACTGTATTCACTTTCAAATCAAGTAGTAGTTCTCAGCTTGTCTCAGGATCGTTATCATACACGAATGAGATTACATAACCGATACCACGTATCGGTAAGAACCTAACACACGATGATGAGAAGTTTGAGTCACCCGAATGAGGCCAAGCATGCCCATAAGTCATAGATTGAAATCCGGGAAGTGAAACGTTAGCCCGTTGAATACATTAACCTGAAGTTCAGATCTAAATTCTTGGAAAACACCTGCAAAAATATTGTAAGAGGACTAGAGATCTTTAAAATTTATCTTTAGCTACCATAATCATCTCTCCAGTTTCTTAGGTTCAGCAGTAATAAAAACACCATCAACATAATTAATTTCAGTAAGATATCAATAATTAACTGAGAATCTACTGAGCAACAATGTTATCGACCACATTCGAACATCAGAAAGCATAAAAGCTACCTAGGCCATACTTTACTACTACATTTGGGTAGAATGTTCACAAAAACCGAAACCGAAATACCGTACCGAAAAACCGGACAAAATGGGTGGTTACCGAACCGGAAAATTTGGGATTAAACGGTACGGTTACCGAACCGGTAAAAATTCACGGTTAAACGGTACGATTACGGTTATGATTTTTTATAAAACGGTTAACCGAAAAACCGGATAAATTTATTTTTTTATTATTAATTATTTTTTTATAATAATTATATTAATTAATTAATGATTTTTGTGTGAGAAAAGTAGAAAACGCAAGTCTATCCTCTTTGTTGGAGTGATACTGGACCTGAATTAACACAAGAGAGTAAGAGACCACAGACTAAGCCCCAAGGGGGAGTAGCAATATGAGAAAGCCCAAAAGTCCAAACTATGAGAAAGCCCAAAAGTCCATGATAGAGTAATTGACTCTCGGCCTCTCATCACTTCATCGGTGATCGATTCGGCTCTAAGCCCTAACTTTCCTCTTCGAGTTTCCCCGAGAAAAGATGAAGCGAAACTAGGGTTCCCATTTTCGACTCTCATCACTTCAAGACTCTCTCTCTTCGACTTCGACTTCGAGCAACAGCCAACAACCATCTTCGACTTCGAGAAACAGCGGCACTTTGAGTCTCCCTCTTCGAGCAACGAGGCAATAGCACCTCGAGAGTTCGAGTCTCCCTCTTCGAACCACACACCCTTAGCGAGAGAAAAGCAAGGATGGAGTCGGCGGGCGATAGCGGGAGAAAGCGTTGAATGAATTGTGCAGTAAGGTCGCAACTGCTTTAGACTTCGATTCCGATATGATTTTCGGCCTCGTTTCTTACTGTGAATTCGCTCCTCCTCTTGATGCCAAAGAATACCTTGATGTAACATTTTCTCTCTTTTGCTCCTTTCTTTTTTTACTCTTTCCGTTTTTGCCACTACTAATCTTTATTTTTGTTTTTCGCATTCTAAACTTTTCCGTAATTGGGTAACTAACAATTTGTTCATTTGCAATTGAATTTTCTGAAATTAATATTGGGTATTCCATGATTGTGCAATCGGATTATTGCTACTTGTTTGATTCATTGTCGTCTTTATGTTGTTTGTTTAATCTCAAATGTGAAATCTTTGGGTAAATGTTGCCGTGTCTATCAAAAACCGAATATGGGGTTTTATCAATGATTTGCAATGGAGATCAGAATATGGGTTTATTAAGGAATAGGTTAGAATGATATAAACTGATTTGCGAAATTCATCAAGAAGTTGGACATTTGATAAAACTTGCGTAACGGTTAACGGTTAACCGGAAAATCGTACCGAAAACCCGGTTAACCGCTTATGCGGTTACCGGTTTGAACGGTTACGGTTACGGTTCGCAAATATGGCGAACCGATACTTTCGGTTACCGTCCCGAAATTTTATTTCGGGACGGTTAACCACCCATGAACACCCCTACATTTGGGGATGACTTAGAATTCGAATTCGATACATAATCTGTTCTTATAACTCTTAACGAATTTTTACCATAACTCTAGTTATCGCTAACTATAATTCTAAACAAGAGTTGTTGTAACTCTAATTAATACTATGCATAAATGTAATTAGTAACTTTAAAAAAGACTCGTCATAACTCTAAAGAAGACTTGTTGTAACTCTAATTAGTATTCTAGAACTCTAAACAAGCATTGATATGACTACTAACTACTACTTCCTACAACTCTATAACTCTAAACAAATGTTGCTAAAACTCTAACTACTACTACTACAACTCTAGAAGAAGTATAGGTATAACTCTAGTGACTAATTCCTATATAGAAACTATAGAAGACTAGTATAACTCTAAACAAGCATTGCTATAACTATAAAGAATTACAACTACAACTCCAATTAATTCTTCCTATAACTCTAAACTAATATGATTATAACTTTAACTAATATGATTATAACTCTAAAGAAGTATGGCTACAACTCTAGTTAGTTCTTCCTATAACTCTAAACAAATGCTGATATAACTCTAATTAATTTTCAGAGTTCGAAAGAGCCAAAATCACTTCAATACAACACAAACTAAAGAGAACTAGGGAAAACAAAAACAACTCAAAAGATAATCAGAATTCAAAATCACACTATTTTGATTCTTGATTTCAACCAAAAACAAGTATTGTATTATTCTAAAAGCTCCAATCATAGACCTAAAATAAATAAATAAACCCAAAAGTGAAATATAACTCACATAGATTGATCGAAGATAATCAATCAACAAAAAAGGCGAAAAATGAACAAAAACACAATCAAGAAAGTAGAAACGAGTTTAGGGCAAAAAGATGAATAAATCCGAAAATAAGCAAACGACAATTCCCCACATATAATATCATCAGATTACTAGCATAAACTCGCAAAAAACATGATCAAGCAAAGAAATTTCGAAAACAAATTACGAAGACGCAAGGAAAATTCAAAAACAAACTAACCTTCTGCGTCGCGGTAATGGATTCCATCAGATTCTTGGACAGAAGGAGATGACAGGTGAGATAAGACGGGTAGTAGGAGACGAGATGAGAGAGACGACATAGTCGGGAAGAAGGAGAATAGAGGAGATAGATAATTAGGTCTTTCCATGGAAAAGGAAAAAGGTAGTTTGTGTTAATATTAGTTTTGAGATCTTGGCCGTTGATAGGATCTAATCTAAGGGCAGTGATTCTTTCTCATTTCTCACCTAATTTCCCTTCTTACATGATCTTTTATACTATATATATATATATATATATATATATATATATATATATATATATATATATATATATATATATATATATATATTTCCTCTGTTTTTAAAGGTTACAACATTTTGACTTTTATACTATTTATGTATCAACTTTGACCAAAATTTTTTAACTAATATATATAACAAAATTAAGTATGTAGGATGGCATTTGATTTGACTTAATGTATATTTACAAAATATCAACTTTTTATAATTATTGGTGGTCAGAATTGTGCGTTAACTTCGAAATTTAAAGACGAAGGAAGTATCATATATTGAAGAGGTCTTAATTGTGATTCTTTCAATAAGTGAACCGAGTATCTGTTATTTCAGTTTATATATGTTTTGTTCTCAGATTGAATATATTTATATTAATTATTAGGCAACAATAAAAAAAAAAGACAAAAGGTAGAGCAAACGTATAATAACATATTCGAAATTGTAACCAAGTGTCGCCAATAGGTTCTATTGTAACTTGATGGAATGCTCGCCAGGTTCTTCTGGTCTGGTATGCAAAACCGGGGGATCCACTGAAGGAAAAGGGAAGTTCTGCATCTCCCAAAGGGCCTTGGGGGTCTTGGTCTACGAAGTGTGGGCACTTTTAATGATGATTTATTAATGCGGAAAGCATGGCGTATCCACCAGAATCCGCAATTATTGCTATCTCGAGTCTATAATACTAATGGAGGTTTTATTCGGTGATCGAATTCTTCTTGGGGTGCGCGCGGGATTTTAAGAGCACGACTTCTTCTACAGCAGCAGTGTGCTTGGAAAGTTGGGAGTGGGAGATACATTTGGGCCGCTAAAAATAAATGGGTGAATGGGCAGATCCCAATCATGAAAGATGAAGTTCCTCTTCTTGTAGCGGCTAGACTTAAGGTTTATGATCTTATCTCCCCTAATGGTGCCAATTGGGATTCAAGGAAAGTTCGTAGTCTTTTGTCCCGTCTAGTGCTCGCCAAATTTTGGGTCTGGAACTCCCCACTGATACTAACACAGAGGATACCTTATATTGGCCGCTTACAAAATTTGAATCTCTTCATCATCTATTCAGGGATTGTCCTCTTGCTCTAGAAGCCTGGGCCATTATTGATATAATGAGCCCAGATCTCGCTTCCATTCACACTACCTTTACGGATTGGCTCATGCAATGCATTTTTTGCTTCATGAATGAGGGTGGAGTGAACAGTACTCGTGTGAGTGACTACATTGGCACGCTTTGGGCTACATCTCGTAATGAGCAGATCTTCCGAAGGACTCGTGCAACCGTGGAGGTGCTTCAGCAACAAATTGAGAGGAGTAAGCAGCAACATCTAGTGGTCACCCAAGATGTGAGGGCTGCTAGCCAGCATGCTATGGAAGGAGGGCCGTCCCCTGGTTTTTTCTACGCCAATATTGATCGTCAGAAGCATGGAACACCAGAACTTAATATATGTATAGATGGCTCATGGGTGAAGAATACACTTCATGGTGTTGCCGCTTGGGTAGCTGATGCACCTGGTATGCCAAATTACAACAGCCATGCTCAGCGTTTCATTGCTTGTTCAGCTCTTCATACAGAAGCTAGAGCATGTCTCCTTGCGCTCACTTGGGCTAATACTAGATCGTTCACTCGGCTCAGAATACAAACGGATTCGAGTATGTTAGTTACTCTTCTTCAATCTTCTAAAACGCGAGATATTTCTATCCATCATACTATTTCTGCCATTCGCTCTCTTGCTACCTGGTTTGATTGGTGCCAGATCATCAAGGTCCACAGGGATGATGTCTCTCCAGCACATGATTTGCCTAAGCGTTGTCGCTCCTCTCTATTTCCCTTTATGTCTTTTTAGTTTCCCTTCTATTGTTTGTAGTTTGTACGTTTTCCCGTTGTCAAAAAAAAAAAAAAAAAAAACCCCGCCTCATAACAACAAATATAGAAATGTTGTAAAATAGGAATAACACTTTACAGTGTCAAAACTTTCCAAATAATGTGATACTTGATTTTATGATTATTGTAAATTTCTTAGATAGTTTATTGAAAATTAAACTTTGTGCTCCTTTTATCATAAACATTATGTTAGTTCTAATCTCTTTTAAAATCTAGTTCAAACAAACACTTGAGAATTGTTGAAACTCTTGATGATGATATTAAGAGCAACAATTGTTAATTATGCAAGCTCAATAGCCCAACATAGTTAGTAGATTGTGGAAACACGTTGTGGCTTTCAGGAGAGAATGAAGGGAAACTCATAGACGAAAAAGAAGAACGACGATCCTAAGAACACGACGAAGAAGAGCAGTCTGGATGGGCAGTTTGGGTGCTCGGGAGAGCTTCGAGTAGTGTTAGGAATAGAGCTGTTCACGGACGGGACGACCCGCTAAGCCCGCCCAACCCGGCCTGCTAAAGTTGCGGGCTTGGACAACAAACTTTGAAAAAAATTTCTAAATGGACGGGCCAAGCCCGGCCCGCTAATATTAATGGGCGGATATGGACAACCTCAAATATACCGCGGGCAAGCCCGCCCAGCCCGTTTATCATAATTTCTATTTTCTAAGAGATATAATTTTTTATCTAACTAATTTAGTGTTGATTTATCATTTGGAATATATGGTTTATTTGCACTAATATAGCTTTGGTAACACATAATTGTCTTTATTCTTACCTTTAGTAAGCTAATTTCTTAATAATTTGTCGTCCTCTAACATTTTTGTTACGAATATTTTTAACTTTCTCTATTATGTTGTGATTATCAACTTTTTTTTTCTATTTTAACAAAAATTATGTTTTAATCTATAAATATTAAAGGGAATTAACTAGAGTACTTGGAAAAAAATAAAAGTATTAATAGGCCCGTTAGGCCCGCTGAGCAAGCCCGCCCGTTTATTAGGGCGGGTCATGGACAAGTAGTTAAGCCCGCATAAAAGGGCTTGGACTAGACATATTAGGCCCGTTGGACAAATTTTTTTGATTAGGCCCGGCCCGTAACCCGCCCAAGCCCGCAAATGATCACCTCTTAGGAAGTTTCTACCTTGGTTCCGGAATAAGTGCTCGGGCGAGCCTGTTTAGACTCGCCGGACGGGAAATGCTTTGAAGGCGGTTTAATTTCGAGATTCATTTTCTAATTCTTTGTTATCTAATTTCCTACTTTATTAATGTTAGGAATCTTTAAGATATTTGTTATTTATCAAGGAACACTACAAGAGGGGAGGTGAATTATTGATAGGAACTATGAGTACTTTTGCGAGAATCAAAAGAATAATGAAAGAAACAATGCAAAGACACAAGATATTTTACGAGGAAACCTTTAGGCCAAATAGCAAGTATAAAACCTCGACCACAAGGGACTTTAGACTCAAATTTTTAACTAATAATAGGCTAAATCCTATTAACACTTGAGTCACTACTCGTGTTCCTCTGGGGAACACCAATCACAAGAACAATTCCCACAACTATTGTTCTTCTCTTGACTTCACTCAAAGTCATTTCTCTTGCTTTACTCAAAGCTCTCTTGAATATAGGATTTCACTTAAAATTCCAACCATAAAATAAATATATAGAATATCGTTTTCACATTAACGGAACAAACAAAACAATGGCGCTTGTTAAGAACTGAAATGGCACCGACTCCATTCAATATCATAAGCTCTGATTTAGGTATGCTAGTCCTGCAGCCCAAATGATGTTTAAGATGATCTATTTACAACTCAATGAGTTACTACCTTTATCCCTGAAAAATCGAACAACGTTAACAACATGATAGGCTTCGTAACTTTAACGGAAAAGCTACAAAGTGCTTTTATTGATCAAATAAATAAACTACGTACAATTTTAACAAACTAAAGATAACCTAATAAAATCGAATTTTTTCCTTCAATAATGCTAAAATGAGTATTAATTCCTGAAATGTGCCCAAGTTCAAATTAATTCCATGGATACCGTCCACGTAGGACGGCACGCCATAAAATTGTTTTTTTCAAAGCAAACCGCTACTTGAAGTAGCGGTTAACTTCAAGTTATTTGAAAACAGTATATGTGGTAAAACCGCTACTGGGAGTAGCGGTTTATATACATCCCTTTTATAACTTGTCTCAGGGACATCATATAACCGCTATTTGAAGTAGCGGTCAACTTTACATTATTGGTATTAACCGCTACTTGAAGTAGCGGTTTATATGCATGCCTTTTATAACTTGTCTTAGGGACATCATTTAACCGCTATTTGAAGTAGCGGTCAACTTTACATTATTGGTATTAACCGCTACTTGGAGTAGCTGTTTTGTTAAAAAAACAAAATTCTCGCGTGCCGTCCTACGTGGACGGCACCCAGGAATTAATTTAAACTTCGGCACATTTCGGGAATTAATTTAAACTTCGGCACATTTCAGGAATTAATACCCATTTTAGTATTATTGAAGGAAAAAATTCTAATAAAATCAGCTTTCAATCCGAAAAGATAATTTTCTTAAAGATAAGTTATTATGCTAACCAAAACTAACTAATAGATAAAAGATAAGATTTATCTTATTACTTACACAAATAAAATATTTTACTTATTCAACGATCATCACGCCTACCTAACTAATATCTTAATTAGTTTTATTTCCTAGCTTTGTTCTTTTTAGTCTCTTGACATATTCTAGTTTCGAATAATTGTTATTCCAAATCCGAGAAACTGCTTTGTTCCTCATCTTAGGGAACAAACCACTTGTTCCATGCTACTGCTTTATCCTTACAGAAGATCTTGGGAACATCCTAATATTCTATAGAACTTTACTTTGACAACTTCATCAAAGTCTTCAAGAATCTCACTTCGATCCTCATCATGGTTTTCTTAAAGTCCTTAAGGTACATGTTTCACTTCAACAACACTTGTAGAGTATAATCCTTGGTCTTTGTTATATATCATCTTCAAAATTTAAGGGAAACAATATTTTATTTCCTGATAAGATCTATGTGTATTAGGAACATAAATTGTTTACTTTCGTAATAGGATTAGGATCTTGATATGACAAAAATAATTCCTACCAAAACCTCCGAAGAAAGTAGTAGGGTCTAATCCACATAGTTATGGGTTTTTAAGCTAGCTAGTATCTAAGATATGGAGAAACTAAACAAGATCACAAGTATGGGAATGAAAAAGGTTTAAACTAATAAATAAAGATAATCAAAATAAAAAGTTCTAGGGCGATGGTTCACCATGTTTATAATTCAAAATCTATCAAAAACACTATGAAATCTAATATCTAGAGCACAGGTTAATCTTACAACTGAGTCTTAATGCTTTCAAATCAACATATGCAATATAGTCACAAACATAATCAGATTTGCTAATTGTAGGTTAGTCTCTAAGGAGTACGATCATTCGATTCTAACTCTTACTAGCAAGATTTAATCAAACAATTGATCAGGTTGTAAAATTAACAAAATGAACCTAATCAATTAGTATTATCAATCACCAATCAAACCATTAAAAAAATCAATCAAGATTTATAATATAAACATGAAATCTCTAACCCTAGAAATAAGACTACTCAATCATGAAATAAAGAATAAAACTACCTCTAAAAAGAAAAGCATAATTAAAAGAAAGAAATAAATAAAAAGAAATAAATAAATGATAAAAAACCTCAATGAATTTAAATCAATGGCCGGAGTTCATAACGAAAACTAGGGCTAAAAACTAAAAAGCATGAAAACCTAGTCTAGAAAGGAAAAAAATGAATGAAACTAGAACTAAAGCTAAAAATAATCAGAGCTTTCTCTTTAACAAGTGATTCCTCCTATATATAAATACTCTTCAATATCCTAATATAAGCAGGAAAGTTGGCTCAATTGTGCAAGTCAAGTAGAGCCTAAGTTAACTCCTAGAAAGAGTTAGTCTTTAAAGATTGATTTTTGAGTAATCTTGGGTGATCATTTACAGATAATATGAAATCATGTATCTCTATATTTAGCCTATTCAACAAATATAATATTTCTTATAGTAAATCTTACTGCAATTTCTTCACTACTCCCTCTGTTTTTCTTATCATTCTCACTTTCTTGTGCGCGTCTCCCCATCACCTCTTTGAACTTAAATATCATTCATTATATATTAGTAAAAATTATAACGATTGAATATTAATAATGTACTAATTGAGACGAATCAAACAAGACCCCACATGACTATATTTTTTCTTATAAATTGAAAAAAATTTGAGAAGATTCTCTCTAAGTATGAATAGTGCCAAGATTCCAAGTGAGAAAGATAAAAAAAATAAATGGAGTACTTTTGTAGTATAATACTCAAAAAAATATACTTCCTCCGTTTCTTTTTACTTGTTACACTTTGACATTTTACACTACTCACAAATTTCTCTTTGACCATCGTTTGAGATTTATACGTGAATAAAAATATAGTCATGTGGGATCTTGTTAGATTCGTCTTAATATGTATTTTTTTAATATTACTTTTTTTAATTTTTACAAATACAAAATTAGAGATATATGTTCTCAAAGTTTTGCATTGGCATGCGTGAAAAGTGAAAGTGTAACATGTAAAAAGAAACGGAGGAAGTACGATTTTTTCATCATATACTCCTGACAAATTTTTTTTTGCACCATATAACCTTGCGAGTTTTCGAATTCACCATATACCCCCGACCTTTTAAAAAATACATTAAACTACCCTTATGACTAACAGAAGTCTAACACCGTTAGTCATTAACCCCTAACCCCCCTCTAACCTTGATTAAATCATCTAAACCTAACCCACTCTAACCCTAACCCCTAATCAACCCTAACCACCAACCCCCCACCCCTACACCCTTCCCCACCACCTCCGCAGCCCCCCTTCCCCCCACCCCCGCAGCCCCCCCTCCCCACCGGCTCCACCCCCGAAGACCCCCCTCCCTCGTAGCTACACCCCCGAAGACCCCCCCCCCGCATCCCGCGACCCCCCTCCCGGCTGCCCCACAACCCCCTCCAATTCAAAACCTCGATCATCCGAATCGAACTCGAATCCCTTCCAGGTGATGGCGATGGCCTTGGCTCCAACCTTAACATTACTTGACATAAGTTCATTCGAAGTGCGGTGGTGTCGATTGGTGACGAGGCGGAGGAGGCGAGGAGAGAGAGAAAGGAGGAGTAAGGAGGGATCGGAAGAGGCGAGGAGAGAGAGGGGGTTGTGGGGCTGCGGGGGAGGGGGAGGGGAGTGGGGGTCGCGGGGATGTGGGGGAGGGGGCGGTGGCAAAATAGAAATTTAAGGCCTCTTATATATAGTCATATAGGTAGTGGTGGAGTTAGGATTTCACCACCAATAATAATTTTTTTAGAGTAAGTATAGTATTTTATGTAAAGCTATGTTGCTCAGACTCGAGTACCCATATTCGACACTAGTACGTCTCCAATTGTCTGACTTAGCTATTTCTTGGAAATTTTTTCAATTTTTTTGCCCCAAAGAAAGTGTCCACCCATGTCCGAGTGTCGAGGTTCCGACACGGGTACTTGAGGTGAAATGAGGAGAAAGTAAATATTAATTTGAAACTAAAAATTATTAATTAATTGGATATTAGTATGATGTTAAAAAAAATAAGATCAAGTCTAATATATTTGAAGTACAATACTAGTAGACTAACGTAAATGTTTTAAAAAAAAAAAGAAATTTTTTAAATGAATAAAGAAAAATGTAAAAAGAAGTGAACTAAAATTTAAAAGAAATTACCTTACATGTAAAGGAATTTTGAAGATGAATTAAAGAAGAAAAATGTAAAAAGAAATGTTAAAAAAACAAACTTTGTATCTCATGGGATTTGAACTCAAGTCTTGTTGGTGAAATAATACACAACTAACCATCAAGCCAAACTAGTATTTATTGCATATAATTATTGTTGCTTTCCTTTATTTAAACTCCTTCAAAAAAACTGGGCCCCTTTCTTCTTGGGGACCTGGGCGGTTGCCCCTCTAGACAATTCCCCAGGGTCGGGCTTGGCTGTAGGGATGCGGGGGTGGTGGAGGAGAAAGGGTGGTGGGTGGGTGGTTAGGGTTAGGGTATTAGATTAGGGGTTAGGGTTAGGGCTAGAGGGGGTTAGAGTTTAGGGTAATTAATTAGGGTTAGAGGGGGGATTAGGGGTTAATGACTAACGGACGTTAACGCCTTTAGTCATTAAGGGCAAGTGGATGTATTTTTAAAAAGTGGAGGGTATATGGTGAATTTGGAAACTCGCAGGGTTATATGGTGCCAAAAAAAATTGTCAGGGGTATATGATGAAAAAACCGAAAATTATAAGACATCATAAATAGATCGCATATATCGAACAAGAAAAATAAAGTGAAAAAAAATTACACATACATAATTTGGACAATAAATTATATTAAAGGACAAATTTAGTGACAATGACTAAAAAAAGTAACAGATTAGACCATTGGGAAGATATTATGTTTCAAACATTCAAATCTTTATAATAATATTAATTACTTAATATTTATTAGATTCGTTTACGTGTTAGGGGAAAAAATTCATAAATTGTCACGCTTAATGGTCTGATAATATCCACTATAAAATCATATGAGTAATATAAATTAAATACACGAGCACTTAATTAGTGAGTAGTAAGATATACTAGGAAAACCAAAAAACAATTATAATAATTTTAACACATTAATAATAACTCGTGCATCGTACGGGCATAAAAACTAGTAATATCATTAAATGGGCGGATTTAGTGATCCGTGCGTAAGGTAGTAGATTCCAACAAAAATAGTGCGAACATCCGAATGTCATAACTCATTGACTAGAAGTCTCCTCGGGGCATGCAACCTATCATTGGAAAGCTCTTTAAGTCAAGTTTCCAAATCCACTGAAATTCAATTTACAAGAACAGATCACAAGTTATGGTCAAAAGAGTAGACGTGCCTCCTTTTCCACATTTCTTCTAATGATTTTCCTCTTTGTTTTCGCTCAAACTCGTACTATAAGATATCTGTAATATCCTTATGCAATGTACCTTCCTCCCAAATGCTCGTACTGCTCAAACTTAGCTAATTATACTCCAAATATGTTCTCAATACATGAAATTCATCAAAAACGCGAAAAATACAGAATAGGAGTAGAATAGTATAACTTGAGAATATAATGCAATAATGAACCTAATAATGAATCTAAATGCTTTAAAATGCAACCTAAATGCACCTAAAAACTATATATAAATATGACATATCAAACTCTCCCAAGCTAAATCATTGCTTGTACCCAAGCAAGACAATAAACACGGGAAATGTAAGACAACCAACAACAAGAGACTACGATTGGGCCAAACATTCAAGTGAAAACACGAGAGATATAATCACTACACAAACCAAGCATCGACAAAGCAGCATAGCATGTCATGTAACGCAACCGACTTTCCAATCATACTAAAACCATTTCTCCCGATATGGACTTAACCAAACCTGATAGACCTCACTATAGTTATGTGCACTCAAATCTCTCATGTGTTTAAGGCATTATAAATGACCACTCAACCTAAACCAAGTCGACTCAGATGAAGTATGTACTCTTTAACTTCGACTTTTTGACTCACTCCTTACTTAACAATAAAATACACAATGATTAACAGAACTTTCAAGTGTTGTAATAAGATTGAGGTTAAGGTTATTGAAAATAATTTGGTAATGGTGGTGGAAAAACCAAGAAGGGGGAGCATCATATACTTGAAAACATGACTAAGAAAGGTCTTATCAACTCCACGCAACAACCAACAATCTCCAAATATATAATCAACAACTATTTTGCTCAAGTAATTCAAAATAAACCCTTATTCTTTCACTTTGTTAACAACTCTTGTTTTCACTTTTTTTCATGTTTTTTTTTTTCAAATTTTAAGTCAATTTCAAAGCTCTCAGCATTTTTTTTCTTCCAACTCAACCACGAATCAAACATTTTAACTTAATATAAACTAAATTACCAACCCAATATTCGCTCCCCCAAGCTAGGATTGGGACAAAAATCAAATTAGGCCAAGGGCTTATAATGTAGGTATCAATTCAACAAAGTCAGAAAGGCTTAAAGAGTTTAGAGAAAAGGATAATATGAAAACAAGAATAAATTTGGAGCTAATAACATGAAATTAAATGCCTCAATTATATCAAAATGTCTGCACAATCAAATATCATAGAGTAATAAGTCAAAGTTAAGATCCATGCAACAACGAGGAACTAATCACAAATGAAGGAACAAACTAATACAGATACAAGATACTACAACAGTTTATCAAGCACAAAAGCTCATTTAGGTTAAGGTGTCTGCACAGTATAGTTAAATCGAGCCAGACAGAGATTGAACAATCTTACCATAAACAATCAAATCAAAACAATGGTGCTATGAGTAAATCATGAATAAGATAAGTGATGCTTAGGAACTGTAGTAAAATACTAACAAGGTTCTCAAAAAGTGGTAGCAGAGATGAAATCTAATATGAGATGAAATATGCCAATGCAACTAAGAAAGTAGTATAATTTTTTTTGTTGCACACAAACTCTCATTCCTAATGAACAAGAAAACTGTGCAACATCCTAGGAAGGCAATAAAAATCTACACTAGAAAGCAATAAAGGATAGAATATTCGTCCCCCAAATTAAAATTTGTAGTGTCCTCATTGTAAGAAACCAAAATCATAGATTGAACCTGGTCAAACCTCATCGAGCACCAATTCACTGGAACACTCCCAACAATTACCACAACCCACCACTATTGCCGCACACAATTCCCAACAATGAAAGAATCAAATCAATGTACTCATAAGAAATCAACGAGTATAACAACAAAAACAAAATCCAAGCAAAAATCGAAAGTAGCATCAAGAGAAAAAAAAAACAATATAAAATAAAGAGACTTACTACCCAATTTAATGGTAAAAGAGTCGAATAAGCTCAAAAAATCACATCGCATTGCTTCTTGAATACCAACCTAAACCAATTTGTAGCGTAAGTGAAGAATCCTATAACAAACATGAGTTAAGAGGTTGGGAGATTAATAACAACAAAAGAAAAAGAAAAGGAAAAGAAAATAATAAGAGAATCAAATTGTACAAAATAAAAATAAGAAAAAGAATGAAAAACGATACAGGAAGAAGAAACGAGAAGAAGAGAAAGTTAGCTGGGGTTCAAAGGAGTCAGAACTTATGGTGGGGGAGGCAAACAAAGGTCGGAAGGGTGCGGGTGGGTGCAGCGGCGCGTTGGGCGTGGCAAGGAGTTGTTGTGAGGAGGCAGTGAGAGCAGATGTGAAGAAGACACCGAGGAGGCGTAGTGCAAGCTAACGGACGCCGGCATGTCGAAAAAAGAACTAGCGTTGTGGCGGTGGTGGGCGGCACCGGTGATTGGTTGTGGTGACGTGGTGGGTGTCGGTGGAAGTTGGATGACGATGTGAAAAAGGGTGAAGGCGCTAGGGGGGGGGGAGATCGAAATAGAGGGGCTTACTTTATGTGTTTTTTTTATCGGTTTTTTCACGAGATGTCTAGTGGTTTTCAGCAATTCATCATATACCCTTAATTTTTCAAATATCCACCATATACTCTTGAGATTTGAAAGAATATTAAAAAAGACTCTTCATACTAAATGTTGTTAACTCTTAGTTAAGTAGTTAATTATTAATTTGTCTATAAAGAATCCTAGCATGATATATTCACCCCTAAATTTTTACGTGCGACTCCACAATTACTTCAGCTTCTTGTGCTACTTCTAGGGCTGCTTATCGGTCGAGCCGATCCCGAACTGTGGTTTGCTCGGCTTGTGTTCTTTTACGTTTATTCGAGCTCGAGCCGAGCTCGAAGCTTAACGAGCCGAGCTCGAAGCTTAACGAGCCGAACTTTGTTCGAGCCGAGCTTTGACCAAATGTTAAACGAGCCGAGCTCGAACTGTTCACGAACAAGCTTGACTCTTTAGACAATTAAACTATTAACTTATTATTGTGTTTACTTGTTTTCTTTGTTTTTCTTTTTTTAATATTTGAGATTTATAGGTTTTCTTTTAGACAATTAAACTATTAACTTATTATTGTGTGATATCTAGGTTAATATATATATATATATATATATATTATTTTTCGATATAAAATTATAATCGATCCTATTCACGAGCTTTGCCTAGCTCAGCTCGGCTCGATCAAAGCTCGGCTCGGATTGTTTGCGAACAGGTCAGGCTCATTATCACCCCTAGTTGCTTAATCTTCCGCATATCCAAAGATGAGATTCACTCAATTTGGCTCTTAGTTGAGAATTTTTGCCTAAATTCCGTGAAGCCTAGTTTTTGAATTTTAGAGGAAGAACCGGAAGTCGCTGAGTAGAGAAGAGAAAGATAAAGAGCGAATTTCTTGAGGTGAAATTAAAAAAAGGAAACCCAAAAGTCAAAAATAATTTTTTTTCCTTAATGAAGCTAGAAACTAGGGTAAGCGAAAATGTGGGGATTAACTCCTTAATGAAGAGTTAGCGTCATATGACATGAAGGATACTTTCGATTATTTTTAAACCTTAGGGGTATACCGTGAGTATCTGAGACATTGAGGGTAGATGGTGAATTTTTTAAAACCTCCGAGGCATTTCATGCAAGAACCGTTTTTTATTATTATTTTTGTAATAGTAGCTATCTCTCCCGGTCAGGCAAATATCAGCATGGTCAGGTGAATATCAGCCCGACCAGTCGAATAATCCACCCAGTCAGGCGGCCTGACCGGTTAACCGGGGGAGAAACACCTAGCTTTTTTTTTCTGAACTCTTCAAGCTACAAAAATTACTTGTGTGTCATAAAAGGTGAAAATCCGCTCAGGGAGGCTAAAAAACATAAACGGATTCAAGTGAATTCAAAAATGAAAAAAAAATGAAATATGGTGAGCCGGGTTGCCTCCTGAAAAGCGTTGATTTAGAATCATCCTGCACGATCGTTTAAGATTAGTAAACCAATGCAGAACATTTCAACACTCTAAGAAGCTTATCATATGTTCCTGCAAACATCTCAGAAAAATTATATAATAGAGAAAAGAAAAAATGAAAAAATTTAGTCCTAAAAATCTATTGAACCTAGAAAAAGAAAAGTCAAAGGAAATGTTTTATTTACAAGAGTAAGAAAAAGAAAAATTCTTAGTCTTTTTACATGACTCAAAATGAAAAATACAAAGTAAGTTGATATCAGTTATATGATCATAAGAGTCACTAAAAATGGGTGAGAGAAGGAATGATGGAGGATACAACAGAGGAGAACAAGGAATAAGATCATGTTTTTTAGAGAAGGGAACATATAAAAGACTCCAAAACAGTAGGTGGAACTGAAAAAGGCTCATGAATCACCTCACTCTCAACTTTATTTTCCTCTAAAGAAGAATTTCAACCATAGTTTCTTACTCGAGCAAAACATCCATCACATTGATCCTCTCAATCTTACCATCATCCCAATAGCTCTCATTCATTACCCACCCCTCATCATCATCATCATCTATACGGGTGGGGTGAGAATTTTGAGTAGAATAATCACATTCATATTGGGGAGGGTGTTGACATCATTCACTAATATCATCTTACAAAAAAAATGTTATGAGGAGTAGAGTGACAATTAGAACAACAAGGAGGTGGAGTGATGTAAGTTCAGGGAAAGAATTGGTCTAGCAAATAAAGACATCTCCCACTCATAAGTCTCCCTAGCCAACCATTCAATTAAATCCCAACAACAACAATTAGGAAATTGGAATAGAAACGTTACATTAGACATAATTCTACCACCATCCTAGTTTCTTCATTTAACCCCTCATAAATCACTAGGCACATATCTCATACTTCAATTTCATGATTGGGACCAATAAAATCGCCAAGTCTATGATAATATTTCTAAAACACTTCATTCTCATATTGAGGAAAAGAAAAAATTGCTCTAGATTACCAGCATGTTTTTGAGGTTGACGGAACATATAAAGTAATGCATGATAACTCATGCAAAAATTGGTAGTATTTTGATGTGAAGTATCAATACTGAAAACATACATGAGAATCCCAAGAATTATGACTACGTTTCCTGCCAAAAGAATTATCCCCATCATAAAAATAACATGACTTCGTGATACGAAAAAGTAAAAAAAAAAAAAAAAAAAACTATTCACAAAAGGGGAAAAAAATTATATACACAGTTTAGTGTCACCAATAATAAAAAAATAAATAAAACAAACTATCTCCCTAGCAACAACACTAAAATTTGATAGGTTGTCGTATACCTGTCAAAATTAATTCCTAGAAAAACCTCCTAATAGGGTAAGTAGGATCGAATCTATAGATGATTGTTTTATGCTAGCTTCTAAGATATGGAAAAACTAAAAATATCACAAGTATTGGAATCAAAAGGTTTAAACTAATAAATAAAGAGAACCAAAAAAAAAAAGATCTAGGGCAATGGTTCACCATGTTTATAATTCAAAATATATCAAAAACACTATCAATAATTCAATTGCTTTAATATCTAGAGCACATGTTAATCCTACGGTCAGGTCTTAACGCTCTTAACTAACCATATGTAGTACGATCGCTAGCTAACATAATTAGATTTGCTAATTGTAGGTAAGCCTCTAAGCAGTTCGATCTTTCAATTCTAACTCTTACTAGTAAGACTTAATCAAACAATTGACAGGTTGTAAGATTAAAAAAATAAACCTAATCAATTAGAAATAGCAATCACTAATCAAACCATAAATTAAATCAATCAAGATTTATACCATAAAAATGGATTCCTTAACCCTAGAAATAAGACTACTCTATCATGAAATAAAGAATTAATGAAAACTACCTCTAAAAAGAAAAATATAATTAAAAGAAATAGATAAATGAAAGAGAAAGAAAGAAATCATAAGAAACCTCAATGAATTAAATCAATGGAGTTCATAAGAAAAACTAGGGCTAAAAACTAAAAAGCATGAAAACCTAGTCTAGAGACAAAAAGATGAATGAAACTAAAACTAAAAATAATGAGAGAGTTATCTTTAACAAGTGATTCTTCCTATACATAAATAATCTAAAATATCCTAATATAAGTGGATAAGAAAAGTCGGAATAATCATTTAATGGGCGGATTTAGTGATCCGCGCGTACAAGAGCAGATTCTAGCTAGCAAAAATAATGTGAACTTCCGAAAAGAATAACTCCTTGACTCGAAACTTCCTCAGAGCGTGCAAACTATCGTTGGAAAGTTCTTTATGTCTAGTTTCCAAATCCACTAAAATTATTTAATCCTCAGGAAATGTTATGGTCAAAAGAGTAGACGTGATTCCTTTTCCACATTTCTTCTATTGATTTTCATCTTTATTTTCGCTCAAACTCGTACTTTAAGATATCCATAACGATCCTTATATAATGTACATTCCTCCTAAATGCTCCTAATGCTCAAGCTTAGCTAATTATACTCGAAATATGTTCTCATTACCTGAAATTCATCAAAAACACGAATATACCCCGAATAGAAGAAGAAGAATAACATAACTTGAGAATATGATACAATAATGAACCTAATAATGAATCTAAATACTCTAAAAAATACTTAAATGCACCTAAAAACTATATATAAATATGACACATCAGATCTCAAGCTTTATATAAAGAGGGATAAGGGTATTTGTTTATGTATCTGAAGAAACACATCAAACGCGAGGAGAGATTATAAATACTCTAAGGCTTCTAGAATGAGTTGTTGAGAGATATTATTGTAATTCACAGAGTTTGAGAGTTTGGGATCGATTTTGCTAGTATTTGTTGAAGTTTTAGTGAAACAATTGATGGATTTTCTTTTACTTGTAAGGCAGAGGTTTTCCACGTTAAATTTGTTTTTGTCATTAGTTTAATTTTTCGCTCCTTAGATTTGTTTATACTGTTTTCTTGCTACAACGCTTATGCATCAGCCATAACAACTATGTGTCTTCTAGTATAAATTATTTAGCTTTCTCATACCTTTAAAGGTAGGTGTACAGTCTATTTTACTCATTTAGATAACTTCCAATGAACTAAAATAGTCCTAAGTAAACTAGACATATCTAAAGTTAGGTGCGTCCGACAACATCATAGACTTCCCCTTCACAATTGGCATCGTCAAGTAGAATTATCATTTCTATTTTCGTTGGTGCAATAATTCAGCAGGACTTTTGTTTGTTAATATTACCACATAACTCTTGGCACGAGATAGAGTAGACATTGGGGTGCTAATCGAGTTAAGTAGCTTGCGAAAACTCAAACTTGACTTGGTCAAAACTCGACTTGACTCGAAACCTCAATGAGTACGAATTGAACATGGCCCTGCTAGACTCGATAATCTAGCGAGTGGCTCGATATTTTTTTTTACATTTTTTATAGGAATTTATTTTATTTAATATAGAAAAAAAAATACCCATATTAACTAAATATTACAAGTATAGAAATAAAGTCCTTCTATACCTATAATGTCGAAAATATAAATCAAATAACTCTCATTTCTTTATCGATATTAGAAAGAAATTAGGTGACTCATTAACAAAAGAAGCAGCAAATTGAGGGAAAAAGAAAAAAAAAAAAAAAAGAGATGAAGGAAGAAGCAAAACCGTGGAAAAGGTGCAAAGTAAGGGAAGCATTACTCCCACATAGATGGATTATTATGAGATGGGAGCTATGAAGATTATAAAACATTACCCAAACAATTTATTTATGTCTCCTTATGGGCCTAGTATAGTACTATTATATATGGGCCTTACTAAAGTTAAACTTAAATGATGATATTAGTTTGGATCCTTGGACTTTGTCATTAGCACAGTTGGATTCGAATACTTGAGTCTCTCGGGTTCGAGTAAAGCAATCGAGTCCTATTCGAGCAGACCGAACTCGAGTCGAATTGAGTTTCGAGTTGAGCTCACAAATCATAATGAGCACGAGTCGGGCATGGGTTTAGCGAGCTTAATGAGTAACAAGCATGAGTCGAGCAGTTTTCGAGTCGAGTCGAGCATACCTCTACTCGTGATTGGTTCGCTTGATTATCACCCTAATCATACACTTTATCATCAAGTGGGACAAAGTCAAGGACAACTTCAATTTCTAATTCTACCATTACCACATTTATAATTTTCATTACACGTCAGGATACAATACGTTAATATAGTAGTAGTTATCGCATACTCAGATACTCTTAGATATTTTCTATGAAAGCTCATGCTATATAATATTTTCGTGTCAACTGACGTCAAAAAGACCTGCTTCTTTTTTATGTGACCTGAATTTTCCAAAGTCGAAAAAATTTGCTTAATCTTTTGTACTGTATTACTTCCTTCGTTATTTTAAAAGTAAGGATATTTTAACTTTTGCACTATCTATGTATCAATAAATACAACAAAATAAAGTATGTAAGATGTTACGTTATCGGATTTTAATGTATATTTACAAAATATCAACTTTCTATAATTTACACTAATAGAGAATTAAAGATATTGATGGTCAAATTTACAAGTTGACAAACACGTAATTTAAATATTGTATTATCCTTAAAAAAATGAAGGAAGTATCGTATATTGAAAAGGCCTTGGCTGAGACCGTTTCAATAACTGAAATGTGTATCTGTCATTTCAGCTTATATATTTTTTTGTTATCAGATTATATATAATTTTTGTTACTCTATGCATATGTGTTATCAGTTCAAACTTAGAAGTATTTATTAAATCAGGTTATTCATTCTTATTAACAAATTATATATAATTGCTCTCAGTTTATACATATATTATATTAGTTTATAAACTTTTATGAAATATATGTAAGCTGACATGAAATATGCATAAACTGATAACAAATAGACTGGTATGAAATGTGCAGTTGTGCACAAACAAATAGAAATATGTATAACCTGAAAACTAATATGAAATATGTATAAACTGATAACAACTATGCATAAATTGATAACATATACATGAAACTAAACCTGGCAGAAACTCGTCTTAGATAGTGAGATAGTCTCAACCAAGTTTTTTCGTAATATATTTCCATTGTTATCAATAAATTACATCAAGAGTCGCAACTAAAAGTAGCCGAGAAAAAGAGACTTTAACCCTAGTGAAAATGGCTGCAACTTGCAACCATTTAGAGATTGACTTTTTTTCTTTAAAAAAAATGTGGACATGAATCATAGTACGTTATGTGTCGCTATCCTCCCTTTTAGATACTTACATAGACCATAGTTACATGGTACCATGTCATCCTATGAGTCTATGATCGACATGACATTTCTTCGATAACTCTTTTATAACTCATAAAATGAAGACAAAAGTTTGTAAGAAGTCTCAAACTATTGACTTTTCACTTTGCAAATCTTTATTCCAACAACCAAGCTATAGCTTCCAGTTATGACAGATTATCTGTCCCGGAACAATACATTAATTTGCCTATTAATTGAATAGAGGAATCATCCAGGTCCAATAACTAGTTTTCCTATTATAAAAAAATACATGCAAACATTTGTGGCTTAATTTTACTATCAATCGTTAAAGTACATAAAATCATTAGAAATTCGTTAGTCGACTAAAAGATACTTCTATGTTTTACATGCTATCGGCACAGTAAAAAAGAAACGGATTCGTTGCGAATGGAAAAGTAAGTCACAGTTGTTATATATATATATATATATATATATATATATATATATATATATATATATATATATATATATATATATATATATGTTTGTATTGTGTTGCCATTGTCGTTCTCGCCTAATAATCATAGCAAAAATCAAACAGATTCCACTTCATCACCAATAGAAAAGCATGTGCAAACTTACAAGTTATACTCTAGTATCACTTATTAGTTGTTAGGCTTACATTAGACCCGAATTAGGATGGATATTGTTGGAAGTAAAGATGGAAAACGACCCCTGTGAGGCTTTGTGATTTTAGTCTTGGGCCCGATCGGGCGAAGGCCCAGAGACGTTATTTCCCGGTTTTTGAATTATTTCCTTGGATGCTTTGTGTAACCCCCTTTTTAATTACGTGGTTAAGGATGGTTTTCATCCTTATGATGGTAATTTATATTATTCCATTATTTTTCTTGATGATGGGAGTTTCAATTCTTTATCTTCATGAGTTTAAGTGGATTAATTTTATCATTGGATTCCTTGGAGTCCTTTGATTGCCTTTGGGATGTTACTTCTTCTTTTCTACTCCTATAAATATGTTTCATTTTTCTGATTTTGATATAGCTTTCCTCTCTCTCTCTCTTCTTCCTTTCTTCATCTCTTTTGGGCATAAATTCTAGTGGCTCCATCTCACACCCAAGAGTGCCATTGTGTGTTGAGAGTTGTGTAAACCTTAGGGAACGAATCGGTGAGTACAATTGTGCATTCCGATTGTACCGAATCTCGTTTCAAGGCAGTGGTTTGTTTACCACGGCACAACAATTTCTTATTATTTGATCATATCTTGTTCATCATTCTAGCCTCGAAAACCTTTAAATACAACAATTTGAAAATGAGAATATTATGTCGATGGTTTTGGCTAACCCAATGTTGAACAAGACTCTTCCCGACATCTCTAAGTTGGAGCCTCTTGATGGCAAGAACTACAAGAGATGGTCACAAAAATTGTTGATCTTTTTTTAGCAACTTGAAATAGATTATGTCCTCTATGAGGATGTGATTGAAGCAATTGAAGCAGTAGCCCCGGATGCCTCCCTTTCGGCGGAGGACCTCAAGAAAGTGGCCGATGCATTGACCAAGAAGAAGAAAGACAACAAGCTTGTTCGAGCTCATATTCTCCATGATGTGAGTGGAATCTTGTTTGATCTTCTTATCACTAATCGATAAAGCAAGTCCATTTGGGACACTTTGCAAAAGATATATGGTGTCGATGATGCCGGTAAGAAAAAATATGTTGTTGGTAAGTGGATTAACTTCAAGATGACGGATGATAAATCCATCATGGATCAAGTTCATGACTATGAAAACATCGTCACCGATATCCTTGGTGAAGGGATGAAAATGTGTGAAACTCTTCAAGCCAATGTGCTTTTGGAGAAATTCCCACCTTCATAGAATGACTATCGAAATTCCTTGAAGCACAAGAAGGACATGAACCTTCAAGAGCTTATTGGTCACATGAGGACCAAGGAGGCTAACCGCCTCAAAGATAAGTTTGATTCTATCTCTTTGAATTCTTCTAAAGCTAACTTGGTTGAATCTAGTGATCCTATGGCTAGAAACAGGTTCAAAGGTAAGAAGAAGAATAATGGAAACAAAGGGAACTTCACTTTTAACAACAAGATTCAAAAGACCAAAGGAGCATGCTATGTGTGTGGAAAGATAGGACACAAGGCTTATCAATGTGTCCACCGCTCCAATTAGGGGTGTGCATTGTCGGATATCCGAAATATCCGAAATTAATTAAACTATACCACGATTATCAAATCTGGCACATATTGTAAATTACTACATTAATCATGAATCTGCCAACTGCCATAGTGCCATAAATCCTGCTGCAGTGCTGCCAACAAATACCATTACGTTAGTAACATTCCAAAACTATTCTAATATAACAAATAGAATAATACATAATGCAAAAAACCAAATAAATTAAGCCAACAAAAAGCACTAATCTGCAATTTTGCTTATTTCATAATTCACCCATTTCACACCAAATAATTTATAAGTCTCGAACAGCACGAAAATCAGAGGGAAAATGAAAGCAACTATAAGTCTATATAACACTATAGCAGCACCAAAATCTGGCAATTTTGTTTACAAAAGTTGACATTTTTTCCATAGCTCAAACTTCAATTAGTTAAAGGGGGGGCAAAAAAGTTTACCACAAAAACTGAAGAAAACAGCAACGCAACAATGCAATTGGACTTGATTTTGTCCGTACAAATTGAAAAGTAAAGAAACGAGAGAAGAGAGATGCTTGAACTTACGCAGACTTGGTCGGATCTGGCGCAACTGTTCCATTCTGAGGTGAACTCCGGCGTGAAGAGCAACAGGTGAAGTGAAGAGAGGTGTGAGAAGTGAAAAGAGAGATGTTCGTGAGGAGAGAGAGAGAGGAGATACTGAGATCTAGTATTCAGGGTTTCTAAAGGCTAAACTAAAGCAGTAAGCAAGTTTGCACATTCATCTTAAAAAAAAAATATCGGATTTTCGGATATCCGAAACCTAAAAAAATCCGATCCGTATCCGATCCGAAAACCCGAAATTTTTTCCGGGTATCCGATCCGAAATATCCGAAAATCAAAAACCGGATCGGATATCCAAAATTTCGGATCGGATCAATCGGATCGGATTTTTTTGCACACCCCTAGCTCCAATGGTGCCTCCCAAGCCAATCTTGTTGAAAAGGATGATGTGATAGTCGCAGTGGTGGTTGAAGCCAACTTGGTGAAGAACAAGGTGGAATGGATCTTGGACACGGGAGCATCAAGACATATTTGTGCTAATAAGGCTCTCATGACGAACTTTGAGGATGCTACCGATGGAGACCATGTTTACATGGGAAATAGTAGCACCGCGTGAGTTCTTGGCAAAGGGAAGGTCCACCTTAAACTCACTTCCGGGAAAACTCTGGTTTTGAATAATGTCTTGTATGTTTCCTCCTAAAAGGAGGAATCTTGTTACGGGTCCCCTTCTCAACAAAGCCGGTTTAAAGCTTGTCTTTGAGGCGGACAAGATTGTTATCACTAAGAATGAAGACTTTGTTGGGAAAGGTTACCTTAGTGGAGGATTGTTTGTGATGAATGTTTTGAATAATAATGAAAGTACTTCTTTTGCTTATATTGTTGAGTCTATGGATGTTTGGCACAATTGATTAGGACATTTAAATGTTTCTTACATGAAAACACTAAAGGACATGGAATTAATTTCTTTTGACCAAATGGACAAAGCCTCTAAATGTCCTATTTGTGTTGAGGTTAAACATACTAATAAACCATTCAAGCAAGTTGTATCAAGAAGTACTAAATTGTTAGAGTTGATTCACTCGGATTTAGCGGACTTTAAAAATTGCACTACTAGTTTAGGAGGGAAAAATTACTACATAACTTTTGTTGATGATTTTTTAAGGTTCACTAATGTTTATCTTTTGAAAACTAAGGATGGGGCCGAAAGTGAATTTTTAAAGTATAAAGCCGAGGTTGAAAATCAACTTGATCTTAAGATTAAAAGGGTTAGAACCGATAGAGGTGGTGAATATGGAAAATGGTCTTTAAAAAAAAATTGTGAAGCCAATGGAATCATCAATGAGCTAAGCTCCCCTTACACTCCACAACAAAATGGTATTGCCGAAAGGAAAAATAGATCTTTAAAAGAAACTATGAATGCAATGCTTTTAAGTTCCGGATTATCCGACATGTGGGGAGAGGCGATTCTATCTGCTTGTTATGTACTCAATAGAGTTCCCCATAAGAAATTGGATAAAATACCTTATGAACTTTGGTAAGGTCATAAACCTAACATGAGTATTTTGAAAGTGTGGGGGTGCTTAGCTAAGGTTGCTTTTGATTGTGTGTTTATTGGTTATGCTCATAATAATGCCGCATATAGATTCATGCTTTTGAGTGATTATTCTATTTGTGAATCTAGAGATGCAGTTTTCTTTGAGCATACTTTCCCTTTGAAATCATCATCATCTATGCATGTGAATGAGTCAAGTGTTGATGTGTCCTTTGATGTTTATTTGCCGAGTTCTAGTGATCCTCCTCCTCCTCCTTTGGTAGTGGAAGGAGTCCAACCTAGGAAGAGTAAGAGAGTTAGAGTAGAGACTACCTTTGGACCGGATTTCTTGACCACTTTTCTTGTAGAGAATTTTGATGTGAATTGTTTGAGTAAAAATGTTGTCTCTTTGTTTCTCTTAGAAGAAGACCCAAAGTCTTATAGTGAAGCTATGAAATCCATAGATGTTAATTTTTAGAAAGAGGCCATTAAAAGTGAATTAGATTCAATCATGTTTAATCATACTTGGGACTTATGTGATATGCATAAAGGGTCTAAACCCATAAATTGTAAATGGATCTTTACTAAGAAGAAGAAACCCGATGGCTCTATTGATAAGTTTAAGGCTAGACTTGTTATTAGAGGTTTCACTCAAAAAGAGGGAATAGACTTTTTTGATACCTACTCACCCGTGACTAAGATTGCCACCATTAGGACTTTGGTTGCTTTAGCGGCAATTTATGACTTAGTGGTTCATCAAATGGATGTTAAAACGGCTTTCCTTAATGGTGATCTTGATGAAGAGATTTATATGATTCAACCGAAAGGTTTTGTGGTTAAGGGTCAAGACCATAAGGTGTGTAGGCTTAAGAAGTCTTTGTATGGTTTGAAACAAGCTCCTAAGCAATGGTATGAAAAGTTTGATAGTACTCTTAAGAGTGATGGTTTTGTGACTAATTCTTCGGACTCTTTGTATATTCTAAAGTGTTGGATTGCTCTTGTGTTATTGCTTGTCTCTATGTTGATGACATGCTTATTATTGGTACTAACCTTGAGGTTATAAATTACACTAAAGATTTTCTCTCTACTAAGTTTGAAATGAAGGACTTAGGTGAAGCCGATGTGATCCTTGGTATCCGGTTGACCAAGCTCAATGATGGTTTCTCAATGAATCAATCTCACTATCTGGAGAAAATCTTGAAGAAGTTCAATTGCTATGATGTGGAGTCATGTAAGACTCCATATGATGCAAGTGTAAAGCTCATGAAGAACAAGGGTCCTACTATGTCTCAAGAGCAATATGCTAAGGTAAAGGGAGTGTGATGTTTTTGATGAATTGCACACGTCCCGACATTGCTTATGCGGTAAGTAGATTAAGTCGTTATACTTATAATCCTAGTAGTGAACATTGGAACGCACTTTATCCGTTGCTAAGGTATCTTAAGGGCTCCATGGAAATTGGTTTGCATTTTAATCGATTTCCTAATGTCTTGGAAGGTTTTTGTGATGCTAATTGGGTATCCGATAATGATGAAGTAGTCTCTACTAGTCGCTATGTGTTTATGTTGGGTGGAGGTGCTATATCATGGAAGTCCTCAAAACAACCATGTTTGGCTCGCTCCACCATGGAATCTGAATTCATTACTCTTGAGTTGGCAGGTCAAGAAGCGGATCGGCTAAGGAGTCTTCTTGCCGACATCCCATTGTGGGGGGAAAGATCTTCCCCGGTATCTTTGCATTGTGATTCTCAAGCTGCAATTGTGTAGCTAACAATAGCAATTATAATGGTAAGAAGAGGCACATACGCCTTAGACATAGTTCAGTGAGACAACTACTCAAGAATGGAGTTATTGCTTTGAACTATGTAAGGTCCGAAAGGAATTTGACGGATCCTTTGACTAAGAGGTTGGCAAGGAACCAAGTTCTTGATACGTTGAGGGGGATGGGGCTTAAGCCCATGAAGTGTATATAACTAACATTACTTATATTACATCCCTATGGCATTTTGTGTTGTAATGCTTGTAGTAGGATGAATTCGTCGAGAATTCTTAAAGGATTTATACTTACGTGGTAGGTGCTCTAGCTAAGCATTTGAGAAATCCACCGTTGTAATTTTTGTGGAGGTTGAGTTTGTTTAAACTCTTAATGGATCCTAAGAGATGTTTTGTGCTATTGAGAAGCACAAGGGATTCACCTACATGGTTGTGAAGACTCGCCATCTTCTATGGAAACTTGGGTGGTATCCTAGAGATTCCATGAAAGCTAAGGTAAACGCATGGCTTAAAACGCGTTCACTTTGAGAAATCCACCGTTGTAATTTTTGTGGAGGTTGAGTTTGTTTAAACTCTTAATGGATCCTAAGAGATGTTTTGTGCTATTGAGAAGCACAAGGGATTCACCTACATGGTTGTGAAGACTCGCCATCTTCTATGGAAACTTGGGTGGTTTCCTAGAGCTTCCATGAAAACTAAGGTAAACGCATGGCTTAAAACGCGTTCACTTTGCGGAGTTTACTGGATTTTTGGAGTGATGTATGTGTTGTTGGGGGGGTGGGTGACTTAAATCTTAGAGTTTCAAGGTTAGTCCACTTTTTGATCAAAAGTTTAAGGGTTTAAAGGTTTGTCCACCCTTGGGCTTGTAAGTCATTGTACCACTTCACTAAACATTTGGTTTCAATTTGCTTAATTGTAACATCGGATGTTATGTATTGATCTCCTCTTACGCCCAGAAGTTTCCTTTCTCTCTTTTTGCATCTTTTCTCATCTTTAGTGGGGGGTTGTTGGAATTAAAGATAGAAAACGGGAAAAAATATGGGGTGCCAGATCGGACGGGGTTCGCCCGGTCGGGAGACCCCTGTGAGGCTTTGTGATTTTAGTCTCAAGCCCGATCGGGCGAAGGCCCAAAGACGTTATTTCCTGGGTTTTTAGTTATTTCCTTGGATGCTTTGTGTATCCCCCTTTTTAATTACGTGGTTAAGGATGGTTTTTCATCCTTATGATGGTAATTTATGTTATTCCATTATTTCTCTTGATGATGGGAGTTTTAATTCTTTATCTTCATGAGTTTAAGTGATTAATTTTATCATTGGATTCCTTGGAGTCCTTTGATTGCCTTTGGGATGTTACTTCTTCTTTTCTACTCCTATAAATATGTTTCATTTTTCTGATTTTGATATAGCTTTCCTCTCTCTCTCTCTCTTCTTCCTTTCTTCATCTCTTTTGGGCATAAGTTCTAGTGGCTCCATCTCACACCCAAGAGTGCCATTGTGTGTTCAAAGTTGTGTAAACCTTAGGGAACGAATCGGTGAGTACAATTGTGCACCCCGGTTGCACCGAATCTCGTTTTCAAGGTAGTGGTTTGTTTACCACGGCACAACAAGTTCTTATTATTTGATCATATCTTGTTCATCATTCTAGCCTTGAAAACCTTTAAATACAACATATATCAACAAAATATTAATTCCTACTCCTAGTATCCTTACAGTGAAGGAAACTGCTAAGGGAAATTTCCTCCTGAGGTTTGATGTAATTTTCAAATTATCCCTCACATTGGAAGAATTCCTCAAATACCCCTGAACTTTGACTTTGTGTTCAAAATACCCTTACTATTGACGGAGCCCTAACGTCATTATGTTTTTCTCTCAATCTCCTCAATTTCTCCTCCCACTTTCCTCTATTGACGACATTCTAAACCTCCAAGCTTTCTCTCTCCTCCCACCTCCATGCCTTTCTCTCTCCTCCCAATCTTCATCTTCCTCTAGCTGTTGTGTTGTTCTATCTTTCCTTCTTGTTGTTGCTGGTCGGCGCTGCTGTCGCTGTTATTCTTATATGTCTTCACCGACGATGCTGCTACTGTCACCACTGCTCGCCATTGCTGCTCTTGCTCTTTTTCTTGTTGCTGCTTTTGTTGCATTGTTGATGGTCGTGTTGTCATTGTGTTGTCTGTTGATGTGTTGTTGTTATCCCTTCTTTATCTCTCTTGTGGTGAGCTGCCGCTATTCTGATGTTGTTGTTCGAGTTCGGGTGGTGCTGCCATCGCGGGTCTGCCTTTTTCATCGGTCACTTGCGTTTGTTTTGCTACCATTGTGAGATGGTTCTAGTGACGGTAGAAGATGAAGATGAAGATTGAGATGAGAGAGAAAGGCATGGAGGTGGGAGGAGAGAGAAAGCTTAGATGTTTAGATAGTCATCAATGGGGGATGGTGGGAAGAGAGAGATAAAAGTCTAACGGCTTTAGGGCTACGTCAATAGTAAGGTATTTTGATCACAAAGTCAAAGTTCAGGGGTATATGAGGAATTCCCTAAATGTGAGGGGAAATTTGAGAATTACGTCAAATCTCAAGGGTACCCTAAGGAAATTTCTCAATTGCTAATTGGAGTAACGTTATGAAAGGGTTGAAAGGAATTGATAGCTTTTTATTAACAGCAAGTGAGAATTTATACAAGCTAAGTATAACCAACTAGAGAGAGAAATGCATCTACAACAAAGAGATAGAATACAAGATACAGAGAGGATATAGCAAATCTTATCCTATTATACAACTGTAGCTGAAGATAAGAGATATAAAATGACTAAGTCAACATTTATTTTTACATGCCCCCGCAAGACGGACGACCTATCGTTGACCCCGATCTTGGATAGCAGAACATCAAGTCGTGGACGTGAGAGTGGCTTAGTAAGAAAGTCTGCTAGTTGATCTCCAGTGTTAACATGAGTCACACGCAATGTACCATGTTGAACTTGCTCACGAATGAAATAAAATGCTAAGGCAAGGTGTTTCATCTTGGAATAAAAAATCGTGTTTGAGCTAGAGGAACACGCAACTCATAGAGAAGATTACGGAACCATAGCAGCTCAGTGGTAGTAGTGGCAACGGCACGATACTCAGCTTCAGTGGAGGAGCGAGTAATGGCTCTTTGCTTCTTGGAACACCAAGCAAGCGGTGTACGACCAAGAAAAACAACATGACCCATAGTTGAGACTTGAGAGATAGTCATTGGTATCTCCTTCCCAATCCACATCTGTAAAAGCATGTAACACATATATCTCGATAAATATTAATGCCCTTGTCTAAAGTACCACAAATATAGCGCATGAGGCGCTTGGCAGCTGCCTAGTGATCGGTAGTGGGACATTGCATGAATTGGGACAACTTGTCCACCGTAAAGGCAACATCAGGCCGCTTGAGCGTGAGGTATTGGAGACCTCCAAGTGCGGCACGATAATCAGTAGGAGCCTCAAAAGGAGGACTGAGGCTAGAAGATAGGGGTTGAGAAACAACTAGGGGTGTGGAGGCAGGTTTAACACCCAACATGCCCATTCTTTCCAGCAAATCAATAATATATTGACGTTGGCTAAGGAAGAGTCCAGTTAAGGAGGGTATAACCTCGACGCCAAGGAAATAGGATAGTGTTCCAAGATCCTTTAAAGAGAATATGTTGGCTAGATTAGTGATGAACAAGTCAAGAGTAGCAACATAAGAACCTGTAACAATTATATCATCCACATAAACAATCAAATTAATAGGGTTAGTGGAATGATGTAAAATAAAAAGTGACGTATTCGAAGTAGCACGAATGAAACCCAAGCCAAGAAGAAACTTTGTGAGCTCGGTGTACCAAGCGCGGGGAGCTTGTTTTAGACCATATATAGCCTTTTTGAGTTTGCAAACACGGGTGGAATGCTCATGACTAACAAACCCAGGAGGTTGAGACATGTAAACTTCCTCATATAAGGTGCCCTGTAGAAATGCGTTGTTGATATCAAGCTATCTAAGATACCACTTTTGATAAACAGCAAGGGTGAGGAGTGTGCGAACCGTAGCCGGCCAAACTACAAGACTAAAGGTCTCGGTGTAGTCGATTCCCGGATGTTGTTGGAACCCCTTAGCCACAAGGCGTGCCTTGTACCTATCAATTGAACCATCAACTTTATATTTAATGCGGAAGACCCACTTGCATTTGACAAGGTTAGTAACATTCGTTGGAGGCACCAAGTCCCATGTGCCAAGAGTGTGAAGAGCATTTATCTCAGATTCCATGGCTTGGCGCCATAGAGGATCCTTGAGAGCATGAGAGGCCATATGGGGTTCGGTTGGGTGGGTTTGAACTCTAGTGGGGTGGGCATACTTGGGGGTCGGGTTTGCGAATATTGTTTTGAGATTGGGTAATGATACCATGGGTGGGTAGGGGGTGGAGGGGGGTTAGTCTTTGGGAGGTAAGGCTGCAGGTGAAGAGGGCGAGGGAGTGTGGATCGGTAGGGGGTGGAGGGCTGGGTGTGAGACCCAGGGGCGAGAGAGGCTTGGACAAGTGAGCGAGGGAGGAGGTTGGGAGGTAAAGGAAGTAAGGGGCATAACATGTGCAGGGGGAGGGGAAGCAAATGGTGAGGAGGGGGAGGGGGTTGTTGGGCGGGGAGTAAGGGGAGTGGGCTGAGAGGTGGGGAGGGTGAGGGGCTGGTAGGAGGCATGGGATGGGGAGGAGACGTTGCAGTGGGGGAAGGGAGAATAATAGGCAGAGGTAGGGAGCACTATTCATCAACGTTGGGAGGTGAGGAGGGGGAATTTGAAGGAACTAGGCGTGGGTAAGGAAACTCATGTTCAACAAAAAGAACGTGACGTGACGTGTAGGTTTTATTTGTGAGGGGATCAAAACAGTGGTATGCGCTTTGTGTTTTTTAGTAGCCAAGAAAGATGCAAGGCTTGGATTTGGGATCTAGTTTATGAGAGGAATATGGTTTAAGCCATGGATAACATAGACACCTAAAGTTACGGAGTTTAAGATAATTCGAAGGTTGACTAAAGAGACAATGAAATGGTGATTTGTGAGCAAGAGTAGGAGTCGGGAGGCGATTTATTAAGTAGGAAGCAGTAGTGAACGCATGAGTCCAAAACTGAAGAGGGAGATGTGCATGAGCTAAGAGAGATAGACGAGTTTCAACGATATGACAGTGACGACGTTCCGTGAACCCATTGTGTTCTGGAGTATGAGGGGGAGAAGTAAGGTGAGAGACACCATTAATAGTGAGAAAAGAAGGTAAGGCTTCGAATTCGCCACCATTATTAGAATAAAGAGTTTTAATGGGAATTGCAAAGTATTTCTCAACCAAGGCTTTGAAACGAATAAACACTTGCTCGGTATCGAATTTCTTTTTAAGGGGATAGAACCAAATACATTTTGTGAAATGATCAACAAAGATGACATAATATTTGAATCCATCAATAGAGTAAATTGGCGAAGTCCATAAATCAGTGTAAATAAGTTCAAGAGGGGAATGGGAAACAAAAGTTGATTGAGAGAAAGGCAACTTATGACTTTTATTACATTGACATGCATCACAATTAAACGTGAAAGAACTTGAAACGGAAAGCTTGAATTGAGAAACTAAATGCTTAAAAATAGCTAAGGACGGGTGACCAAGTCGATGATGCTAATCGATTGCAGAACTTTTGATGGTGGAAAGCGCAAAAATAGGATGAGATGTAGGGAGTTCATAGACACCCTGATTAGTTGGACCCTGGATGAGTTGTGCCCCTGTAAAGCGATCCTTCACAAAAAAAGAATTAGAAGAGAATTCAATTAGAAGATTGTTGTCAGCACAAAGTTGAGAAATGGATATAATATTACGATTCATAGTGGGAGCACAAAGTACATTACAGTGAGTTAAAGGTTTGGAAGAAGTAGATAGAGATATAGAACCTATATGAGAGATAGAGACGCCCATACCATTTGTAACATCTCCGATATTTTAAATGATAATTTCTAAAATATGCTTAATTTAATGAACAATAGACAGTAGCGGAAATACTGTATATCGGAGTATTACTTTCTAACCATAATAAAAGGTTGTCTAATTATCATAACTAAAGGTTAATTCTCCAAATATCATCCAAAGTGAGGTTATAAACCTCTTACAACCCAAGTTATCAAAATGACGAAATTCCGAATGTCATAAAGTAGAGCATGATAACAAAATATCATAATTCATATCTCTCACTCTAGCCCGTTAACCACCCGAATTCATTAGCTTTCTTCACCTGCAAAATATGTATATAGGGGTCCACGGTCAATGGGGAGCAACTAGCAGTCTTCCCTGGTTAAACAAGATCTAATAAGCTAATTACGGTAATCAACATCGATTATAGTAATTACAAAGTATCATAAACATCCACAACATCGCCAATAATCATAATTCTTCGTAAAAATAATAATATGCTCAAAATAACCATTTATATCAAAATAGACTCAATTTCCAAATCCAAATCCAAATCCAAATACCTCCCCCAAATAATCATTCAACACAACATCACAACAATCAGCATCAAGGGGAGAACTGAACGCAAGTGGATAGATGTACACCCAGCTCAGCCTACAACCACCCACGGTTCCTACATGATAGAAGTATTAGGACACGCACACCCAGCTCAGCATACGATATCCTATGTCTAAGAAATGGCCATAACTCCCAGTGCTAGTTTCAACGCACCCAGCTCAGTGCATCGTACCCAGCTCGAGTACAACCCTAACACCGGACGACGACTAATATCAAAGCGGACTTACGTACCCAGCTCAGTACGTAAGTTAACTCTATGTACCCAGCTCAGCACCAGAGTGACAGTTCATACCAAGGTACCCAGCTCAGCCCCATAGGATTTCTCTTCCTCAACAAAACAAACCGATGTACCCAGCTCTATCAAAAGGTAATGACACAATAAAATATCATTTCAAAAATATCTCTATGTACCCAGCTCAGTACAATAGTAAACATCATCTCAAAATATCTTTTTGCACCGCACCCAGCTCAGTGCAAAGTAAAAATCATCTCAATACAACACTTTGTACCCAACACATTACAAAGTAAAAATCATCTCAACAGCACTTTGTACCCATCACAGTACAAGGTAAAACTAATTCAAAATTAAGATCATAACATAATTAAAGTAGTAGTAACATGAGATTGTTAACAACATCTTTAGAACAATCTCAATATTTTATTTAATATAAAAAATTAAAGGCTTATAATCATCACAAAAACTTGTCAAATCGACATAAAAATTGATGGAATCACCCAATTCAACTTAATATCAACTCAAATAATATTTTAATCAAAAATACATTCACTTGTCAAATTGACATACAAGTTGATAGAATCACCCAATTCAACTTAATATCAACATAAACAATATTTTAATCCAAAATACACAAACTTGTCAAATTAACATAAAAGTTGTTGGAATCACCCAATTCAACTTAATATCAACTTAAACAATATTTTAAACCAAAAATACACAACTTGTCAAATTGACATAAACGTTGATGGAATCACCCAATCCAACTTAATATCAACTTAATCAATAATTTAATCCAAAATACACAAACTTGTCAAATTAACATAAAAGTTGTTGGAATCACCCAATTCAACTTAATATCAACTTAAACAATATTTGGTTTGAAAATATTCATTTGTAAAAGGGATACAAAAGTCATAATTAAACTCATTATAATTTATTTATAATTTCTCAAATTACACGTAATAATAATTAAATCTGAAAACAACAAGTTTGATTAAATTCTTTTTAGTAAAACAAACATAATAAATTAACTTACATTAATAAACAAATCAAAATTTAGTTAAAAGTTGTTGTAATTATTCTAAAAATACATTACTAGTTTCGGTAATTAGGTTTTCATTATACAATAATTTCGAATTTAAATCACTAAAATAAATTAATAATAATCCATAATTAATATTAGTGATATTAGTCACGAAATACCTTAATATTAATAAACTTTTAACAAGTTCATTTTGTTTCAAAAAAGATAAATTTTAAATTAATAGATTTTTGAATTAAACAATTTACTAATCAAAAAATAATAATTTGACAAATTCATACAATAATTTAAGTAGTTAATCACGACCATAAAATGAGGATTTAAATATAAAATGAAATATCTTAAATAATTTTCGTGAGTATAAAAAAAATTTCAAAATTTAAACATATTGTAAAACACTAAAATACTATCGGATATAAATCACACCAACAAGTTAATAACATGTATGAGTTCATAAACATACTAAATATATCATTTTATCAATATTTATACATATAAAATCAGTAAATATATATTATACACTTAAATACACATATGTAAATCGAAAATTATAATTAACAATTAAATTCACATAAATCCGAAAATTCATATATAATTCAAGTAAATTCACATATTCCATCTCAAATATTATTATAACTATTTCTACTATAATGTATATTAATTAACTATAACTAACTTATTAATCAAAATTAAACTAGGATTAAAGCTAGTTACCTTAATTTCAGTGGAAAATAGAATGGAGATAATAAGAGAACACGAGCTAAGATCCTTCATCTTCCACAAGCTCTAAATCAAAATTATCACCTTCTAAAAATGTTCAAGGAAGAATTAGGTGTTAGAATTTGAAGTAGAAATTAATAGAAGAAATTAGGAATTTAATTAAAAACAACATGAAAATGCTATAAATAATTTTCTAAAGCTCAAAAATTACTCAAAATTTTTATGGAGTATGAAAATGACATAGAAAGTAAGGGAGAAGCTTACTCTTAAATTCTAGGATGAAAAGATATTGGGTAAAAGTTATTTGCTCCAAACTTTACGTAAATAAGAAAAAAAATGTCAAGAAGTCAAGGTAGTTGGAGGATGGAGTAATTGGTTTGGAAAAGGGGTGAAAAATCTTGGAAGCTTCCTCCAACATCAGAATTTACTTCCCATAAAAATTTCAAGACTTTTGGACCAAGTTTAATATTTTTAAAGATTAAAACCTTAAAGTTAGTCAAATAAGCTTAAAAATACCTTAGAAAATCCGAAAATGAGTTAACACTATGACAAACTGATTTTAATAAATTTTAAATGAGTTTTAAAATTTATAAACTAATTAATTAAAATTATTTTTACCAATTTCCTAATTTTTCTCCAAAACCGATTTTAAATTCAAATAAAATCTGAATATTGAAAAATAAATTTCACAAATTTTATTTAAACCTTAGGATGACAAATCCAACATGTTTATGAAATAAAAATATAATTTTTATGAATTTTCAAATTAAGATGAAAATTTTATTGATTAAAACAGTGAAACGTTAACGGAGTTAATTAAACACTATGAAATAAACGCGAAAAATTCGGAGTGAAATTTTGAGGTGTTACACCATTGCCAATTATAATATCCTCACATCCATCGTAAGGGTGATGTAAAGAGAGGTTGGAGAGGTCATTGGTAACGTGGTGTGATGCCCCAGAGTCAAATAACCAAGTAGGGGAGGTGGAGGCAAGGGGTGCGGTGGCAACATTGGCTTGAGGAGAGGACTGGGAGGCAGGCGTGGGTGGGAGGGTTGGTCGGGCATCGGGAAAACGTTGCTGAAACTAGTACAGCGGTATAAGGAATGGCCATGGGTATGACACCATTGGCATTTGCCTTGGTACCCAGGGCCTTTGGAGGGAGAGTACTTCTTGTGGTAAGGTTTAGTGGAGTTGGCAGGAGGGCGGGGGTTGTTGTCAGTGGGCCGAGATGAGCAGGGAGTGGGGCGTGTGGTGGTAAGGTGGGCGGAAGCGGGTAAGGGGGTGGGCGTGAGAGAGGGTGAGGTTTTGAGCAAGTAGCCTTCCCGAACGAGCATTTTCTCATGAAGATCATCAAATGTGATCAAGGTATCATGAGCATTTATGGCTTCAATAAGAGATTTGTAATTGAGATCATCTTGAAGACCTTCAAGCACAATATCAATAAGGTCTTCGGGTTTGGTGGGATCACCAAGAATCGCAAGTTGCTCGGCACAAACGCGGATATAGTTCATGCAATCCGAGACGGGTTGAGAGCCTTTGGCGATGTGTTTGAAGTTGGTTTTAAGTAGTTTAGCATGGCCACGGGATTGACGAGCGAAGGTATGGGCAAGGATATCCCATGCTTCTTTTGCCATAGAAGCACAGGAAACTAAAGGAACGATGGTAGGCTCAAGAGTGTCGATGAGAGCACCAAACAACAACTTATCTTGTCGTACCCATGTGGTGTAGGCGGGGTTAGGGACAGAGGTGGCAGCCACCGAAGTGGTGGGTGAGGCAGTAGATGGTTGGTGGGTTCTAGGCAAGGATGTGAGCCATCAAGGAAGTGAAACAAGCCATACCCAATTAGGGTGGCTTAAAGCTGAAGTTTCCATGATAAATAATTAGATGTGGTGAGTTTGAGGATGTTGGCAAGGGTGACCACCACAAAGAGTTGATTAGGTTGAGCGGTATTGGGGATGGTAGTGTTTGCCATGGAGACAGAGAGAGGGGAGGGCCAAAAATTTGAGAAGGGATTAAACCCACTCTAATACCATAAAGGAATTGATAGTTTTTCATTAACAGCAAGTGAAAATTTATACAAGCTAAGTATAACCAACTGGAGAGAGAAACGCATCTACAACAAAGAGATAGAATACAAGATACAGAGAGGATATAGCAAATATTATCCTACTACACAACTGTAGCTGAAGATAAGAGATATAAACTGACTAAGTCAACAGTTATCTTTTACACGTTATACCTTTTTTTTATGCAGGAAGCTATTATATAACCATGTAGACGGATACGATCTCAAGTTATGTCTATCATCTCCACTCTGACTTAAGTAAGTAAGCTATTTTACATTTACGTGGCAATGTCTTGCCATCATGATCACAATTCCTATATTTTATGTAGGAGTCTCTTTTCGATATTTGCATGGAATTTAACGAAATCCTTTTCTTTTCAAGCTAATCATAAGTAGATCTTGAAAATCTTTTTCATAATTAATATGTATATGTAATCTACTGGATAGTTGGTAGGAAGTTGCTCATCTCTGTAGACTTGGATCCTGGGATTGATCTAACATGATCCTACTTCATCCGGGTATGAAACTTAATTTTCTTATATTCTTCTCCTTATGTGTATATTCTATATAAGTGCAGAGGGAAATCCAAAAGGTGCAAAATTATACTCAGATGTAAGATAAAAACTATAGAATTAATTTCAAAGCTTTTAGGTGTAGGAAGTAGGAATGGCAACGGGTCGGACTTGGACCGGATTATGCATAATCCGACTCCGACCCTACAAGAAGTTGGATTTTAAATCTGACTCCGACATCCGACTTCGATAATCCGAATCCGGTCTGACTTAAAATCCGAACATTCGACTCCGACTTTGATAATCCGAATCCGATCCGTCTTAAAATTCGAGCATCCGACTCCGACTTTTTTTATTGCACGGTTTTATATTATAAAAAAACTTGTATATATTTCAAATGATAGTTAAAAATCTTCCAAAGTATATAATTAACTGAAATTAATTATTATAAATGACATGATATGTGTATTGTATCTGGCTAATGGCTATATATTTCTTTTGCCACATACATTTTATATAGCATACATAAAATAATATTAATATAAAATAAGACCAATTGCCTTGAAAGTTAAATCAAAGTTAGAGTATACATACGTAATACATTAATATAAAAAAACAATAAGACTAATTGCCTCAAAGTCGGAGTCGGATTATGTCAGGGTCGGACATCCGTTGGAGTCGGATCGGATGAGTCGGATTTTTAATGAGATCCGACTCCAACCCTACTCCGACTCGGAGTCGGATTTTTTAAACGGAGTCGGATGCGGATTTTTTTTTCTCGGAGTCGGCTCGGCTTTTTTGCCTCGGAGCGGATCGGACTAGGGCCGGATCCGGACTGGATTCACATCCCTAGTAGGAAGAGTAAGAATGGGGGACAGGCAGGTATATTTTAGGAATTATACTTTTGCGGGATTGCTTACAACTACATGTGTTCTCCTTACCTACTTGTATATTACAAGAAACAGATACATAAAAGGAGATCATTATCACTAGTAGAAAAAAATGCTTTTGCTACCTATCAAGTGCTCCGGTTAATTGATAAACGGAGCATTTGGTACAACTTTTTTTAAAAAAATAAAAATAAAATTACAACTGCTCGGGTGGATTTCTATTAACCGTAGCGCTTGAGAGTTGGGATTCATAAAATCCCACAATTCCTTATAACTTCCACCTACCCACGTACAGCCGACTACTTCCTCCCCCCTCCCCCTCTCTCTAGCTCTTCCCTCCTCTTCCTTCTCTCACTAATTTCATCAAGAAATCGAAACCCTAACCTTAGTTCTTATTCTTGACTTGCACCACCACCATGGATGAGAACTCGAAGGTTGGCGTTTCCGCTCTCTCTCTCTCTCTCTCTCTTCCCCAACCTTATCTCTCCTCCGGTGCTCCCCAATTTCAGATCTGCTTCATGCGGTCTCGCCTCCGGCCTCCCTGGTTACTCCATCGATGGCGACACTCCTTGACTCCAATCTCCCAAAATACAGTAAGTTAATTCCATGCTTTTTCTCTCTCCCTCTCTCTCTTTTGTTTTACTCTGAATTCATAATTATAGGATAAATTGCTCAAATAAATCACCAATTCTTACTCTATTCACACTTTTACAGATTGTAATTGCTTTTAAGTGTTTATAGTTTTTATGCTATATTTGACGATTTTCCCCAAAATTTAGGGTTCCCTTATCCTGTCGCATCGCACTTGAATCAGCCTCTTTATGGGGTTTATGTTACTGAATTATATGATATGGTGCTTAGTGAATAAATGAATAAAGATAATCGTAACATGATTAATTTCGACTGAGAATTGTAGTTCTTCTTGGTAATCCATGCTCAACCGTGCTAGCTCTTTTTGTTTTCTTTAATACATTTAATTGTCCAAAGACACGACAGAACAGTACATATTTGATTAGCTAGTTTTATTAGCAGCTTTTTGAACTCACTAATTAATGGCAAAAAGAACGGGATAGGAGGAACAAAGAGGTTGCACCTCGAAATTGAATAATTAACTTAAAATTATTCACTTATGTGATGGATTTCTGTATTTATTACATGATATTCACAAAATCTTTTTGTCATTTTTCTAGGCATAGTATTTGCAAAGCTGTGAAAGATACTGAGAGGTGGAAGGAAAGGATATAGACTTTTGCTCTCTTCTATCATGTTTATGTGTTGGTGTAGTTGACTGAATTTTGTGTGTTTTTAAGTTTGTTTCTTGTTTTTTGGACGATACTTGTATCCGTACAAAAGTCGAATAACAATCAAACAACATGTCATGCGTTTTATGGAAATTGTTTAGTGTTGAACATAAAAAAAAGGTACATTTTTTTGTGATTAATCTGGTAACTGATACTTCAAATTTCGATATTTTTAGTTCTGCATGGTCTAGTTGATTTCTTATATATATAGATGGAAGAGACTCACCTTCATCTATTTAGCAACCATTATAAAGTTTTTGTATACTTATAATGCTTTTTTATGTCAACATATGATATGATTTCTTCAAACTGAATAAGAAGGTAATGGTTTTTTAATCAAATGTTATCCGTCCGGTCTAGACGTCAAGTTGTGCATTCTATCCTTGTTTTGTCATAGAGCTGCATGTTCTGTGTTGTTGACCTGCTTGTTACTAAACTCTGGTTGCTGCCACTGTTGGAGTATAACTAAATACATAATACTTATTATTGTTCACTTATTTTAATAATACAACTTTGTTACGTTTACCTTTCAGATTAAAGTGTTAGAAATGGAGAAATTATCAAGTGAACAGAACTTAAAGCAGAATACGAGGAGGAGGTAACTATGATTCAATTGCCTTTTCAGTTTTATCACGATTTATGATTACTTTCTTGCGTTTGAGAAATTTGTATTTGCTATATATGAATATAAGTATCAAAAGCCTCATAATTTGATCATGTTGTGCATGCATTTATATTCTCTTCCCCACTTAATCCCCATAATTTTGGTTAAGAATCTTTTCTATCTAAAATTTCAAACTTTTTTGTACCATATACGTGTATTCTCATGCAAGCTGTTGAGCTTTTCGAAAGCATTAACGTGTACTACAAAGCTGCAAATTGCTTCTATGAATTGAAAGAATATGATAGAGCAGGTATGCCATTGTGCTTTGTATATTACTTTCTGCCATTTATATTATAGAAGTATGACAGAGCAGGTATGCCTAATTCAGATCTTTTTAAACTTAGGATAGAGTTATTCTTAAAAAATGCTTCTATATTGCAACTTACATGTCTTTTCTCTTTTGTTGTTGCTACTGTGAGTTGTGAGAGAGAGTGCGAATGAATAAGGAAACCAGAAGTGACTTTTGGCAACACCAAGATCATGTGCCATTGACTTTGCTCTTGTAGGGAGACATACGAAGAAGATTCTAATAAAGTAGATCATTCGGTGATGGCTTTCTTTGCTCTTAAAGAGAAAGTCCTGGAACTCTACACTTTTGCTAAGGTGACTGCCTATATTTCGTTAGATGTTTATGATTTGTTACCCACATAAACAACCTTGCGTTCTGCTATTAAAACACGTTCTATTCCTCTTTACGGAACCTACTTCTCTGGAATCTACTGATTCTCTTCAATTGTAGAATAATGGGAATCAGCCATAGCAATTTAAAACACGTTCTAGTCCTCTTTATGGAACCTACTTCTCTGAAACACGTTCTAGAATAATGGGAATCAGTCAGATTTTTAAGCCCTACGAGTCCGCTTATGCAATTGTCAAGGTTTTTCGCTATTTTTTCTTTGTTATTTCGTTGATTACTTCACTTTTCTTGTTGATTTTGCTCTTCTTGTTGTTGATTTGGTTTGGTTGTTTTTTGTTGTTGGTCCAGATATTAAGGGATGAAAAATCAAAGGTTGATACTAATTGAGATTTCCATTCATTTCGTATATACCATTTTCTCTCTAAGTTTGTGTTTTTCTTGCTAATTGAAACTGTGATATTCTTGCTATCATGTTTTTTTTGATTTCAAAGCATTGCTGAATTGTTTATAGTGCATAATCATAGAATTTCCTCTGTTTTCTTATTTTGTTATCTTTTTTAAAAAAAACTCGAAGTTGATATAGCTCTGGAGTTCTTTTTTTAATCACTTAAGTGTGATGAAGCTAAAATGATGCCATGTATTTCTTGAATAGGAAATTAAAATTCAATAATTGAATGCAGCTTTTGGAAAATTTAGCAGAGAAGTTTAACTAGGTTGTTCGCCGCCCCGGCAGCAGTCGTCTATAGCAAGTTGCTACCTCCACTGCTCATCTGCTCGTGTCTTGTGGTACATTTTTCTCTCTCCAACTTAGTCTGTTTTAGGGTTCATTTCTTATCAAATTTCCCCCTTAATTTCATTGAATTTTTGTCTTACTTCCATAAAAATTATTCCTATCAAACAAATAAGCCTTTTCTGTGTTCCAGTTTTGTAACTTAGTGCGAATTATTTGAGTTAGTATCATCTTTGCAATGCTTAAATTCGACAATTAGGTTATTATGCTTAAATGATACTTTATCGTAAGCAATCTGGTCGAGGTTAACGCATAACTGCATTGTGTTTCTTTAGTTATGGCGTGTGACTAGGGTTTTACTTTATTTGGAATCTTTACTTTAAATCACTGAGCATAAGATTTGATGCTAAATGAGATCACATCACTGATAATATATTCGTTGTTGTCGCTGTTTTTGCAATTATTCCATCTTTAGATAATAAATTTACTTTTAGGGAGCAATTGTCCTCGTCAATACGCATGCCAGGTTTTCGTAGTATGCCAACAAAATCGTCTTTGTCGTTCAATGAGAATCTTGGTTCTATTGATATCACCCCTTTCTTCAGTTTTGTGTGATATCCATCTAATTATGCACCTTTATTTTATGTTTGGCATAGAATTAATTGTGTTGTCTCACTTTTTTTGTTGGTGTGTCCTTAAGCTATATCAGTGACTTAGACAGGATAGCTAAACAAATGATCACCTTTGAGTTTTGGTGACTAATATTTCTTGTTTGGTGCATTCCTGCCATGTTTGGATGGATTCAATTGAACTTATAAAGATTGATATTATTGTTGTATGTTCTGGTTGAATGGTATCGTGAGTTTAGATTGGCAAAGTGACAAGAAAAAAGAATGTGCTCAAACTCTTAATTGACCCCAATGTAGGCCCTCCCCCTGCCTTCCAGTTTCTGGTTTGATCTCTGCTTCTTATACATATATCTTGCTAGATTATGTATCTCTTAGCCCATTTCTTCTTGACCTGTGCTGGTGGTTTTTTGGTATGGGTAGTAGCTGGTCTTTTCTTTACTTGCTATGTGTTGTCCTGTGGTGCAGCTTACTGTGTTGTTGCGTTGAGTCTGCGGGTAGGCAGATTTTAATTGCTTTCCTTGAGAGAGTCAAGGATAAGTTTACCAAGAATTATGGAGGTGGGCAGGTGGCAAAGCTGCTACAGCTGCTGCAAAGGGTCTGAACAAAGAATTTGGGTAATTGTTCTGCACTTTCTTCTTCTGAGAAATGTCCGTTACTGTTTGGTGTGTGCTTCATTTTGTATCTATATTTTAATTGGTCAAAACTGATAGTGCACAACTGCACACCCTCGTTCTTTGCTTTTTCAGGGTTCCCATTCCTCTTCCTGAGAAGGAACGGAAGCCCCTCAAAGAGGTTCAAGAGTTTCGATCTAGCTAAAAATATTATCCTAGATGTTAGAGTCTATGATGTTGGTGTTTGGAGTTTTCAGATTTGGAGAAGATGTTGTCTACAATTCAGATATTGTTTAGAGTGTAATGTGTGTAAAATTAATTTTTGCAAAACTTGTTATACAGCATTTATAATTACTTTATGTATTTGTTGTTGGTTAATATCATCGTCTAATGAGACATTTGATGCATGTGTACGAAACACAATGGTTCTGCTGCTGCTTGTGTTGTCGTTGTACAGCTTTCTAAAGCTGTACAAATTTTTTTAAAAAAAGAAAATATTTGCAAATGCTTCGGTTGTTAAAGGAAAACCGGAGCATTTGAAACACAAATGCTCCGGTTTTTCCTTAACAACCGGAGCATTTGGTGGTCAAATGCTCCGGTTTTTTATACAACCGGAGCATTTGATCAAATAAATGCTCCGATTTAAACCGGAGCATTTGTGAAATGCTCAAATGCTCGTATGACGTCTGCTACGAGTCAAATACGGAGCATTTGTGACCTTTTTAACCGGAGCATTTGAGCATTTTTCCACTAGTGTATGTCTATGAACAAACTTAAACACCAAATTAGATACCCAACTTTCTCAAAACTCATGTTAATGTACACTACTTCAACTAGGAAAACCAACTTTCGCAAAAAAAACTAAAAGAAGATTATCATGTATATGAACTTATTACTTAAACAAATAAACAATAAATTGGATACCTAATGATCTCAAAATCTCATGTTAACCTACTTTTACTTTAAATTGGATACCGAACTTGCTCAAAGAAGGAAGTATGGGAAGTCAATCAGTCACACATCTCTCTTGGTTCAAGCAAATAGGTTGGGGCAAAGGTCGCTAAGGACTTCAAGGAGAATGGTTATGGAAGCAGTGGTTCTACCTTAGGAATTAGGATTAACTTCAAGTTTGGCATGAATCCCGTGCATGGCATTGACCTTAAAAAATTAAAACTTCTGATTAGTTGACCCAACATCATTCTGGTGCTGTTCATTGAATAATGGAAAATTTGGCAAGGGGTTAATGAAATTCAAAAATATATATACTTTCTTCGTTCCGAATTAAATGCAACAAATGCATTTTTTCACTATTCACACTTTTTACTTTGACTAAGATTTGTGATTTATACATAATGAAAAACATAGTCAAGTGGGATCTTGTTAAATTCACCTCATGACATACTTTCATAAAATGTAATTTTTATATATAATTTTTACTTATATGTAATTATAGATATTTGTAGTTAAAACAATGCCTCGAGATGTGTAAAAGTGTTTTTGTTGCATTTAATTCGGAACGAAGGAAGTATAAACGAATATTCAAAGTGTGAAGAAAAAAAAATACATACTAGTAAGAGAAGTATGAAAAATTGATAACAAATAGATACAGAAAGGTAAACTTTGACTCAACGCAACCATATTCATACAAACTTGTCATTGTTAGAAAGGCAACACAAACTTGGTCACTTTAAGCAGCCAATAGCACTAATATCAGTGGAGCTTTGAAATATGATGGGAGTCTTTGGTAACTTTCAATACTTTCATGTTGTAAAAACAAAAAATAAGGAAATTTTGTTATGGTACCCCGTATAAGTCCAAAATTGTGGAATTCCATACAATACTCCAAGATACCGTATCCATTACGTAACATGCCATTATTGATTTTTTTTTTAAGGTAAGGTGAAGTGGACTCACTTGAGGGGGGATAACAGAAATCCTCAAATGAGCCATATGAGGTTTGATCCCTAAGACCTCAGGGATATGAGGTGGAAAGCGATGCCACTACTCCACCACCTCAACCTCAACGTGCCATTATTGATGTTTGGCCCTTGGTGTTGCTTGTAATTTATATTATACACTCGATGTTGGAACATTTATAGGGTAATGGGTTTTATAAGCTCATATGGTTATATACTAGAAGAGGAGGAGGTCTAGTATGCTAAGATTAGAATGCGCAAAATCACGTGAATCAATCAAGTAAGTCAGGAGGCTGGTCGCGGATCGCGACCAGGAGGCCGTCGCGGGTCGCGACCTGCGCCCTTTCGCGACTCGCGATCTGTATCGCGGGTCGCGACGTGTAGTCTGACTTGGGGCGTGAAATTTTGCGTGGACGGTTTATAACCGTTGTATTGCATACGTTATCCGTTTAATGATGATTAAGTATTCTTAATCAGGGGATTAAAGGGAGATCAATGCTGTAACATCTCTAATCAAGAGGGAATTTGATATATGACCCTTGTCATTCATATGAGAGGAGAGAGAGGAAAATCGGTTTTTCACATTCTAAGAGACTTGCTTTGCTTGAGAGAAAACTTGCTACTTTCTCTCTAGTGTTCTTCACAAACTTCAAACACAAAATTCTTGTTGATTCACATAGAAGATCATCTTGTGAATTGTTTTCTCCATTGTATCTCATTAGTTATTTCGTGTTAACCCGGTGATCCTAGAGGGGCGAAATTAAACTAATAGGAAAGCGTAGTTTCCGTGCCTTGGAGTGGTATATCCGGTTCCCTTGTTTGATCACACTTCTAACAATCTATTAGTTTAAATTTCTTTCTTTTCGGATATGGCTCAATCACTCAAGGACATGACTATGAACTTCCAAAAGATTGGACAAGTTTGAGGGGGTGGGTTATCGAAGATGGCAAAACAAGATGCACTTCTTGTTGACAACTTTGAATGTGGTGTATGTTTTTTCAACACCCATGCCACCATTCCCGAAAGATGGAGAGGAAGAGTCCGTGGAGACTACAAGGAAGAGAACAAAGTGGGAGAATGATGACTACATTTGTTGGGGTCACATCCTCAACTCTCTTACCGACCCTTTGTTCGACCTTTACCAAAATGTGGAGAGTGCAAAGGAACTTTGGGATACTCTTGAGGCCAAGTATATTTCGGAAGATGCTTTAGAAATTTCTTGTTAGTAACTTTAATTCATTTAAAATGACTAATGATCGGCCTATTATAGAACAATTTCATGAAGTTCATCATATTTTGAACCAAATTAGATCACATGGTATGGTGATGGATGAGGCTATTGTCGTAGCCTCAATCATTGATAAATTACCACTTTCTTGGAAAGAAACTAAGCATTCCTTGAAACATAGGAAGGAAGATATTTCCATGGAGCAATTAGGAACTCATCTTCGTATTAAGGATACTACTCCTAGTATTCCTAAGTCTACCGTGAATATGGTAGAGGTTGGTGGGTCTAGTGGGACCAAGAAATCCAACAATAACAACTCTAAAACCAACTTTGCAAACAAGAAGAGGAAGACCCTCACTTGTTGGGTATGCAATGGTCCTCGTCTCAAGAGGGATTGTCCTTCAAAGAATGGACAACCTAGTGTTGTTCAAAACCAAGGTAAAGTTGCACATGAAAATGTAATTGAAGAAATGAATTTTGTGGCTATGATTTCTGAAATTATGTTTGTGCAGGTTGATGATTCTTGATGGATAGATTCGGGGGCCTCTAGACATGTGTGCAATAATAAGCACTTCTTCAAGTCTTTGGAAGAATTGGATGATGGTCCAATCTTGTATATGGGGAATGATTCTACGGTAAAGGCCAAGGGCATAGGCCAAGTAGAATTGTTGTTAACCTCGGGAAAGACTTTAACTCTCCGGGATGTTGTTTATGTACCGGAAGTTAGGAAGAATCTTGTGTCGGGGGGTCTTTTGAATAAATTTGGTTTTAAAGTTGTATTTGAATCGGATAAGTTTATTGTTTCCAAGGGTGGTATTTTTGTTGGACAGGGATTTTATTGTAATGGAATGTTTAAATTTAGTATTAATAATGAAATTGATACTAGTTCTATTTACATGCTTGATGTTTTTTCTCTATGTCACAATTGTTTATGTCATGTAAACTATCGTAGATTATATGACATGTCTAAGCTAGGTTTAATACCTTCTTTCGATTTAAAGTTAGAGAAGTGTAAGACATGCATGCTAAATAAGATTACAAAGAATCCTTATCCTAGTGTGACTAGACAAACGGTATTGCTTGAATTGGTGCATAGTGACTTGTGTGACTTTCATAGTTCACCTTCTTTGGGAAATAAAAAATATATTGTGACTTTTATTGATGATTATTCAAGGTTTTGTTACATATATTTATTATTTACTAAAGATGAAGCACAAAAAAAGTTTAAGATTTTAAGACCGAAGTGGAACTTCAACTTAATGAAAAAGTTAAAAGACTTCGGACGGATAGGGGTGGTGAATACTATAATCCTAGCTATTTTAGTTCCATTTGTGTAATTCATGAAACAACCGCTCCATACTCACCTCAAAGTAATGGTATAGCGGAAAGGAAAAATAGGGTTCTAAAAGAAACGGTTAACACCATGCTTTCTAATTCGGGTCTAAATGACGGTTTTTGGGGTGATGCAATTTTAACTGCATGTTATATATTAAATCGAGTTCCTAATAAAAGGAATAAGACTACCCCTTATGAACTTTGGTGTAACAAAAAGCCTAATCTCAATTACCTTAAGGTATGGGGTTGTAGGGCAATTGTCAAATTGACGGAACCTAAAAGGAAAACTTTAGGTGAAAAAGGAATTGATTGCATTTTTATAGGCTATGCAGTACATAGCAAAACCTATAGGTTTTATGTTATTGAGCCAAATGATTTTGTCTCTATCCATACTGTGATAGAGTCAAGGGATGCAATATTTGATTAGACTAGATTCTCATCGGTTCCAAGACCAAAGGACATGATACCTAGTACTAGTTCCAATGTTGTGGATGACATTAACAATGATCATGATACTACAACACCGGAAATTAGGAAAAGTAAAAGAATTAGAAAAGAGAAATCTTTTGGACCGGATTTTCAACTATATTTAGTTGAAGGGTCAAGGGAGTCTATTGTGACTCAAATTTCATATTGTTACAATATGGAGGAGGATCCTAGGACCTTTGATGAGGCTATGAAGTCTCATGATTCTGCTTTCTGGAAAGAGGCAGTGAATGATGAAATGGATTCAAAATGGGGAATCATACTTGGATTTTAGCTAATTTACCTCCCGGATGCAAACCTTTAGGTTGTAAGTGGATTTTCGTAAGGAAAAGGAAGATCGATGGAACCATACTAAAACATAAGGCCCGGTTAGTGGTCCAAGGTTTTAGGCAAAGATATGGTATCGATTATTTTGACACTTATGCTCCGGTTGCTAGAATAGCTACCATTAGACTTTTGATAGCATTGGCTGTGATTCATGGTCTAGTAATTCACCAAATGGATGTCAAAACTGCCTTTCTTAATGGTGAATTGGAGGAGGAAGTGTACATGAATCAACCTGAAGGTTTTGTGGTAAAAGGTCAAGAGACTTAGGTTTGCAAATTAGTTCGATCTTTGCTTGGTCTTAAACAAGCACCTAAGCAATGGCATCAAAAATTTGATGAGGTCATTTTGTCTAGTGGGTTCAAAATAAATCAGTCCGACAAGTGTGTATATAGTAAATTTGATAATAACGGTAATGGAGTTATAATTTGCTTATATGTTGATGATATGCTTATCTTTGGGACTGATTTGGAACAAGTGGAAAAAACCAAAGTCTTTCTCTCTTCTAGCTTCTCCATGAAAGATTTGGGTGAAGCGGATGTTATTCTAGGTATTAGAATAATGAGAGGTAAAGGGTCAATTTCTTTATCACAATCTCATTACATTGAGAAAGTGATTAAGAGGTTTAATGAATCGAATTCGACTCATTTTGCTACTCCGATGGATCCTAGTGTTCACTTGGTTCCGAGTAGTGGTACTCCTATTTAACAATTGGAGTATGCAAGCTTAATTGGAAGCTTGATGTATGCGATGACTAGCACTCGACCGGATATAGCTTTTGCTATTGGTAAACTCATTAGGTATACTAGTAATCCTAGTATGTTGCATTGGCAAGCATTGAGAAGAGTGTTAAGGCATTTGATTAAAACCTTGGATTATGTCATAACTTACAAAGGAGAACCTTCTATTCTAGAAGGTTACTCGGATGCTAGTTGGATTTCCAACAAGGAAGATTATTCATCCACAAGTGGATGGGTGTTTCTTCTTGGATGAGTTGCTATTTCATGGGCATCCAAGAAGCAAACATGTATAACGGATTCCACTATGGCATCGGAATTCATTGCATTGGCATCTTGTTGCCAAGAAGCGGAATGGCTAAGGAATGTGTTGAGTGAGATTGACTTGTGGGTCAAACCTATGTCACCTCTTGCTATTCATTGTGATAGTGCATCAACCATATCTACAGCTTATAGTGAAGTCTACAATGGCAAGTCAAGGCACATTGGAGTTAGACATAGCTATGTGCGTGAAATGATAAGGAATAGTTGTATAACTATTAATTTTGTTCGGTCTAATTTGAACTAATTGGCGGATACGTTTACTAAACCATTGTCAAGGGAACTAGTGAACAAAATGAACAAAGGGATGGGTCTTAAGCCTATTGATCAACATTTAGCTAAGGAAAACTCAATTTGATATCTAATACAACGTTAGATCTCAAATTCAATGAGGATGGTACTTTTCTTAAAGGTTGGAAGCACTTGTGTTATTTACATCCCGAGGTTAGTGCTTGTTACTACAATGATAAGAGGTTGAATTAAGTTTCTTAATAAGTCTTTGATAAGTGCTCAATTGTAGGAGCATGTGTGTAAAGATTTACCTATATAAGCTAGAGATTTGGCCGCTTCACCAAGTCTAAGGTTTGACTTGGAACGCTTATGAATGGATATGGACACCAAGGCTTCATAGGTGTCGGAGGTTAAGAACTGTGTTTATGCTTTTGTGTATTAGTACCTTCAATGATTTGTGGTGGTTAGATGGTTTTAAAGCTTTGTCTATCATTATGATCGAAATTGTTGTAAAGTTACTTTTACTAAGTGGAGATTCAATTGTAAGATATTTCCATGATGCATGAGCATGCTTTGTTTATGATTTATAGCAAGTTGAAAACTTTTCAACATTACCCTATAAATGGGAGGAGGATTGTTGGAACATTTATAGGGTGATGGGTTTTATAAGCTCATATGGTTATATACTAGAAGAGGAGGAGGTCTAGTATGCTAAGATTAGAATGCGCAAAATCACGTGAATCAATCAAGCAAGTCAGGAGGCTGGTCGCGGATCGCGACCAGGAGGCCGTCGCGGGTCGCGACCTGCGCCCTTTCGCGACTCGCGATCTGTATCGCGGGTCGGTACGTGTAGTCTGACTTGGGGCGTGAAATTTTGCGTGGACGGTTTATAACCGTTGTATTGCATACGTTATCCGTTTAATGATGATTAAGTATTCTTAATCAGGGGATTAAAGGGAGATCAATGCTGTAACATCTCTAATCAAGAGGGAATTTGATATATGACCCTTGTCATTCATATGAGAGGAGAGAGAGGAAAATCGGTTTTTCACATTCTAAGAGACTTGCTTTGCTTGAGAGAAAACTTGCTACTTTCTCTCTAGTGTTCTTCACAAACTTCAAACACAAAGTTCTTGTTGATTCACATAGAAGATCATCTTGTAAATTGTTTTCTCCATTGTATCTCATTAGTTATTTCGTGTTAACCCGGTGATCCTAGAGGGGCGAAATTAAACCAATAGGAAAGCGTAGTTTCCGTGCCTTGGAGTAGTATATCCGGTTCCCTTGTTTGATCACACTTCTAACCCTCGAGTGTACCATACTCTCAAAGCTAATTCTTTGCTCATATTCTTTTTTTTTCTTATTATTTAAAGCTCTATAAATGAGTAATGAGAAAAAAAAACAATAGCATTAGGATATGGTAATACCCGATTATATTGTACTATGGTATAAGTTTTGGATATTGCTTTTCCCTGAATTTTTCTTTTTTTTTTGAATTTTAACCATCCTGAATTTTCTCTCTTACACAGTTTCTCTTTCTACTACTTCTACACTTCTAGTTAGTTCTACAATTTACTTTTGTTGGAGATGGAGCATACACGTGATCATATGTTTGAATCTTAACCATCTTGAATATTCTTTTTTTTACACGCGGTTTCTCTTTCTACTACTTCTACAATTCTATTTAGTTTTACGATTTACTTTTGTTGGATATGGAGCTTACCCGTGATTATTCGTCAAATAAATCTACTATGAGTGGAGGATTTCCATAATTTAATAATGTCAAGTTGTAGTTGCATCCTTCTACGAATGGCAGAGCTCAATTTTTCTGGTAAAACATTATGAAGTCAAATTAGATGAGCTTTCTGAAATTTTTCTAGTGAGGTACTTTTATGAACTTTTAGTCTTTTACGTATTTAGTGTAATATTTTATCATTTTGAGTGAGGTAATATAGTAGTACGTTTGGTTTTGATAAAATTGTCATATTTACGATATGGGTTGTAGACTCGTTAAATTGTCATGTTTGAGATGAAAAGATATGTGATTTTCTAATTATACATCAATAATATGTGGTCTTTTAAGAGACCGTCTATTTTTAGTTTAAAATTAAGCACGGTCCAAGTCTAATATTAAGAAGAGAACATGCCATCTTTTTTAATATAGTGACTAGTTTAATCTATTTATGGAGCAATTTAATCTATTTCGTGACCAGTTTAATCTATTTAGTAATGACATTCTCAAACCCATTCAGTGACTAGTTTAATCCATTTAGTGACTAGTTTAATCCGTTCGGTAAGACTATCAAGTTATTTTTTGAAATTGTCTGTTGTAGTTCGAGAATCAAGAAAACAAAAGAAGGAGAAGAGAAGGGATGACTAGGATAGTGTTGGGTTAGAGTAAAATGGAATGGACTTCTTAGAAAAATTCAGCATTGGGTTCGTCTAATTTTATATTAAAATTAGACCACCTATTCTAATAATTTTTGTCATGAATTCTGTATTTCTTGGGCTTTCAATAATTATTATCAAATGTGTTAGGATTTTATATCCCAAACTACCTTTAATTTTCAAGTTTTTGCGAGAAATTACCTTATAAAAAATTTGTTGTCCCAAACTACCTTACTTTTAACATTTTGCTGTTGACAACCACCTTATACCGGTTTTCAGTGTTGACTTTTTTTCAGTTTAAATTTGTGGAAGAAAACAAAATTAACCTTGTGGAAATTGTTTGAGATTCGAGGAGATCGAGAAGGTGATTGAAAGGGTGATTGTTTCAGTTTTTGTTTAAGGAATTTAATGGCGGATTGGTGGTACAAAATGTCGACGTAGATATGAGAGAGAGAGAGGGAGAGAGATAGAGAGAGAGAGCGCACAGGGAAATGGGGAAAATAGAGTGGGAAAATGAAAAAAGGGTTTGAGTAGGTAAAGTGATATTACAATGTTCAAATCTTGGTAGAAGTAAAATTTCAATATTGTTGGGGGGGTGGGTTTGGGGATTGTTGGGCCTCTGGGTGAGTGACCATGTGCAAGGGCAGCCCAAAGGAAATGCTTCTTACCACGGCTTCCCGAAAGGGGCCAAAAAAAATATTACGTGACATTAAAAAAACTGGAAAAAAAAGTCAACGCCAGAAACCTGCATAAGGTAGTTGTCAACAACAAAATGGTAAAAGTAAGGTAGTTTAGGATAACAAAACTTTTATAAGGTAGTTTCTCGCAAAATCTTGAAAGTTCAAGTTACTTTGGGACAAAAAATCCTTGTGTTACATATATAAAATGTAAAGAGATATCAAAAGTATGTACATTTCCCTTAAAAAAAAAAGTATGTATACATTAGGCCATAAAAAAAAAGGTATGTATACATTAGTAGTCTTTCACCTATTGACATAGAAACTTAAGCTTCATTTTACTTCCCCTAACTATGTTCCGCTAAGGTTTAGTTAAAGACGGTAATATTTAGTACTTCATATGATTGTAGTAAAAGTCAATAATGAAGATTATATTCATACATACTGATTAACATGCACTCAGTCACTCACATGTAGTATTAACAAAATGAATTGAAGACTTCCCTATCAAATAAAATAGAAAAGACTTTGAACTTTTGACTTGCGAGTTAATTCGTAAATGGGAACTGAATTATAGAAGTGAACCGCGTCCGTCCACGGCGGAACAGGGTCAAAATCGTCCATGTGCAATTCAGAAAATGAACATTTTGTTGTCTCATTAATACCAAAGATTAGATTATTAAACTAACTTTTTGAGAACATAATATTAGACTGAAATTGCTTGCCTTCTCATTGATTCATTTACAGTATATATAATACAATGCTATTTAGGAAACCTATTAGGAAGAGGAGATCTCAGAGATATACAACTATTAGGAAACTATCTACATATTTCCTTAACACTTTTACCAACAAAAAAGAAATAGTAATTAGTTAGAATTACACTCATTAATAACTCCAATATGACATGTGCATTTTATTCTCGGTTACTTCGTGGAATCGTGCTTTTTAGCTAGAATTACTTAACACGACATTACACATTTGCTTTATTCCCATGCTATCACAACATAAGCCTCGTGTACCTCATATTCCCAGTTGTTTGATATTTAGTCCATAGTACTCCAGTCGTGTTGTTTTGTTAAATCATATGACTGGGATAATTGTCCTCTATTCGTCCTGTTTTGCTAAATCATGTTATTGACATTCATATAATTGTTCTCAATTTGTCCTGTCTTGCTAAATCTTATGACTAGTTTTTATACTCATACATTCATATATTGTACTTATTTGTTAGTTTTTACTAAAATCAGAGTGGAACAACTAAATAAAAACAGGAGTAATATGAGCATATGACTACTATTCGAACCAGTAATCAGATGCTTCAGATCACTAATATCAGCTTTGTAAGAAATATCATCTCAACAAATTAGAAACGAAAACGGAATGCCAAAAAGTTTCGGTTTCTTGTTGGTGGTGCTTGGTTGTGTTGTACTAGACCAGCCTAGCGAAATGTAATGATCGAGAAAGAACATAACGAGAAAAGAGAACGCTTATGTAATGTGATAAAAGAGTTGTGGCGCTAATTAAGATTGTTAAAAAAAAACCGACTCAACAACCCGCATCCATATAGAACTGGGTAATAAAATAATATTTTTCATTTTTAGCGAATCGAGTACCCAATATGGTAAAAAGGACATAAAGCAGGCCAAGCTACATGTATAAGTGGGTACCCTGAAACAGTGAAACTCGTGCCTTTCTATTTTTGGATGGTGTTTTAACTGATATTTTGAGTCCTATTACTCTCAGTCTCACTTAAGTTGAAACTTAAGTTTCTTATTGCTCAAAGTCTCACTGCTAAAACTCGGTGATGAGACTAAAGAAAGATGCTCATGGTTGCCTATGCAGTATGTAGATTGGACTTTGCAGAATGCGCAGGGGTAGAGCGTGTTACATATATGGTGAAATAGAAAATGCATTCCACCATTAACCTCTCGAAGACCAAATTGTGTAAAAACTCATTCTAGTTGAAGAACTGTACGAGCAGGAAACATTTGGCATTTTTTTAGGCAACCAGTGACTTCTGGGTATGACCCAACCTGAAAAAATTTGTACCCTATTTGTAAATACTCGATTTTTCTGGGGTCGGGCCAAACTTTCAACTACCCGCAAAACCAGGTTTCCTAATGCTGATGGCACAAGAGTGGTCTTGTAAGAGACCACCCACTTTTAATTTAAAATTAGGTACGGCTCACGCCCAATATTAAGAAGAGAACATGCCACCTTTCTTAATATAATGACTAATTTATTCTATTTAGGGACCAGTTTAATCTATTCCGTAACCAGTTTAATTTATACAGTGTTCACATTATTTAACCCATTCTGTGACTAGTTTAATCCATTTAGTGAATTGTTTAATCCGTTCGGTAAGACTGTCGAGTTATTTTTTTGAAATTGTTTGTTGTAGTTTGAGAATCAAATAAAACAAAGGAAGGAAAAGAGAAGGGATAATTAGATAAGTGTGAGATGCTTGTGAATAGTGTTGGGTTTGAGTGAAATGGAATGGGTTTGATAGGAGAATGTAAGTTTGAATTTATCTAATTTTATGTTAAAATTAAACCGCCTATTCTAATAATTTGTGTAAATCTTTAACAATGAGGGGACATCATTGCCTCTTGACACATACTACTACGTTTTTCTTAATCTACACACTTTCCTTTTTTGATCCGTTCTTTTTAATCTATCTACTGTTGCTTTTTCTATTTTGGCAACATTTTCCGTTTATTTTCTCCTCTTTTATCATCAATGTGGTCCACTTTTTAATATAATAGTCCGCATTAAAATTTCTCTCTTTACCTTTTTAGTCTCTCTCTCTCACTTTTTAGTTTCACTCTCCATCTTTTCAGTTTTTCTCTCTAACATTTGGACTTCTTTTTTAGTTGTTAGTTCTCCCCCAAAGGGAAGTAAGTAAACTAAAAGTTAACAGAGGGAGTATATATAAGATGGATATGACATTTATTCATAGTGCAAAAAAAGAAGCATTACAGAAAATGAAGTTGTTGGATAATATGCTAACTTGATTTAATAATCGATGTTCTTTTTCCAGTGCGATATTTGATTTTGTTAAAAGAGCCTCATATTGATAAAGATGGGAATACTGTTGTCAACCATCTTACATTCTTACTAGGTTAGTGTTGTTTGGAACTAAACAATGTTGAGAATCATTGCCCTGCCGAGGTCTTCTCATATATATGCTCTTGGACACTTCGTCCTTGTTAAATCTAATCTTTCGGTAAATAAAGGTAGGCCAAAACAACATCCAAAGCAAACAAAGGGCTCGTTTGGTTGGAATTGGGAAGTATAACTCCCCATGAATTTGCATTGCCCATGAACTTTTATTTCCTAGGAAGTACATTTTTTTATTTGGTTGAACATGGGAAATTCTATTTCCCATGGGAAGTTCCACTTACCTAGGGGGGCCTAGGTAAGTTATTTCGTCCATTTTGTAGGAAATAGAACTTCCTAGGAAGTTCTACTTCCCATGTTTTTGCCAACCAAACAACAACACATATATTTACTTCCTAGGTATTCTAATTTCCCATGCATTTGAAGGTTAACCAAACAAGCTCAAAGTATGATGAAATAAAAGTACGCCACACTTTTCAGCCGAAGCAAAAAGCACACAATAAGGAACATCCCTGTCATCGGTATTTTGGCTGAACCTTAAAAAAACATGTTTGCATATAATTAGTATGCGTAAACCAAAACGAGGACAGAAAGTAAGACACTCTCATTCACAATTAGACATGTAACCAAGAACGAGACAATTAGGTTCAAGCACCTCAAAGCCCAGTAACAGCATCTACAGTTACAATAACAAGAACAGTGGCAGTAGCTATATACAAAATTATGTGACTGGTTTCATAGAGAGCTTATTCTTGTCAGTTGACGATATTATCATGTCTCATCGGCTTTACAACATCAATGTAAACCATGTTGAAGACACTAACAACCGCCAACATTGGACTTACTTACTGTTCCCAAATTCAGAGGTCATGATTGTTAGAACATAACCAAACCAGAAGCAGCAACAATAGTAAAGAGACCTCTTGATCTTTTTGACACCCTGATGTCATAAAGATTTCCTTAGTGAGCTCAGTTCTAAATATTCAGTGTCTTTTCAAATTCTTCAATGCAATAGAGGGAGAAGTTCATCAGCTATTTTACAGCCTTAGATTGAGTTCCTCCCCAATCCATTCCTCCCTTATCCACGCTTTTTTTTCTTCCTTTATTGGCTGCGATTAAGGAGAAGAGGACAAAACATTCACAACCATTTCACCAACAAATCTTGAACAGCATGTTTGGTATGAGATATCATTAAGTGTTGAAAATGGAAAGTAGAAACCATTTCCGTTACATGTTTGGTACGAGGGATGGGGGTAATGATTTCCATTTCATGAGAGTAACTATTTGCTCCTAGTTATTACCCTCTACAACCCAATGGTAACACACTACGTTATCCTCCTCAATCCCACACTTATAAGGGGACATTCGGTTTGAGGTTTTTAGGAAAAGGTAATGGAATCAACTTACATGATTACTTGTTTGTTTGGTCAATTCAATAATTCCCTTTACCTACCTTTACCCCCTAACTCCTCTACATCCATTCCCCCACTTCACCCCAAGGTTTCACTTACCTCTTTCCTTGAAACACCGTTGACCGCCTCCTTAACCACCCCACCACCGCTTGTCCCAGCACTGTCCCCCCTCCACCACGACCACCAGCACCACCCCAACCCAACCGCCAACACCGGCCAACCACCCACGAAACCCACACCACCCACCACGAAAACCCACCACCAAGTATATCTGAGAAAGAGAGCGTGAAAAAACCAACCACAGCGACCGAAAAAACCACACACCGCATACAAACACCACCAGACCACTAGATCTACAACACAATGAGGAGAGAGAGGGAAAAAAATGATTACCTTGAGGGGAAAGGAGCGCCGGCGAAGGAAGAGGGAAAGAGGGGCAGCAGCGGGGGGGAAAGGGGGCGGCGACACAAGAGGGAAAGGGAAGCGGTGGAGGAGGAAGAGGAGAAGAAGCGGTGGCAAGGTGGTTCAAATCAAAGAGAAAGTGTGGTGGACGGGTGATGGTGGTTCTAGAGGGAAAGGTTGTGGTGGTGAAATGATAGGGTTTCCCTTAAATATTTTGAAACAATCAATCTAGTAAATCTAACGATTTAGCTTTCCAATCCCCTTCTTTCTCTTTCTTAAACCCTTTCCCTTTCCCCTTTGTAAACCAAACGCCCCCCAAGTGTTTCCTTTCCATCATAGAACCAAACATCTAATAAGGGTAAAAATTATTGTTACCATTCCTCCCCCTTCTTTGATTTCATTCCCTCTGGAAATGATAGAAATAGTGCACTTCTTTGGGAATACTAATCAAACACATTACCTATTCAACTCCTCAACAAGGAGTTTCCAAAGCATGTTCTAATGTATGGAATTGGGACTGTGTATATGTTTCGGAGTATGGAGCGATTTACAGCCGACATGTACAAGAAGAAGCTAGTTGTTTTCATTATGATTTTCATAATCCTCAGATGAGACAAATGTTGTGTATAACAGATGCATATTGGCAGATACTAGAAGTTTCAATGCTATCCCTAAAGTGCAACTCTAAGATCAAGTAAAGAGGTAATGAGACCTAACCTGAGCATTTATGGAGGGCAACACTGAGTCAATAGCATCCACTCAGCCTTCTTGCACAGCATTCGCTGATTTACCCATGTGTAATATCAATCCCCTGAGAAGTTATGTGGTTTGACTCTCATGCCTTGCAAACTCATACCTGAATTCCTGGTGCTCATTGTTGTTTCTAATAGATGTAACACGTCTTTTCTTCAAATAGATGTAACACGTCTTTTCTTCAACAAGGCATGCACTCCAAACACATCAAATCTGACTTCCGCAACAACAATTTCTGATTCTTGGATCCTAGAGTTGCAGAATTCTCTTGTACGCTGTAGTTAACAATAGTGTAGTTTTCAATTATTGTCAAGATTTTGTTTCACAGCTTTGTACATGTCCTTCAACCCTTTTTCGCAAACTTTCCTAGCATGTTCGTCAAATTGGCATGTAGTCAATAGATTATAGAAATTACGAGCCATTGTGTGACGCCATGGTGTATGCAGCTCCTCTTTATCCTCAACAGGTAATGTCTCATCATCTTTGTAACATGGAAAATAGTGGCATTATTCTCAAATAGTGGCAGTACGCACGCAGCAATATAATGATTGTAAAAAGTCACACAATTATGGTGAGGTTAAATAGAGACTGAAAAAAATGGAACTGACATAAGATACTTCTTTAGTGGCATACCCATGTAAAGAGAGACGCAAAACATGAAAAGTGGCACATTAATATCATTTATAAAGAAATGCTGAGAAGCATGAAACTCTATATCAAGTAAATACCTTTGTTTTTAGCCCAAATATCAGACTTTGCTAACTTAGTCCAACGTTTTGTGATGTATTTATGTGGGATCTTGAATATGCAGTGCATATGCATAACTCTCAAAAGATGAAAGCACAGTAGGCCACATTCTTGATAGCTCATGCACGTACAAGAAAGTTCAATCAATTGATCATCATATGCAACACTGTGACTCTCTGTAAAATCTTCGTTGAGTGACACTTCATAAATCTGGGAACCTCCTTCATTTGCAGCTACACGTATGTAACTACCCATTGCCATATCAAACTCCTTTTGGAAGATATCAAATATATCCAATGTGTAAACTTCAGCTGCATGTTTTAATAGTTTGCATCGTGATTCACTAGCGGGATGTTTTTCTGTAGTACATTTAAAGTTGTCACTTTCCTCTATACCACGCCAACCTTTCACTATATCTTCAAATATGTGATAAAACTCATACAAGCTTGTTGTTTCATTAGCTCCAAATGACATAGCTTTGTTCACCACTTCTACTTTTTGTGATGACAACGTTCCAGTTGAAAAGAAGTCTTTGCTTAGAGCTGTACACCATTTATCCCTCAGGACGTATAGCTGTGAGAACCAAAAACTTTCTTGGAGATTATAAGTGTTGATCATCTTTGTCCAGCATTTCAAAAACTCATCTTCATTGTCACATCCAGTCAAACACTTGTTAAAGATGTCCTTAAAAGTGAGATCACTTTTGAGTTTGTCAAAATGTGAGATGAAATTCTGGAGTTGCCAAATGCACAAACGATGTCTTGTACTTGGGAATGCCTTAACAGGAAAAAATAATAATCTTATATTAACAAAGGCATAATATGAAGGAGCGTCATTTTTTAATAAAGGGATATTCTAAAGCTACTGTAATCAATTGATATTTGGGGTGAGGGTAATCTAGGTGTTATCTTCGTTAGTTAACTTGGGGAATAAGCTAGGTAGTTTATTTAGGGAAACACTCTATATATAGGGGTAATTAGAAAGAAAAGTTATGTTGAATATTGTTGAGTATTAGTCTGTTAGTTTCATTGGGAGAATACCATTCCTCTTGAAAGAGTGGCTAGGTTGTAATCGGTGGTTTTTCTTCATCCATTCAATCATATCATCACTTGTTCTTCCCATATCATCTTTCTCACTCCCTTAATCGCTCTTTTATGCCATAAATCTATTGGTCTTGGTCTGTTATCTATGCTGATTCATTACAGCTACAAGCTAACACATATTTTACTGATGTCAGCAATAATTAAAAGGAATCAGATAATTAAGAGCAGTAAGTAACTATTTAAGAAGTAACCCACATGGCTTCAGGAAAAAAAAAAGTGACCTACATCATCTTCAAAAGGTGACAGATAAAATATGAAAAAGTGATATAAGGTTATCATATTTATAACGTGAAATATAACCAAAGAAGGTCGACAAAGATTTTTGAGTTACTAAAACAGTGAGATCATGCAGCTAATACATGGCATTTCTTTAGCCAACAGGTAACAGACTCATAGATAAAGGTGAAATTATAATTGTGATATGTGGATATGTAACTTTTATATTTAAGAAAAGCTAAGTACAAACACACATAATCAAACTACTCCCTCCGGTTTTTATTAGTTTACCCCACTTCTTTGGACACAAAGTTTTAGAAGAAATAGGTATGTGGATCATAGAAGGAAAGAGAAAGTACTAATTTATTGACATACTATATAGAAGTTAATGTTGTGGGCCAAGAAAAGTAAAGTGAGAAGGTAAAGATAATAATAAACAATTGGTAGGACCATTCCAAAAAATGGAAAAAAAAAAAAAGAAATGCGTAAACTAATAAGGGACAACCCAAAAGGAAAGTGGGTAAACTAATAAAAACCAACGGGAGTATAAAACAATATGTTATAGTGGGCATACGACAAACAAAAAGCTGACATTTTAATCTTGGAAAGTGACAATGAATATAGCTGAATCTGTATTAAAGCCTATATACATTGTATACTTCCTCCGTTCTTTTGTAATTGCAATGTTTCCCTTATTTGGAAGTTTCATATTACTTGTAACATTTCCTTTTTTGGTTATATCTTCTCTCTATCTCTCTCCTATCACATGGGTTCTACTTTTTATCTATCTCTATCTCTCTCCTCTTCAAATGGGTTTCTTAAAAATGTGTAAATAGGGTAATGTTGCAATTATTATAGAATGGAGGAAGTATTACACTACACACTCTGTTAACGTGTTGTGCTAAAGCTTAAAGATGACATAATGATTCTGAAATTTCAAATATATTGCGAGATACTCCCTCCATTTCACAAAGATTTATTCACTTTGATTTTCATGAAGACCAAGAAAATGAGGGAAAAGTTGGTGAAAGATGGCAAAGGTGGGGAAGCATAGAGAAATAATTATAAAGTAAGGAGATCTGAGTACAGAAAGTAAAAAGATGAGGTGAGACTCATGTATCAAAATAGAAAAAGAGAAGTGAGTAAATCTTTGTGAAACGTACCAAAAGGAAAGTGAGCAAATCTTTGTGAAATGGAGGGAGTAGTAACTTTCAGGAGAACTGGTTAAAATGTTAAATATAATATGAACTTCCACTAATACATACAAAAGCATAAAGACTATGCTAAGCTCAAGCATGAGCTCACACACTATTGTGGCCTCACCGTCAAGTGTCGGCGGTAAAAAAAAGAAAACAAAAAGAGAACTATTATTGAATAGAACATAATATATGCCTCCCTCGTCCCTCTCAGGCAACCCCAACAACTCATTACAACCCCTGCCAGACCACCGAGCCACCACCAACGCCACCATCTTCCCTCTCCCATCCTCCTACCAGCCAGCTTACCAACCAATATGATTCATCCAATAATGAAGCAAAGAGGAGAAAGGAGGGGTTGCCAGAGGGGGAAGGAGAAAGGGAGGGGTGATGTTGAGCCAATGGTCTCGGGGGAAGAGGGATTTTTTTTCTTAATTTAAAAATAGCAATTTTATTTTTTCAATCTCTTAAGGCTTTTCAACGGCATAATCTGTTGGCGATAAACCCCATTATATTTTACATAATAAGTACTTCCTCCGTTCCATTATTATTGCAACATACCCCGTTGGCACATTTTTTAATAAAGCCATGTGAAGAGGAAAGAGATAGAAATAGGTAAAAAAATGGAACCCATATGATAGGAGAGAGATAGAGAGAAGATATTACCAAATAAGGAAATGGTGCAATAATATGAAACTTCCAAATACGGGAATCGTTGCAGTTACAAAAGAATGGAGGAAGTATTAAAGTTTGGGCCCCTAGCTCAATTCATATTATTTTGCATATAATAGTGGAAGTTCATAATACTCTTCACACAAAAAAAAAACTACTATCGTTTAAGATTGAAAGAACATACACATAATTGTGTTATAACGACAAGTTCACATGAAGCGTATAAAAAATCACCGATAATGCCTAAATCTAGCTCAAGCTTCACAATAGTATTCTAAAACGGCATATTGAAATTATAAAGTTGCATACTGGAAATAAAAGGTAGCAAATACTCTTTCCGTCCCAAAATCTTTGCTCCATTTTCCTCTCTAGTCCGTCCAGATATATTTGCTCCATTTTAATCTTGGAAACTTTTTGTCTACAATTTAGGCTCACACCCATGCACCCATGATTATTGTACCTTTCATCCCTTTCTTAGAATGTGTGTAGAACACAAATGGAGCAAAGATTTAGTACACGAAAAGTATATATTAGAAAGTGAGAATTATATGATTCCATTACCTTTGCAATTGCATTATTCATTGCTAGGTTTTGGTCGGTGAATATAGACTTCGGTGCAACTCCACGCATAGACATTTTGAAGACTTCCAACAGCCACTCAAAAGTCTCTATCTTCTCGTCAGAAATAAACGCACAAGCAAACATGGTGGTTTTCCAATGGTTGTTTATTCCAAAAAAAGGAACACAAATCATTTTATGTCTATTTGTTCTGTATGTTGTGTCAAATACCAATACATCCCCATATGCTATGTAGTCTTCTAACATTGTCGAATCACGCCAGCAAATGCCCACGACCTGATTTTTATCATTGACTTTTACTCTGTAGAAGAATGTAACATCCTCTGTGATCCTTTGTTGCATGACATCTAAGACATTTTGCATGTCAGAACCCTCTATGTTATGAAACCTTGAAACCACGTTCACATGACAAATACTTCTATGACCATCACCTTCATTGCATATGGAGTTGCAGGAATCCATTGGCTTAACACCTGAATTTTCCATTTTTCCAATGATTTTGCGTACACCTTTTGAGATAGACATCTCTGATCTTAGACAATGACATTCCTTTGGTTTTACAAAGTCATGGTTATGGATTAAGTTATGATCAGTAACAATGAACTTGCCTTCCTTATTCATTTTAAAACGTATATATGCTTTGCAATTTGTGCGCGTCTCATTGACCACTCTAACTTTCCTCTTCCTTTGACTGGTAGTTGATGCAGATCCCTCTGTAGTCGGAGTCCCACTAACGCTCTCAGTTTGCCCTTCTTTTTTGCCTTTTTTTCTTAAACCAGCCTTTGAACAAATGTAGTACTTTTCAAAAATTACACTATTATTGCCCCTTTTACGTGAAGTCCCCTTTCTAACACTAAATCCAACTGCCTTTGCATGGGCCTTATATAAATTTAATGAGTCATCTAGATCTAAAACTTCACGTCCAAGTAGAGATCCGCCAATACTTTGGTCATCATCATATGTATAATCTTCTTCTTGCAGGTTTTCTGTAAAGAGAAGAATTTTTTTTAGATGAATATGAAGTGGCACAGATGCTATTTCAAAAAGTAACGTGATTGTTCTCAGGTTTGATTAAGACAAAGTCTAGGCAGTGGCAAGGTTAAAAAAGACACATCTAGCCTTAAAAGTGAACTGGAGCAGGACAATTTGATAACCAAACATGACTCATATATAAGGTGAAATAAAAGGTTATTTATCTTATGTGACGCTGGAAGAGGTATAATTAGTTTAAAAAGTGATGCTGGAAGCCTTGGAGAGCTTAAGAAAAGTAGCATAAGAAATGTGATTAATAATCCATAAAGAGACGTCTTAGGAAAGCAGTGACACAATATTGTTGACATTTTAAAGTGACTTCGTCAATTTCAAAATGACCCGGAAGCCTTAAAATTGAAATACAATTAGTATAATTTTAATTTCATGAGTACCTACTCCCTTCATTCTTTTTTACTATGTACTTTGCCACTATTCGAAAACTTCACTTTGACCATTGTTTGTGATTTATAATTTCTTCTTCTTTTTAATCTTCACTTTCTTCTTTTTCAATTTCTTGTTCGATTCGTCTCGACATATTTTTTTCAAGATACTGCCTTTTTTCATATGTACTTTATAAATAAATTAGATATTGATGTCTAATACATTATGCATTGGCAAATATGAAAATCAAACTCTATGGATTAAAAGAACGTAGGTAGTATTTAAGAAAATGAAGTGAAATTTTCTTCAAATAAGTTGTCTTATATAAATGTGACAGAAGAGTTATTTATTCAAATCTGGCAGAAAAGAACGAAGTGACATCATTAGCCTTAAAAGTGACGCTGCAAACCTATGGAAGTGAAATGACAATGGCAACTTTGAATCTCTAATTACCTCTTTCAGAAAGTAACTAGTTATTAGGCCCGGGCTATGCCCCGGGTAAGGAAAATTTTCATTTATTAATATCATACTTTAAAATGATAACACTAAATATCACTTGATCTACTGGTTAAGACTTTAGAATTCAAACTTGAAGTCACAGGATCAAACCTTATAATATGCAATTTCTATCTTTTTTATTGTATGTGGATTACATGGAGTAAAATGCTTTTAGGGACAGCCACGTGACACCGTTCCTTGTTTAGGAACGCCTTTTAATATATTAGTATAGATATACTATCTTCATAAAGTGACATGTCCTACATATAAAAACTTCCTTCATAACATATTTAAGTTAACATCTTCCAATTCAAGAAGTGCCATATTTAAGTAACATCTACTTTTGGTAATTTATACTTTGGAACCCAAACTCCCCCCTCCCCATCTTTCTATATATTTTCACTCTCTTCAATTGCCATGCAATAAGTAAATATTAACTTAGATACATGGAGGGAAATCGGGAATATTTACTAAGACGTGACACAAACTTCTGCAAAAAGTAATTCTCATTCCATAAAATTGAAAGGAAAAAGAAATCATACTTTTAAAATGTCAAGAAATGACACGGGCTTCATATTCATTCTTACCATTGTCACTACCATCAGGTGAATGTTGATTACCGATTGTGGTAGAATCTCTTTCATCTTCTCCACTATGACACAATTGGGTATCATTATTCAAAGATATTTCACCTGCAACAAAATTTTAGGTTTTTAATTATACTCAGATTTCGCAACTCCTTTTTAGTGGTTCTCAAATGTAGTAATTTGAAAGGAAAAATCACAAAATTTCAACTAATGTACTTGTTTCTAGGGATTCTCCTATATCCTGTTTCAAGTGTCAAAAAGTTTCCATTTTTATGTGCGCTTGAAGTTAGGTTTCAGCTTCCGCTAAGGTTGTATATGTGCGAGTTAGCCTGTCACTTACTTAGTGTGCATAACGTGTTGTTGCACAACAGCTTTGTGTGCAACCAAACCATTGTACACAAAACATTCTGATATATATTGTGCATGCATGAATTTGTTCACTATTTTCATAATGCCACTGTTGGAGGGAACGAATATGGCAGTCTTTGGCACAAGCTCGCCACAAGCATGAAGCGGAACCTGAAGTTCTGATGTGGGTAAACATGCAACCTATAAAGAATAATAACCTCTTATAGGAAATGTAAGGAAACTCAGATCTACGAGCTCTTCTTTCTGCATGTGTTGATGAGGTCGTTACTTATTTATGTAATTCATGAGCAACTTTGTTAGTAGAAAATGCCCTACTTATGGATATGGACTTCATTTCACTTTTCCTTCCACAACTTCAGAATTACTTATAAAGTACAACAAATTCAACTTTAAGGTACATGACATATCTCTTAAGGATACAACCTTACAACATATGCATCTTAATGTTCATAAGTTAGAGATAACATATCAAAAACAGAAAATATACAGATTAAAAAGCAAAAAGAATCAACATTATCAAATGCATTAAAATAATGACTGCAAATTACCTTGTGATGGTTCAAGTTCCGCCGCCTGATGTATCCTCCTATCTAGTGGCATTTTATTTGTCATCTTATCATCCATGTGTTCAAAGTCTTGCCAATAAAAACACAAACACACACATAAGGTATGTTGAATAGTTCAAATAGTTGCCCGTAAGGGGAACCATAAAAGCTATTCTCAGTCTCAGTCACTCAGCGGAGTATGGAGACAACAGGCAAGCATTATATGTGAACAGAAATCCCAGCACCTCCACTCAAACCACGATATATCAGTGGTGCAAATAGCAAAACAGTTATTATGACAAAAAACTAGGACTTCGTCCATAAAGAAGTAATTATACAGCGTGCATTCAGGATTAAAAATTCAATTCTCAAACATGTGGTAGATCACCATAATATTAGATGCCAATAGAGTAGATTATGCTTGCCAATGGGTAGTACTCAACAATCCAAGTCACCATAAAAGTATATTTTAAGTCAACTCATTATGATAATTTAAAGTGTCGGAGAATCTCAATAATTCGTAACAAGATAGGTGAATGTTTAACTGCTATTTCCACAATATCATTCTTAGAAGAAGAGGCCCAGGGGTTAGATAATAAAGGACTGCACTGAGATACATAGTTATTCCACAAATTATGCTAACTGCTATCCACAATAAGATGATGAAGCTGTTACCTCTACCAGCTGAACCCCTTCCAGGCTTCTCCTCTTTAGAATTTTCATGTGTAGGCTTATCCTCAGATGAATTTATAACCTTTGTTCATGAAAACCTTGGAAGGATTTTTAGCCTCTGTTCATGAAATAGAGTCAAGTTAAAAATAGTTAGTACAAGTCAAGTAATTCAAAGTATTGAAGCCAATTTCATACTAGCTGAATGAATGATGAGCATACATTGGCTAGCTCAAAGATCGCTTTAGTGTCTCCTTATGAACCAGAAAATAATAACAAGATGTCACGCATAAGCTTGAGTCAAGTATAACCTTACCCTCTTGTCAGGTATCTAAATCAATTTCATGGAAAGCAGATACTATAAATGAATAGGAATACACAAGAAAAGTTGCTTCCTTTGATAGATACATTAATAACAAAGACTATTTTCCCATTTTCTAGAATAAAGCACTTTGTCCATGATGTAGGAGACTAGGAGTACCTAGGAACATGAATAGTATACTTTTCTAATTATAAGCTTTATCATCAAGAAGTCAATCAATATAATATATCATATATAGAGGTAGGATTAGCTAAAAACCAAACTCGAACTGAAAATCGAAAATGGGGTACACCTTAGTAAAAAAAGGTGTACATATTAAAATAAAGAGGTACATTTGGAGTTTAAAGGGGTAGAAGTTAGTATGTAAAGGGATACAAGGTCATCTTAAATCAAACAAAATTATGAATTATGTGACAACAGACATGTATCACAATTTTTACGAACGGACTTCATAAAATATGTACAAATATCAGCCTACAAACCAAAATGAACACTTTATTTTAACAAACATTTATCAATGGATGGGAATTTTTTGAAAAGTAGCCTTTTTCCCTACACATGTACCCCCTTGTATTCAGTTTTCATCTTAGTATTGGTTTTCACAAGATCTTGTTCCTATATATATAAAGAAAACATGATAAAAATAAGATATATCATGCATCGTGATAAAGAGAGCGCTTCATATTTGGCACTTGCACTACAAATTTCAAGCTTCAAAGATACCATCAAAATTGTATGGAAGTTGAGGGTGTCCTGGATGAGGATGGTTCAGCTAGAAGCATGGCAAGCGACAGTTCAAGTTCAGCAGTTTTGGTTTCACTAGTTGCAAGGGGAACGGTGAGTGTAGAGGTCGCTATAATTCTTAGACCCGCAAGCTCCAACACCTTACACAATTCAAAGATATATGGTATAGAACTTCATTGGAATGTTTCGGATGATTACTAAGAAAAATTGTTTCTAGAATCTACACAGAGATGCATAAACTTAACAAAGGGACATATCTGCTTGTTAACCTTTAATAAAGACTTCGAAATGCATATGTTCTCTAAATTTCTATAGCTATATCATATGGACATGGTAAGTTAGTAAGTAAGACCAACTACAAAGGCAATGGATGCATAATAAGTCTGCAAACCATAGGGGGAAGTCCTATATGCTATGGGTAGTGGGTACTTATAGGTATAACTCCAGATAAATACATATAGATGCTTACATTTGGATACTACCTCTATTTTCTTAATCCACACTGTTTGACTTACAAGTTTGCACACGCAAAACCAGTAACATATGTTTTTAATTATCAATAAGTAGATATTATGAGATTTGAGTATTTGGAAGATATATATCGAGAAATCTCACATGAATACAATTTTTCCTTGTGTATAAATCACCAATGAGAGTCAAATTGGAGAATGTTGATAGTGCAACTACAAGCGTGTAATTAAAAGAAAACGGAAGGAGTATTTTGCATTTAAACTTAAGGTCCGGCAGATCAAGATAAGATACGTCTTTGTATCATGTTCCACAATTAAGGTGGGAACCGAGTTGGAAGAAGATAATGAAGGGGTAAGCATGAGAAGGCTAAATAAAAATGTGTTAGTGCCTGATTTGAATTTCAACACATTGAAAATTCTGCACTTTACTTTGCCAATATATTTGACGGTAAACAAACGGAAAAGGATACTTTTTTAAGTGCTTATGTTTAGAAATTAAAGAGCTTAGTGGAAACTTTGATGGGATTATATTGATAGTGTAAAACAAGCAATCAAAAACGGAAAGTATAGATCATATAGACAAATGGAATGTGCATGTTAAGCTATATATGATAAACGTTTAAGCTACATACCGTCCTTTAGTAAATTTGTACAATACACTAAAGCGGAAGCCATTAAAACAGGTTTCCCACCTAAAGTTCCTTCTAAACTAATGATGCGGAGTTGCTGACTATTGTGGGGATGTGAGTAGGAACCTTTTAGTTAAGCACTAATTAATACACACTCCTTCCTTAAACTTGTTCCCTCTTTCCATTATAGTTTGTCAGAATTGTTACATATAGTTCTTCCCTCTTTGAAATGTGGAGCAAAATAGAACTAAGAAGAAAATTAAACATCAAATATGAGAATTTCTCATTTATGTGCATTTTACTCAGCATAAATCTCAATAGATTTTATTTTACAATATCACCAAAATGATAATCAATGTCAAACCAGTAGCCTGCATCCTACAATACAATATTACGGTATTACCCCATACGTCTTTAAGTAGGAAGCTCCAGCATCATGTCAATGCTAGACGACTGAGTTTTTACTAGTTTGCCATACTTTCTTGTAGCAAAGCAATTCAAGCTAGCTCCCAAATAAATCCAGAGCAACAACTATTTATTATATTTTAACCACTAAAACAAAAATACAAGCCCCTTTATTGAAATAGCTTGACGAAGTAATCCCTTACACCCAAACCCCTAGATTTTAGTCCACCACAAACAATTCTGCTGCTTGATCCTACAAGTTTTTCCAATTTATCTTCCTCGAGAATATCACACTGATGCTAACACGACTAACATGTGAAGCAAAAATGGGATGGAAATTATGAGAATTTGAGAAGGACGGCATGAAAAACGTGGCCAAGGCACTAACTAGTTGTAAAGGTTATCGTTCCTTTGCGGAAACAGATGTCTAGTTTAATTCTTTGACACATTCCGAAACTTTACCTCGTAATTCCATTACGTTAAAGACATACGGGGTAGATACTCAATATAATTTCTAGTTATAAATGGTAGTTCATTGTTAGGGACCAATCTAACATTTGAATAAAACTTCTCTGCCCAATGTCTACTAGACTCTTGCTGAATGTATGAAGTCACATCCTTGATTCAACATATCAAAATGAGAAATTTAACATAAACAACATTCAGTTTTCAGACCAGAGCTCAATAGTGTACTAAATTCAGTAATATCAATTCAGCAAGCAAATTATTCGACAATTTAAAGGCCAAAACGTATAATTTAAAAAAAAAATCAAATAAGTCCTAAGAAAACAAGTAACCATAGTACTTATTCGCAAACTTAGAAATACAAACAAACCCTAATTCCGCACTAATACCTAGAAAGTTTTATAGATTGTGGATCAACGAATACACTACTTAAATTCCAACTACTTAAATTGTAAATCGAAGCAAAATTTAAATGGTCAACTAACTAAATTCCAGCTGAAATAAGAACTATAATCACTAAAAAGAAATAACATAATGTCCAAAATTAATAGAAATAAGATGAGTTTCGCCCAAATTCAAGAAATCGAGATAATTAGGCAGAGTGGAAAGATAGTTCAGAAAAGAGCTCACCTGATTTTGCAGTTGAAGAAGATCAAATTGATTACGAGAGCAATTCCAAGTTAGGGTTGATTTTGCGCGAAAATTAGGAGAATAATCGTTAGAGACTGCAAATTAGGAAAGAGCACGAACATAGAGAAATTTGAGGGCTATTATTTTATTTTAGTTTTACTTGGGTTTAGCTGTTTGAATTAAGGTTGTGACTCGCAAAGCTTAGATGGTGCACACGCTAGTACAAGTTAAATGAACACATGTACATCGATAACACGTCAAATGAACATATGTATATCTCTGTTGATACATCTTTATTGGTATTGGTCTTTGTGTACATAATCTAGTGTTTCATGTTCATCGTGCATATGGGAGTCCACTCATGGTACACCCCGGGTGTACCCATGAACATGGTACACCCAGAGGTATTTTTGTAATTAATTAGAACTTTAGGTGCTCATTTGACACCAAATTTGCTCATTTGGGCATTTTGCTCATTTTGTAATAAAAGTGTTTGCTCATTTTCTTAAATGAGTAAATATGTTTGCTCATTTGCTCATTTGTTTATTTTACTCATTTGCTCATTTGCTCATTTTGCTCATTTGGAGAAAATAGTCTTGGGTGTACCATGAGCATGGTACACCCAGGTAGGGGTGTGCACTTTTGGACCGGGACCGGAATTAGGACCGGAACCGGAACCGGACCGGACCGGAATTCCAGTTTTTAAAAAAAAAAAAAGTTTAAAGGTTAAAAAAAAGTTTAAAACTTAAAAAGTTAGAAAGTTAAAACCTCATATTTATTGCCTTTAAGATTATTGCTTTTAGAATTATTATATTTTAATATATTGAATTTTTTAATATATTTAAATCTAAGAAAAAGTTTTTTTTTTATAAAAAAATATTAATTCCGGTCCAACCGGTCCAAAACCGGACCGGACCGGAATTTTTCCGGTCCGGTCCCGGTCCAAAAAAAATCTGGATTCCGGTCCACCGGTCCAACCGGTCCGGTCCGGTTTTGGACCGGTGCACACCCCTACACCCAGGTGTACTATAAATATTCTCTACATATGGTCCTCTTCATACGGACGTGTGTATTTGGGCGTGACTCGTTAGTTTTTGGACTTGTATCTTACCGATTTTCAGTTCAATTCAGTTTTTGTGCTTGATCTGTCGAATTTAGTTGAAAAGAAGTGGGTCTAATACTCTATCTAGATCTTAATTATTGTTCATTAGATATTTTGATCTCATAGCTATTTGGTGAAGTTTTGGTGAACATGTCCGCGGGCTACAAACAATGTAATATGGCTTACTCGAAAAGACTGTGATTCTTGATTCGTTCATGAAATTACTAAAAATAAAAATGTTAAGGAAATATTGTGTCATAAATCCCAAATTTGGAGTATATTTTCATTCTAACCCCAAGTTTGGATCCTTTTTCATTAATCTCAACTTTAATACTATCATTACCATATTGTTCCTAAATAGAGGCAAATCCATAATTTTAAGTTTAGAGGGGCACTATTCAAAAACTCAATAGACTTACTATACAAATTGAGAAATCAATTTATCAGACAAATTGTTTGTAAAAAATGAGCTTTATATTATTAACTATCTTAAGCAAAGGATGGCCTAAATTTTCTTTGTATATTTTCAAATTAATAATAAAATTATTACTTATATAGTTAGACTTTATCACTTTAAATGCTCATTATAATAAGTATGATGTTTTTATAATATAAGGAATGTATTTTTTAGAAAATAAAGCTAAGGACACAAAAGAAAGCAAATTAAAAATGAAAATAGAACCAAAAGGAAAAAATCAAGCTAGCTAGTTTTCATTGTGACATTGTCATAGCCAAGCGTTGAACTCGTCACCGAATTCCGACAAAAACCTTTGGGTGAGCTTTGACCACTGTGGCAAGGCCTAAGATGTATAAATTATGTGTCGCTTTTTATTTCATGTTTAATTGCGTCAAAATGAGAAGAATAAAAAATAATTTTTATTTTTTTGGTAGGGCACGTGCCATCAGGGTCATATAACGGCCTTGTTTGGTAAGAGAGGTTTAGGGCTGAATTAGAGGTTGACTCATATTAGAGGATTTGACTAGTCAGTTATCTAATTTGAGTGTTTGGTAAAGAGAGGTTTCAATTGGCTTATTGAGCCCAAAATGCTCTTTTTGAAAAAGTTGGGGAAATGAGTTTTTTGACATTAGAGCACCATTAATGGTGAATGAAAAAAAAGATCATCCCACTCTCTTTCTAACTTTCTCTCTCTAAAAAATTACATCCCACAATCTTTTCCCACTTTCTTCTTAATGGTGAACCAAAAAAAAGATCATCTCAACTACTTTTTCCTCTCTCTCTTACTTTTTGACCCCACCCAACTACTTTTTCTCTCTCATCACCCAACCACCATTACACAATATTTTTATTATTTAATATTTAATGACATGAAATATTCATTATTAATTACTATTATATTATTAATTAATGTAATTAATAATTTTAATATTATAATTATCATTTTAATAATTAAGTTATCAACATAATTAGCTATTATTAATACGTAGCATACGCAATTAGCGTTTTTAATATATGCTCAGTAATTAGCGAGCTAATAATTATATTATGAGACACAATTAAGCATTTTTAATATATTTTTAATTTCGAGACACATAATGAAATACAAGAACGAATTATAAACTTAATTGGGAACGAACTACATAAAATACATAATGAAATGCTCTTAATTAGCATTACGGCCAAACTTCTGCCATATATTGGCAACCAAATCACGTTTCAAGGATTGATGCACATGTTGATCTTCAATTTGATCTCTATTCGCCATGTAACGGTTGATATCTACGATCCGATCATTATAATATTCAAATTCGTCGCCATCATTATTTGTGTTTGAAGTGAACTCAGTAGTATCTGCGTAGTGTGCATATGTATCCCGTTCATCTTCCACAATCATGTTATGCATGATAATGCAAGACATCATGATATCATTGAGAATTTCCTCATCCCATGCGAGGGATGGTTTACGAACTATAGCAAAGCGAGATTGCAGCACCCCAAATGCTCTTTCAACATCTTTTCGAGCTCCTTCTTGGTGTTGAGCAAATAACTTGTCCTTGCGAGTTTGAGGACATGTAACTGATTGAATGAATGTTGCCCAATTCGGATATATGCCATCAGTGAGATAATAACCCTTATCGTATTGGTTACCATTCACCGTAAACTGCACGGGTGGTGCTCGACCTTCTAAAACATCCTTAAACACAGGAGATCGGTGAAGAACATTAAGGTCATTGCACGAACCTGGTATCCCAAAGAAAGAATGCCATATCCATAAGTCACGATCAGCCACAGCTTCAAGAACTAATGTAGCAACACCAGCTCTTCCTTGATATTGTCCTTTCCATGCCGTCGGACAATTTTTCCATTCCCAATGCATACAATCTATGCTGCCGATCATTCCTGGAAATCCACGTTCTTCACCGTACGCAAGTAGTCTAGCCAAATCATCTGGAGTTGGCCGTCTCAAGTACTCGGCACCAAATTGGTTGATAACCCCCTTCGTGAATTTCATGAACGCTATTCGAGCTGTGCTTTCACTAATTCGCACATACTCGTCAACATTGTCTGCTGCAAGCCCGTACGCAAGCATTCGTATAGCAGCTGTACACTTTTGAAGGGGAGATAAACCTAACCTTCCGGTACAATCTCTATTTTGAGTGAACCATGTATCACTTGGTACGACACTTTCCATAATCCGAAGAAAGACATGTCGCTGCATTCGAAATCTTCGACGAAATAAACGAGCGGGATAGATCGGTTGATCGGCAAAGTAATCATTATACAATCGTCTATGGCCTTCTTCCCCGCCTCGAATAGGCCGGTGATGATCCTCATTAGGATCGGTCACTTTTGCTCTTCTATTCCTTGGTCTTTGGACTAACATTTGATATAAGAGTTGGAACATTTGGTTGAACAACATTAATCAAGAATTCATCTATTTCTTGATCAATGTTTGCTCGGGATGATTTTCTTTCATCCTCAGAACTAGATGAACTTGAAGCGGTAAAGTTTAAGTTGAAATAGTTCATTGTATAAATTTGAGAGGGTTTAGATTTGGTGTGAGCAAATGGTGAACAAGCAAGCATGAGTTATATAGCATAACAATAATACATAAAATAGTACAATAATGTAAAACAGAACAATAATGTATAAAGCAATATAGTACAATAATGTAAAACAGAACAATAATGTATAAAGCAATATAGTACAATAATGTAAAACAGAACAATAATGTATAAAGCAAAATAGTACAATAATGTAAAACTGAACAATAATGTATAAAGCAAAATAGTACAATAATGTAAAACAGAATAATAATGTATAACAGTACAATAATGTATAAAGTTGTATTGTACAATAATGTATAAAGTTGTATTGTACAATAATGTATAAAGCAAAATAGTACAATAATGCAAAATAGTACAATAATGCAAAACAGTACAATAATTCAAAACAGAACAATAATGTAAAAAGCTGTATTGAAATGTCAATTCATAGAATTTACACAAATACGGTTTTTTACTTTTTTTTATTAATTGAACTTAAACATACACATTACTTAAAACATAAACATAAACTAAACTTTAAACTTAATTAAACATAAACTAAACATTCACTAAAATTAAAACTTAAACATAAACTAAACTTGAACGTAAAATTAAACTCAAACATGAACTAAACTTAAACATAAACTTAACTTAAACATAAACATTACTTAAAAAGGAGAATTATTCGTCAACCATATTGTTAGTTTCTCAATTGTTGCCTCCTCAAATGGTGAACGATTTTCCTTCGCATACAATGATTGCAGCAAATCCCAATTCTTATGATACTCTTGTATGTTCAAGCTCCTGGTTTGCAGCGCTATTTCTTGTTCCTTTGCAGCAACCTTCCTTGTTTCAACGTCCAACTTTCTGGCTTCTCTTTCAACATCTGCACTCCTACCCTATGAATGGATCCGAAGTCTTTCATTAAAATTATTGAAACACTCAATTGTCTGACCAGCCACCCCTTTCAGTTTAGAATTCGCTTTCTTCACACCATCTCCTCGTGGCTCGACGTCACCTCCATCACCACTGGTAGGTGTCTCGGGCATTGAGTCACTTCCATCAACTCTCGGCCTTTTACCGCTACTTCCGCTTGCAGGTGAATCAACATTTTCTTGTGGATTTTTGGGGCGACCACGTGGAGTTTCCATTGATTTATTAACTATGGCCCTCCATTTACGAAACCTCCTCATCAATTTCCAAGCATGTTCGAGGATGAACCTACCATGCTTCCTATTATGCAATAAATGAGCTTCTTTCGGAACATCTCGCATCGTTTTGACCACTCTTTTTCCTTGCAAGAGCTTCGTCATAAAATGCGGCGAACCTTAAAACCCGTGGAGCAAGTCTACTCCAACGACCTTTCACCATATCCGCATTCCTTGGAGCAATTTCGTTGGATTGGCAGTGCACTTTGCCTCAAAAGCATCCCAAACTTTTCCCCGAAGACGCCTTTCTTTTGGCTCGTCCCAATCACCTTATCAAGAGAAGTGTTCATAAATGCTTTGAGATGAGATTCTCATCTTCAACTTGATCCCAAGCCCTCTTACCATTACAACTTTTTTCGCATTGTGTTGTGGTTGTGGTTGTGGTTGTGGTTGCTCGGATAGATTTTGTGATAGTAATTGCGAAAAGGATTGATTTGGTGAACAAACTCATCATAATCATCGGAATCATCACCTTGTTGGTATTGACCAACATCATTGTCACCTTGTTGGTAATGACCACCATCCTCATCAACATCATTGTATGGAGATGAATCTTCTTGATATTGAGAAAACCCATAATTAGGATCAAGTTGATGATATGAAAGGTTGGCATTTTCAGATGGAGATTCATGGTAAAGGTTATCATATTGAGGAGAATAATATTGAGAATTTTCACCCCTTTGATTCATATTTATTTGAGAGGGTTGACGATAATTTGACTGATTTTGAATGGGTTGACGATAATTTGAGTTATTTTGAGAGGTATTTGAGCGATTTTGTTGCCTAGGCATTTGGTTTTTTGAGCGGTTTTGGGGTAGGTTTCTCATATAATTAGGATTATTAGGCTCCATAATTATAAGAATTTTAAAATAAAAGAGCAATAGAAGAAGAGTTAATGAAATAATTTAGAACAAGTAGAAGAACTTAGTGAAGGAAGATGGAGAGAGAAAATTAAGTGTGTCCAAAATATAGGAAAATGGGTCTCTATTTATAGAGCTCGAAAAAATAAAGTCGTTGGTAATTTTTTTTTTTTATTTGTATTTTTTTAAATATAACCGTTGCAAAATTTGCAACGGTTATATTTCACTCGCCAATCACAACCTGCCGCGTGGAAAGCAGCGACAAATGACGCGCTGACACATTTAATTTTTTTTGCTTGTCTTCCAGCCAAAACGCAGCGTTTTGGCTGGAAGACAGGCAAAAAAAATTTAAAAAACTCGGATCAGGCAGTGGGTCCCACTCCCACGCCTGATCCTCATTTCACTCGTCCCATACCAAATTTTTTTCCAATCAACCCACAATCTTATTTTTTTTCACCATTAAGGATGACATTTTAAGATTATGTACATAATCTTATTTTTTTTTTCACCACTAAGGATGCCCTTAGAGGTTTGGGAATGGGTGGACCAATTACATTTATGTCCTAGAGTTGTTGAAAATTACATTAATAGATAATAAAAGGTACAACAATAGATTATGCACGTATCCTTATTGGTCATTTTACACAATTATGTAGCAATTAGCTATCAGCTATTTAGCAAATACCTTTATACAAATAGTTAATACAAACAGCTAGTTAAATCAGCTAATACAATTAGCTACCAGCTAATACAATCAGTTAACAGCTAACCACTATTCGCTAATTGCCAAACATGGCCAACGTATCTGCCCCTAGTCCTAATTCAAAGTTTATCCATTAAATAGGTAAATAAGGTCACATGTGACATGTGATGTTGCTATAGGCTATTAATATGGTAAATATAATTGCCTCCCCATCCCTTTTCCCCTCCCTTTTTATTTTAAGATTATTCCAACAACCCCTTTAAAGTTTTCCAAAGACATGTTAAGGAAATGGTTTGGTTGCTAGATTTTATGATTATCTACTTTCTATTTGTCCTCCTTGATTCAAACACAAGTTGGAAGAGACCACTAATAAGCCATGACACTTTTCTCTAAACTTGACCTACAGTCCCCTTTTAATTTTCTATTATCATTCTCCTTCAAACCTATAAATAAATTTTGTCTTCGAAGTTACGCTGATAGCCCTAATTAGTTTTCATTATTAACAATAAACTTTGTCTTCGAAATTGAGCTAGTTGCCTAGTCTTCCAGTTATTGTGTACACCGTCATAATTAGGGGTACTAAAGAACCATGGTGGCTCGGAAACTATCCGAGTTTGGCTCGTTTAAAGCTCGACTCGAATTCGGGATCGGCTCGAGACTTTAATGAGCAGAGTCTGAGCCTCCTTAAGTTCTGCTCCAAAGTTTGTGAATAAGCTCGAAAATAGTTTAGATAGTTTTTAGATGAATAGTAATGTCCCACATTGATAAGAAAATAAACAACAATCTTATTTTCCCTATAAAATCTTATCACCCTTTAACTACAAATCTGCTATTAAAGAGCATGTATTTGTATAGTGGACCACTTTATAATGTTGGACGGTGTCCTCCATTTTTGTATATTGGACTATAAAGCATAAAAAATTTGCCAGATGCTCATTAAATTCAATCAACTTGTATTTGTGTACAAATACACATTTATATATTCATTTTCAAAAAAGTAGTAAGACCTGACAGCAACCGAGGACCCTTGGGTCCAATGGTATGACTTCCTATCTCCCACATTGGAGATAGTGGTGTCAAAACAGGTTCTCAAACAGGTTCTGGGTATACCCACGGCGAACCGAGTCGGACCGGACGAGTCGGGATTCGATTGTCGGTGCCCCGGGTCGTGATTGGTCAGGTTTTGTTCAACTGGGTCGAACACATTTGAATCATTGGATTCCGGGTGCTTGGGACAGTCCGAGAGTTCCATTTACAAGTCGATCCATTTTCGGGTATGATCGCCCGTTGACATTTTTTTGCCGGGTTTGCGCAGGTCGTATTTAGGTTTCATGTACGGTTGAGTTAAGTCAAATGTACTCGGGTTGAATTAGTAATGACCTTAGTTCGATCATTGTGAAACATCGGGTCCATTCGCTATTGAACGTCAATTCGGCTTCGGGTAACTCTGATCGGGCCATCTTGATTTTGTTATGGATTTTGTAAACGAATCATATTAATAAAAGTATTAAGATCGACATATATATACATATGTGTGTGTGCGATAAATATATGGATGACAACGAAAAACCAATAAAAACACTATATAGATTACCGTGATGTTTAGTGTATTATCTTATTCAACTCTTATTTCGAATAATCAATCGCGTAACACCACTCTAATGAGTAAAGGAGTAGAACGACTCTTCATATGTTTTAATATTATATATTTGCATAATTGCATTATTACATACACATTAAAGATTTAAAATTATTACATACACATTAATAATCACATGATTAATACTTAGAGTTGGTACTACTAGTTTGTCTAATAAGTATTCAAGTAACAACCATAAGGGTTAAGACATAAGTCCATACCGATTATTGATTAGAGTTAATAAACTATTAAACTCAAATATTTAGTTAGTTAATGACTTACTCACTCTCACTGAGTCACTATATAGCAACAAAAAGAGTTAAAAGATGAGTTGAATTAAAGAATTTTAGAAATTAAGAAATGAAAATATGAGATTAGAATATTAGATATAATAAGTTAATAATATGTAGAGTTGAAGCCTAAAATGATCGTACGAAGATGGAGACATGAAGTGATGAAGTTATTATGTTGTCATTAATATCTTATTAGGTTGACATTAATGAAAGCATCGTAATTATGAAATTGTTCAACTTACATCGTTCATGGAACAAAAATGATCAACATTAATCGAATATGAAGATGATGACTGTGATAAAGATGATACATAATCATATCAGTATAGGACGAAACTATGAAAGTAAATCATAGTTAATACCAATCATATCAGTGGAGGATCAAAGTAGATCATAGTTAATACCAACTACCAATCATAACCTTCCTCGTGTATGATAGTGGAGGATCAAGATCGTTGATGTTTCGGTTGTTGATCTTAAAAAATAGCAACATAGGAGGCGATCTTATTAAACGATTCATATTAGGAAAATCACGTTACGTTAACAATAATCAAAGCATCATTAGATTGATCGACTTTCATCGTTGATGTTTCAGTTGTGGATCTCAAAAGATAATAATATAAGAGTCTCGAGTCTATTTGATTCAAGTATCTCTTTGAGTTGCTATACGTATCGCCGTATCGGTATTATGGTAATTACGCTATTACGGCTTTGCCTTAACAGTTTCACGTCATTCATAATCATCTTTACATGAATTTTCCAACTTGTTTAAAATTAATAATACTAATTAAACTTCTAAAGTTCATAGTTTTTATTAATTTATAACAATAATACTAGTTTAGGAAGTTAAGTAGATTACTAAACAAATCAATACCGAATTACAAATTTAGAATACTTAAGACCATTGATCCGAGAAAGATTAAAATTAAACCATTGATATTTTTCAATCCATGTGCTTGTTAACTATCAATGCTCATTGGTCCAAAAACAAAGTCATGGATCATGAATTGAGACCATTGATTAAAGAAGAGTAAATCGATCCCTTCATTTCTCTACTCTCTTTCTCTTACTCACTAACCTTAAATCGATCCGAGCCATTCAATATTTTCATCCAACGATCTTAAATCCCCGAAAACCCTAACCTAAAAACCCCCTCATTTTCCCTCTTCTCAAATACGAACCCTAATCTCAGCCCCCCTCTCTCTCAAAGTCTCTCACTCTCCATCGTCGGAAATCAAAGTCTCTCACTCTCCTCGTCGGAACCCTAAGCTTTTAGGGCTTGCTTTTGCTACTTTGTGTTCTTGGCGTAATGAGAAACTCGCTCTTGTTGCCGTGCGCCCCCGCTGATGAAGATGTTGATGATACTTCTGTGTCGTCGTCTCACCGTAACTCCACTGTCCTCAATTCTGTCGCACTTGGCAATGTTGTAAGTTGCTTTTTCTTTAATGTGCTTCATTTTAGTTGCTAGATGTTGAGATTTGCTGCTTGAGTTGGTTGATTTGATTCTCAGTTTAAAGGTTTGATTTTAAGATTTTCGTTTTCTAGATAGTTTGATGTTGTGATCCTAAAAGACTCAGAAGGAAAAAAGTTTCTTTCTATTTGAAGTCGGATGATGGAGAGTTCTATAACCCATTGCTAATAATGAACAACATGCTAATTTTTAAAACGCTAGTAGAATTTATCACATAAGAAGTCTAAAACTCTAAATAATCTGCTATGAACTCTCCTCTTTCATTCCAAAAGAACTTAACTCATATGAGACCCCATATAGATACTGGTATTATTTTTGGTGCTAAGTATGCTTTTTGAAGCTTTCTTGTTATATGACTTCAGTGAATGCACTTCATTGATTCACTGGTGACGTTCACTTACTCAGCGTCTGAAATTACCTCAATTTTTATTTTTTCAGCCCGTCTATCTGAAGAAAGGAAACATATTCTTCGGTACAACTATCCAAAAAGCAATTACATCCGAGAGAGAAGCAAAATGATGCAAGAGAGCATTGCTTTAGTTTTTACTTTTTTGGTGGGCAAATTTCAACCATTTTAGCTTTTCTCATTTTATTTTTCCTTTCTAAGGTCCTTGATTAACAATATGTAGGACAACTTGATTAGGCTAAGAAGAAGCTCAACAAAGAATGAAGATACCAAGCGACTTTCTAAGTATGGTACATAACTCTCATGCTTCAATTTTCGTTTTGATGGCCAAAGCTGATGACATCATTTTGGTTTGATTCGGGGCTGCGAGGTACTTGAAGCTTGAATGGATTTGAACTGTATGGTTGATTAATTGTCGCACAATCTTAATCTGAATAAAGGTAAAGCTGAATATTGTTTAATAGCTTCGAATTTATGAGCTATATAATTGGGAAAGTAAATAAACGATGATGAATAGCTGCAAGTCCAACAATGTTTCTCACTCAAATCTTGCCTCTTAAGGAATAACTGATCGTTTTGCTTGAGCCTTCTCGAACCCTTATGCGGTGCTCTCATGAACAAGTTGGTATAGCTGCTTGTGGCTCTTTGTTCTTTGCTTGTGGCTTGCTTTGTTCTTGCTTGTGGCTTCTTCTTGCTTTGCTTTTGATATCTTTGTTGCGCTCGTTGGCTTCTTTGCTTTGTGGTTGCTATTGCCTTCTTTGCTTTGTGGTTGTTCTTTGGTTTTCTTCTTGTGGTTTCTTTGCTTGGCTTGCTTCTGCCGGTTTCTTTGGCTTGGCTTATCTCGCCGGTTTCTTGCTTGTGGTTGTTCTTTGGCTTACTACATATAATAAATTCAGCAATTTGATTTTTGTAATTTCGTTTGACATTAACACATGTATTTTGAATGAATTTATGATATTATATTAACTCGACCCAATTATCAAACTTTGTTCTTCACTCAAACAAGTTACGATGTTAATTATATGTTGTGGAAAAATTAAAGTATAGTATTTTATGGAAGCATTTGCATTATACAAAGCAAGCGAAAAATTAATAAGAAGACATTCTATAATAATATGCACTAAAAAACTAGTAGTTAAAAAGTAACCATTATAATCTCATCAATAGTTAAAACACTATGACATGAACCAAAATTACATCAAAAATAATTTAATTGAGAATGTAATTTATTTTTTTATTAAATTATTATTAAATGTAAGTAATTTTATAAATTACCATATTGAAATGATTTTGTAGATATAGAAAAATAATTGAATTTTAGTAATTTTGTTGAGTTTAGTCGTCAAAATAAGTTGGTTTGAAAAATTGCGTAAAATTAGGTAGATTTTATTTTCGATCAATTAGAATTCGAGTTGAACCAAGTATTTACCGAGCCTAATTGAGTTTTGGGTTAATATCTGGTTTAGTTCGGTCGGGTTCGGGTTTGAATGCGGTGCCTGTGTGGTCGGGTCGAATATAATCTAGCCGGGTGCCGGTCGGGTGCCGGGTAATCCCGGGTCGGGTTTCGGTCGGGTGCGGGGACCGACCCTCACGGTCGAACCCGGGTTCAAGTCGGGTCGGTGTCGGGTTGACCCGGCGGTCGGTCTGTTTCTGACACCCCTAATTGGAGACCAAGGTTCAAATCTTGGTGGAAGCAAAGTTTCAATATTGTTTTTTTTGGGGGGGTTGGGGCTTGTTGGGCCTCTGGGTGAGTGGCCCTGTGCGAGGGCAGCCCAGAGGAAATTCATCTTACCACGGGTTCTCGAAATGGGGCCTAAAAAAAAAAAAGTTAGATCGCGCGAAGAATTGCCTATGCACCATTACCTATGTCATTACATTGCAATGCAACACAACAATGCAACATATACTCCCTCTGCTTTTTTTATTTGCTTACATTGTTATTTTGGAAAATGAACCACTAACTTTGACCGGTTATTTTAATTTTTCTATAAGTAAAAATATAGTCATATGTGGTTTTGTTAGATTCGTCTCGATGTGTAAATTCATAATATCAAATTTTTATAATTTTTTATTTAAACGAAATAAGAGATATTAAGGGTTATATAACGTCTTGAAAACCTCGCACCAACAATGTAGCAAATATAAAAAAAGCAGAGAGAGTACCTCCTTTTGGGATCTTACAATAGTAAAATCTTTTGTTGGGATAAAATCCCACATCGAAGAGGAATCAAGAGTAACAGGGAAGCTGCTCTATTAAAGAGCGTGTATAGACAGTCAAATTGTGTGGATGTTGGGCCTAGCCTATTTATTAAAGATAGCTCTTTGACATCCATACTTATTAAGAGTTTGACAAAAATTTATTGGGCATACTTAAAGCCTGATGAATTTAAATTAAGCAGAGATTTATTCTAATATTTAAAATTTTGCATTATCGAGTCGAGCTTGGATTTTATCCTTTCGAGCTCGAGCCGAGCCCAAGTTACTGAGCTTGATGAGCTTTGAGCTCGAGCCGAGCTCAACCGCCACCATTCTCGAGCCGAGCCGAGCCTGGACATGTTCGGTCTCAGTTCAGTATGTTAACACCCATATTCATAACATTGTTACCTTAGTTACGTAAATTGTTGACAAAATATTCCGCCTGAGCATTGTTACCTTAATTGCATTATCAAAACGATACAATCTCGTGATATACAAAGCAAATTTTGCTAGAGGGTTAAATTCTCTCACTAAAAAATTATGTCAATCCATAATGAGGTTATAAAAAAATGCGATAGTATAAACGCCAAGACTAATCGAGTTTGTGGTAGTTAATGATTTTCCCCTTCTCATCTCTATAATAATTTTTATGTTAATTTGGGAGTCAACCACTTCTTCTTTTTATTGGTGTTTTGATAAAATTAGATGTACAATAAATAATCTTCAAACACTTTTCATATTGTAATGAATTTAAAACAAGTTTCAAAATCGGTTCACTCATTCTCAATCTAGATACAACCTATCTCAAATGATGAAGATAACAAATGCCTTTATGCAACCATTTTCTATCAACCAATAAAAACAAAAGCCATGATTAGTGTAAATATGATTAACTTCGAGTTTGTTATACAATCTACATCATATCACTTCTAAAATTCTTAAAAATAAATGAATTGGAAAACCAATAAAAATTATGATTCTACAATATTGTAATAATCCAATTTTACGGTGTAGCTTCTCAAAATAATCTGAACTATCACTTCTTATACACACAATAGACTTTAAAAAGGGTTAGTGATGGCAAGAAAGATAAGAGTTTAGATTAATGTGAGAAGCAACCCAATAAAGTTGTAACTAGTATTTAGGCTCGGGCGATGTCCCAGGGTTTCTCTGTGCTACAATTTACTACTCCCTCCTTTTTTTTAATTGTTACATTGTTGTATGCACAATAATAATTTAGGCAATGTCACTTTCAAACTTTTTGGAGGGTACTTTTTGACCTATTTAATGTAAATAATGGGGAAAAGTAAAAAAGTATACTTTTGGGTTGGAAAAGAGAAAAAAAAAATAATAGTATTACTTTGTGGTGGGCCAAGGACCATGTTTAAACAATGTAGCAATTAAAAAGAAGCAACCATTTGAGGAAAATGTACCAATAAAAAAAAAACGAAGGAAGTAATAGTTATATAAGTTATCTCATCCTTTAAAAAAAAAAAATATCTCATACTCATTTAAAAAAGTCATCTCATACGGGGCTTACTAAATACCGCCTGTATTTACTGAAAAATCGCCCGTAGTATTTCTTAAATACTCCTACATTACCCCTACAAATACTAACCCCATACCCCCACCACTCTCACCCTCACACTCTCTCATTCTCACTCCTCACTCCTCACTCATCACTCACAGCACCACCACTGCAACCACCACCACCACTGCAACCACCACCACCACCACAACACATCTCCGGCGCCCAAAAAAAGGAACACCGACAGCACCACCGCGAAGCACACCACCGCGAGATCCGGATCCGCGTGACAAAAGTCGACCACCACCACCACAACTTACCGGAAAAAGCATGGGCCCAAGGAAGAAGGCAAAGGAAGTGGGAGAATCATCAAATCAGGTTAGTTTTGTTGTTTTATGTGGTTAAAACCGAACCCTAAGCCGGAAGTGAGCAATAGAAAATGCGAATATGTCGCCGGAAAACATGGTGAAAAAAAAAAAATTTTTTTCCTGAAAAAGGCCGGGCAACGGACGAGAATTCCGTTACCACGCACGGTGGTAACGGACATCTTCACCGTTACCACCGCGGAGGTAACGGATCGGATCTACGTTACCTCTACGGTGGTAACGGTAAAGTAATCCATTACCACTGTGCGGTGGTAACGGAATTTCTGTCCGTTGCCCAGCAGATTTCGAAAAAAAAATTTTCATTGCTGTTCGTGTTTTCCGGCGAGGGGAGGGGGGAACTTTGGGTTTTTTTTCTTTTTTTTAATTTATGTTTTGTTTATGTTTTATTAATTTCTGTTTTTTAATAATTATATTTTTATGTTTATTTTAAATAATTTATGTTTGTTCGTAATTTATGTATTAATAATTTCTGTTTGAATTAAAAATAATAATTTGTGTTTATTTGGACTTTTATAATTTATGTCAATAGTTATTTGAATATATTAATTTAATTGGAATAGTTAATATGTTAATTTGTGTGATAATATTGTAATTAGGTTTTATTATTATTATGTTAATGCATGTTAGTAACATGGTAGTATTATCTAATTTATTTGATTTAATTTATTTAATTGTTTAATAGCATGTGATAATAGTATTATTTAATTTTAATAGTTATTATATAATAAGTTAATAAATTGATTTGAGCATGTTATTATATTATTAAAATATTTCAATGATATTAGCATGTTATTATTTTATATTAGTAGCATATTACGATTATTTATTGTAATGATATTAGCATGTTAATTTGTTTTTATTAGCATGTTAATATTAGTTGTGTAGGGTATTTGTTTTTATTAGCATGTTAATATTAGTTGTGTAGGGTATTTGTTTTTATTAGCATGTTTACTAATGATATTAGCAAGTTAATATGATTTATTGTTGTAATTTTAGTTAATTAATTATTAGAAAGTGAATAGTTATATAATAATGCCCTAATTTACTTACTTTGCGCATGTTAATATATTTTAATAATATTATGTTAACACCATCATCAATGTTAATGCATCTTAGTATTAGTTTTCCTTATAATTTTAGTTAAGTAATTATTAGAGTGTCAATGGTTATAGATTAGTAGTAATTACAATATAATAACGTAGACATTAAATAAATAATAAATAATTAACATAATGTATTATTAGGGTCTTGATGGTCCCGAGGGATCGACGCCACGACACACTAGATCTCGTGGTGTTGATGCATCTAGTAGGAGGGCGAGGATCGATGCTCGGGCTAGCCGGATGCCTATTCCCGAGGACGCGCCCGATAGTCTTTGGATGGGATACGGGGACGAGCGGGAGTTAGGATCATGCTATGAGAGATGACGATGGAGCCGATGTGGGTGAAGCCGCCTCCCATGTGCTCGTGAGGAAGGGTAGTAGAGGGAGGTTTGTTTCGGGGTCGAGTTCCGGATCTAGTAGGGTGTCGAGCGGGGCTAGAGCTTTGCTAAGGATACTTCGTGGTTAGTTACCGAGGCGATGCCCTGGGGGGCCCACTTGACGGTACCCCGATTCCTAGTTGGCGGGGCCACGTCGGCTCCCGTATATACCACGATACGACCGCTAGGGATGTTATGCTTTGTGCCATAACCGCTCCAATGCATTTGATCCGTTCTTGACTTGGGATTTCCCGCAGCGATCGTTGCGGCGCTTGGATAGATCTTGTATTGCCCAACTACCGGGGATTATGTTTGGGCACCTTGACTTTCCATTGCTTACGGCGTTTGTAGAGCGTTAGCGGCCCAGACACGAACACGTTTCACATGCCTTTTGGAGAGATGACGATCATGTTACATGACGTTTGGCGATCCTACGTGTTCCTATTGAGGGTCGGACCGTTAGTGCTTTGTTTTGCCGACTTCCGATCAATATGTACGGTTTGAGGAGCTCCTCGGCTTGACTCGTGAGGAGTTATTATGTGAGGAGTCACGGTGCGGAGGAACGGTGGCGTTACCGTTCGAAAGATTTTCGATCGGTGCATGGATCGGGGCCGTCCGGCGACGTGCGAGGTTCGCGCATGGTTCCTCCTGACACTTGGGTGTACCCTCTTCACTGATAAGAGTGGTTCCCGCCTCATGCCCCAGAACATAACTGAGCTGGATGACCTTGATTCAGTTCATACTTACTCATGGGGCTCAGCTGCTTTGGCGTACCTATATCGTCGGTTAGGGGTTGCGTCTAGAGCGGATAGCAAACAGGTTCGTAGGGTGTCCGACGCTCCTCTAGTGTTGGATATACGAGTACTTCCCGTGTTTCCGGCCACGGCGAGAGGGCGGCCTTCCGTGATCATAATCCTCGGGCACGGAAGTGGGATTATCACATCGTCGGCAAGGATTTAGTCCGGCCGGAGTCCATTCGTAGACGCTTGGACAACCTTCGGGTTTGAGGTACGAATATTTAATGCATTAGTAAAATATATATTATTATGTTCTCATATATTACTACTACGTTAGTAACATGAAATTATTACATTTATCCGTTTTCGTGTCGATCGGACGCCATATGGGGATGACCAGGCGCCATGATTCCGAGGACGTTGTATGTCGGTTTCATACGTTATCGAGGTATCATTGAGCCGTACAACCCGGATCGTGTCTGCGACAGTTGGGTTTTGTTCGAGTCATTCCTACCCCTCCTATTCGGCTGATTTCGCATACGAGGCCGAGCAACCCGAAGAGGTATGAGGTTCGGTTCTCGGTCTCGGTGGCTGAGTCGCATGGCGGCGGTTCACGCCATATCTTTGGGGGGTCTCAACGTATCACGGTTGAGACGGGTTACTCGTCGCGGAGAGTGTTCGAGGGAGTACATGGATTGGTTTTGTACATATTCCCATCCTACCCTCATTGCTTGCGAGATAGGACGCATATTCCGCCCCGGCCCAACACTTCAAACACCCACTATGTACGCAATATAATCATTTATTTGTTTACTATTTTATATGTTATATTATTGATACATAACATAACATAACTAACTCGACTTTTTGCGGTGGATGGCCCGACATTTTGACGCCACGAGAGCGTTGACGGAGGATCGGCACAATGACCCGCGACCCAACACTTCTTTGGCTTATGAGATGTTGGCCGACCTCGCTCGGGATTGGGATGCTGCATTGCGTCTAGATCGGGCACGGGACGCTGCTGAGGACGAGCATCATCATGACATGTAGTCATTGCATATCAGTGTTCTCATTCCATTAGTTATGTACGGGTGTATTATGTAGTTACATTTTTTGATGATATTACTTTGTTAGGTATATATGACTTTGGTTTTATGATGATATTTATTATTTCAATTTGAATCATTGCAACCTATTGTTTCAATTTGAATCATTGCAACATATTATTTCAATTTGAATCATTGCAACTTATTATGATCCAACATTATAAATTAATATCATATCAAATACTACTTATTCGGCTCAAATACATTACATAAAATATTACAATGAATAGAAAACCACTATGTACTATATACTAAGAAGAGAGTAACTCATCCCATAAAGCACGTCGCACACCATACAACAGATCCCAACCATCAACACTATCTTCATGCATGTTATGCCACAAGTTATGAATAGGTGGTACCGGTGATCCGGGAAGTAACTCCAGTCTAATATAATGCTGAAAGGTACCAAGATGTGCAATTACGAGTTCGTTAGTTGGACCCACCGTGTATTCAGAAGCACGCCAAGGAAGGACAGTGATACACCGATATAGTTGTCGCTCTGGGCCAAGTCCTACTAAAATGACTGCGACATTGAACATCTGCGCAATAGGAAACAAGTCTTGCGAAGTAACCATCCAATGAGCCTCAGATGCTGCCCCCCCATTCCAAATAATGCGCCTTATTGCGGCGTCTATCCCATCATAATAAATACGTGTGTAAACATCCCGATGAGCAGCAATCTCATTTGCCATATTTTGGCGGATAAAACCCCAATGGTCTTCACTCCCTAAAAAACAATCCGCAACAGTTCGAAATCCACGCTATTCCGCCTGGACATTAGTCCATCTAGTAATGAATGGGTGAAGAATCCCAGGAATCTTGCGGTAAAATGGAGTCCAAAGCAGTTGTGCTACTAAAGACCCAAGACTTCAGTGCAGAGTGTGCACTTTCAACTCGGCTAGTGCACGTGTTCCCAAGGTGAAGTACATTGTCCGTCCACGCCCGCACAAACTTCTCTTTGTACACAAGCCAAGTTGTTTCAACGTATTGGATTATTTTAGGCCACTTTCTGTACACATCTCTCATATTATCAACCTCGGCCTCATAACTCCTCTCGGTGGTCGCGTTGACTATCCGATACCAAGTTCGGCTCACGAATCTCGGACCCGCATCGGTGTTGCCCATGATGTTACTCACTCTAGCCTGCACGTCTTTGTTGATATGCCATCTACATAGCAAATGTGCAGAGTTAGGAAACACTTTCCGGATCGCTTTCATTAGGCCCAAATCACGGTCAGTAATGAGTGTAACAGGGACAACATTCACTCCAATAAGCAACCTAAACTTGTCCAACACCCAATTATAACTATCAGCTGTTTCGTTGGCCATCAGAGCATACCCAACCATAAAATTCTTGTTGCACGGCGTCATCCCAATGAGCTCTAGAAAAGGCATGTTATATTTGTTGGTTTTATATGTTGCATCCATACCAACAACAAGTGGATAAGTTCGGTGGATATTTGCGAACGAGGGTGCACCATGAATGCCGCGATCATTGCATTTGTCTCCTCGTCTTGCCTAATCCAGTGAAGGTAGGCGCTCTCTCGAGCAAGGTGAGGGAAGTGTTGCATCACGTCTCTACCATCCATTGCTTCCCTTCTATCCTTTTCCTTCAGGTTGTACAAGTGTCTCATATTTGGATGATCATCGGGAAATTTTTCATTCACAACTTTCATGATACTAGCAGGCCTAACGTGCGACTTTATCATATCGCGAGCGAATACCTTTGCCGCCGGACTAAGGCCGGCGATGGGCCGATGACCCTCGGGGGTAATGAATGAACTCATGATTGTGCATGCCCCTAATCCCCCGTTACGCTTTGATCACCCATCCGGTTCGATGCGGGTAGTCCAAATACTCAACCTTAACTCCCGCTCTACGCCACAAGCTTTTGTCTTTGTAGCTACCCGTTGTGCTACACTAAGATCTCTACCTTCACCCCTATATGGTGCGCCCTGTTACATTTCATATATACATATTCTCGTCCACTAGGATCGTGTTTATGATTTGACATAATAATCATCACAAACCCGATTTCATGTGCCCTTTTCTTAACCCAATCTTGTAGTTCCTTTTTCTCAGCCCATAGTGTTTCATTATAAAACATGTGATTATAATCTATATAATCACCCCCAAAGTCCGGCAAATAAGCCTATAATGTTTAGCATTTTTTCAATTAGACAACATATAATCAATAATATTATTCACTATTATTTACTTACTTATCGTAACTAATAATCATTATTATTTATTTACCAATCACAAAATTTATTAACTACATAGTGCACGTGTTCTCAACTTAATATAATCCATTCATTAACTTAATATTATTTAGTTACCAATCACAAAAATTACTACTTATTATGAAAATAATTATAATAATATGCATACATATTTGAAAACAATATCAAAAAATATAAACTAAATATTCATTAACAAAATTAACATAAACGGATGTACTATTATTCGCTAATTACAAAATCAATACTAATTATGACGGAAAATCAAATATCAACTAAATGGAATTTTTTAAAATACTAATACTAATTATTTGAATATAATATCAACAAATATTAATACTAATTTTTGTTTACATGCTAATATTAACTACAAATTTACTTTTAAATACTAATATTAACATGCTAATAAAAACAATTAATAATATTAACATCCTAATAAAAACAATTAATAATATTAACATGCTTAACTCATTAAATCATACTAACATGCATTAAAATAATAAAATCCTAATTACAACATAATCACACAAATTAACATAATAATTATTAATATTCAAATGCCTATAAATTTACATAACAAAAAATTATAACTACCCAAATACACACAAATTTTATTTATTAAAACGTAAATTATTAAAACATAAATTATAAAAAACGTAAATTATTTTAAATAAATAAGAAATATATTATTAAAACATAAATTATACAGAAATTATTAAAAAGAAAAAAAAATAAAATATTGCGCACTTGGGAGCGGGGTAACGGATCTAAAATCCGTTACCCCGGTGGAAGCAACGGAGCGCTTTTCGGTGCTTCCACAAGTGGCAACGGATAAAATTCCCGTTGCCTCTGTGGAAGCTAGGAAAAGTGATCCGTTACCAAGGTAACGGATCAAAAATCCGATGCTTCCACAAAGGCAACGGATTTTTTGTCCGTTGGCTCTGTGGAAGCAACGAATTTTGCATCCGTGTCTTCCACTGGGGTAACGGATCGAAGATCCGTTACCCTGCTCCGGTGGCGCAAAAAAATAATTTCCGGCAACTTTAAAAAAAAATAAAAATTCAACTTACCACATTTCGTTCCGGCGGCGTTGACGGTCCTTCATCGGACATTTTCGGTACTCCTTCGGTGGTGGTGCTCCGGTGGTGGTCGGCCGGCGATGGTGCTCGGGAGTTGGTGGTGGTGTTAGTGCTTGATGGTAGAGAGAGAGATAGCTTAAGTTTGGTGAGAGTGGAGAGGGTAAAGTGAGGTGAAAGGGGGAGGGGCATGGGGGGTATATAATGAAAAAAATACGGACGATTTCAAGTAAATACGGGCGGTAAATAACGATTCGTTACTCATTTTTTAGTAATAATAGTATGGTGGAGTAATGGTTGGATCTCTTTCTTTCATACCTAAGATTGTGAGTTCAAATCTTCACCTTAACTATACTTCTTTGATGTCAATAAAAAATAAAAAAGACCGAAAGAAAAACAAACTCAAAAGAAGTAAAAGTTTACACTCTCGTAAATCGTTCTCTCCGTCTCCCATGGCTTCTCCTTCTCCTCCCCGAATTCTTCTCTCCGGCGACGTCAATGGCCGCCTCTCCGCGCTCTTCAAACGCTTCCTCACGGTATTTCTCTCTTTCTCTCTCCACCATAAAACTCAACTTGGCACTTAAATTCAATTACTTCCTTTTCTAACACAAAAACTTGTATCAAATTTCAGGTAAACAAATCAGCTGGCCCATTCGACGCTTTACTATGCGTCGGACAATTCTTCCCAGACTCAACAGAACTTGTAGAAGAATTCATGGAGTACATAGAAGAGCGTCGTAATATTCCTATACCCACTTATTTTATCGGCGATTTTGGAGTTGCTGCTCCTAAAGTTCTCTCTGCTGCAGTTAAAGATCCCGCCAATCTAGGGTTTAAAATGGATGGTTTTAGGGTTTGTAATAATTTGTTTTGGTTGAAAGACAGCGGCAATTTCACTCTTCTTGGTTTGTATTTCTTTTCTTTCATGATTTTTTTTTACCTTCTATTGCTTGAATTTGGTAATTTAGATGTGGGAGTTTGATTATTTTTGTTAATTAGGTTAGCGTTATTCGTTTCTAGTAAGCAGAGCTGGGTTGATGGTATAGTTGCAGGTGGTTGTTGCTTTAGAAGTTGGAATTTGTTTTAAGTTGTGGCATTTTCTTTTGAACTGTATTTGTTATTTTTGGGGTAGTAAGTTGGGGGGGATTGTAGATAGGTAATAAAAAGCGAGAAGATCGGTCTCGTACGAGAGAACAAGTTAGTGGGAGAGGTAATGAGCGAATGCAGTAGGGAAGGTGATGAATTGGATTAACAAAGTGGCATAATATTATATGGAAAGTGAATTGGTATGTCTGGGTGATAAGTTGAAGTGAAGACTTGAAGAGTAGATATATGTGTGAAATATTAGTGACTTCTTGTTGGGAGGGAATTATGATCTATGAGGGCGAATGCTAAATGAAATGCACTCAAATAGGAAGGCTTACGTAGATCATTTTATCAATGGAAGTAGTATGTGGATATGACATTCAAGTATATTTCACGCAAATATTTTTATAATTCCATGAAGAGAATTAAACACAGCGGTATAAGCACGATGAAAAGTTAAAGTAATGAAGAAATGGTTGCTTAGTAGCATGTATAACCTTGGACGCTTAAGAAAGCATATCTACTCGACTATGCCTCATGGAAGAATGAGGCATTTGATTGTGGCCTTCAGACATGATCACAACTTCCCTTTTGCTTTTAACGTCAAATGGAATGGGCAGTAGATGGGAAAGGAGGAATAATTGTAATTTTTGGGCTCTGCTGTTTATATATTGCCATAGCAAATGCTAGCAGACATAATGGCTATTTGGTATGGCAAAGTCAGCTCACTTAACATATATTTGTTTCCTCTGCATCTGAGTGGACTGAGTGCAGTCAAGGGTTAGCTGTTTTTAAATCAAATCAATATTAGCATTATGGTTCATCTTTGTATGTTAATAGTTCCTTTTGTATTATGCTGATTTACCTCATTGATAATTAGGGTTGTCTGTGGCATACTTATCTGGTAGGCAATCACCAAGTGGACAACAATTTGGAACATATAGTCAGGATGATGTGGATGCGTTGCGGGCATTAGCTGATGAGCCTGGAGTAGTTGATTTGTTTCTAACATATCCTTGCTAGTTGCTTTATTGTTGGCTGTCTACTTTTTCTTCCTTGCGAGCTATAATCGTTAGTAGTCTTAATAGTGGTCTAGTTTGGGTTTCTTAACTAGTTAAACTAATGAATGGCCTAGCGGAGTTACAAATAGGGCCTCAGCCAGTGATATACCACCTGGGCTATCGGACTCCCTTGGCAGCGATTCCACTATAGCTGAATTGGTAGCAGAGATTAAGCCTCGGTAAGTTATGATCATATTTTGTTTATAGAAATTGCCACCGATGCATGTTTTGAAGTGGCTGTGTTAGGCTTGTAGTTTACATAGATGGGGCATTGATTTACATACATGTTTTTAGTTGTTGCATGGATCTTATTTTAGTAGAGAATCTCCTTCTCTTTTTGTCTCTTTCCACTCTCCTTGAGTTTTCTAACATTGGGTTTTCTACATAATAGCTATCACATTGCAGGTTCAAAGGCTGTCTTTTATGCTCGTGAACCATACACTAATATTGATGCTGTGCATGTAACCCGTTTCTTTGGCCTTGCTCCCGTAGGAAATAAAGAGAAACAGGTTCAATCTTTTCATAAGCATTATGCAGTTCAAGTTTCATACATTGCGCTGCTACCTCATTGTACTTTTTCTAGAAAGCTTCTGCTCATACCAGTCATTTCCTTAATCATAACTACTAATAATATGAGCCTTGAACTGACCTAATTTAGATGGTCCTTACGGATCAGGTTGTAAGTATAGAGATTCATGCAAAGATTTAATAAATGGATTCTTAGCTAAAATTGGTTGCTGAATTCAGTCCCATCCATTTGTGTTGGGAACAGAAAAATCTGGACCATGGACCCATGCGGTCAGATTGTCGGTGTATAAGGACTATGGAAAGAGGAAAAACTATGATAAAGAAAAGCTTGCAAAAAGGACATGGTTTCTTGTCACCCATCTGCCTAAGTTTTACCTTGTCTCCATGTCTCGTCGTCTTTTCTGGGTACCTGAAAATTTTAGGGAACCTTAAACTGGAACCAGCAAGCCACAAGATTTCTGAGACTTGATAATCCGTGAGTTGATGTTAGAAGGGAGGAGTTACATCTGATCTCTGGCCTCATATATTTTAGTCCTAATGTCATTTTGACCCCTGTTTCTTCCTCTAAGCCCAAAGTCATCACTAGCTTGATTATATGACATGGAAACTCACCAGTTAAATTACAATCTCATTCCTGAATCACGAAATCCTAGCTTTGGAATCCTTGGTTAATGTTCATGCTGAGACTGTAGTTGCTGGCATCGGCAGCCATTGCTTTTCCTCAGAAGCTGTGCAACTTTTGAGGACAGATCTGTGAGTTTCTAGGCTTGATCCATATATATTGAGCCTCTTATGCAAATTGACTTTATCTAAGGTGACTTTGACTAAATGAAGTCGAGATGCTGATGGAAACAATTAGATGCTTCTAGAGGCTTAATAGAAATAAAGTCCAGCAATGATGATGAAACAAGCTAAGGACGTTGATGAACCTAGAAAAATCTGAAGATAAAATGCTCTTGAAACTGCTATGCTGGCAGGAGTCAAGGTTGTGGATGATGAGCTTGATGATGGGCATACTTACATAAATGCTTAGTTGGATATATTAAAGGAAATCAAACAAGTAGGCACACTTGATTCATGATCCTGAAAGTGTTGGAAACCCTCAACCTTAGAAATTTGGTCATATCAACAAATACATTATAGAACTCTAGTCCTTCGGACAAGGAACCGTAACCAGTTAATAACTATTTGTCAAATTTCTGCAAGAATGTTTAGTGTCCCTATTCGACGATTATGATAATGATTCAGCTGTTAAAGCATCTCAAGGATATGCTTTTTTTCTTTTCTCTAATGGTTCTTAGTGGCGACTGGCACAACATCATGGGTGGTGATTCCTTGCATCACTTTCATTTGCTAAGTTTTCAGTAAACGATAAGCTGTTAGGTTATCTTATATTCTTAGTCGGACAAAATTTTAGAGAATTGGAGGGCATTTAAATGTTCTCTTGTTCTCCAGGAGATGTTATAAGCCAAATACTATTTACCCTGTCAACCATTTTATACTTTATATTTTTATAGGTTTCTTAGTGATATAATAATTACAAATATGTCAAGTGGTCAATGGAGAACTAGGATGAGTGAGTGGTTGCAGTTGGTAGGTGGTAAGTGGTGCCCGTGTTTAACAAACATGTATGAATAGTTTTCCTCTTAGCATTTATACACATCTTATGGGTCGTGTACTCGTGTCGGCCGCCATGCCCAGATTGTACCTTGTCAACTCATGGTTCATGGGCTTGTCCATAAACAAAATGCTATTGACTATGCATGTCTCCAAACAAAAGGTAGTCTGAGGAGGAAGGAGAATGAACAGTTCAATTAGGGCAAGACATCCTTCATGTAGTGGTCATGTTCCTTTCTCCGAACTCTGATTGTTCAGTTCAACGATTCTTTTGTTGTGAGTGCTCTTTTATACGTTCTCTCTATGATTGGTTTTCTGCTCATTTATGCTGTTTGGGCCTTTCTGAATCTGTTTTCATTTGTGTGATTTTCAGAGATTTATGCATGCTATTTCTCCAACTCCAGCGTCAACTATGACAGTGGCAGAAATAAGCACAAAACCTCCTAATACGACTTTATCTCCATACACAATTGTTGACGATACACCTAGAAAAGAGACTACCAAAAGACCAGGGGACAGTACTCTTGATGAACAGTATTGGCGTTATGATGTGAAAAAACAAAAGCAATGCAATGGAAATGCAGAGAAGCTCTGTTTTAAATATTTGTCATTTGGTTCATGTCCACGAGGAGACGACTGCCGTTTTCGGCATGATGAAGACGCAAGAGAGCAATATATGAGAGGTGTATGTTTTGATTTTCTTAATAAGGGGAAATGTGAGAGGGGTCCAGAGTGTCAATTTAAGCATGACTTGGTTGCAGAAGGTGAAAGTATTGCTAACAGGAGATCCAGATCTCATACGGCAAGTACTAATAGGTTGGTGGATCATTTGAAATTAACGTTTCTTTGCGTGTTTTTGTATTGATACTTTTCTATGAGAATGTTTTGTCGTGTTGAAAGTTATGCATTTATTTTAGTGCTTCTGTTCCGTTGGACGACTTCTTAATGTCTATTGAACATGACCTGTTTTTCATGCTCTAGCTTAAATAATAACCTAATACATGATTGCACACATGTCAGGTCAAAAGAATGCTGGTTTTGTTTGTCAAGCCCCAATGTGGAGTCCCACCTAATCATTACTGTTGGAGAAAACTTATACTGCACATTGGCGAAAGGCCCACTGGTTGATGATCACGTGCTGTTAATACCAGTCGAGCATTCTCCCAGCACTTTATCTCTACCTCCAGATTGTCAAAGAGACCTAAATAGATATCAGAGCAGTCTCCGGATGTACTGCAAAACCCAAAGGAAGGAACTCATCTTCTTTGAATTGATATCTAAACGAGGCACTCATGCTAATCTCCAGGTGAGGGTTAATTCACTGTTTGTTAGTACCCACATGCATGAAAGACAGATGTCTCCTTTATGGCTCAAAATTCCATCTATATTTTATTCTTCCTTGTTGTACATCAAATTACTTGTACAATGTAACCTATGTTAGACTTTCCTTTTGAATTATAGTGCCTACTTTTGACCCTTTGGTTGGCGTATGTTATATATTTTGGCTGTCCAAGCTGAACCAAAAACAGAGGGTCAAGTATATACCTGTAGGAAGTAATTGTCCTGGAGACCTGGACGCCAAGCAACTTGGAGATATGCACCATCTTGATGCTTGTATTGGGGCTTGAGGTTTCACTGGCGCTCTGTTCTGACCTTGCTTATTCTACTGTGTAAAAGAAACAGCAATATATATATATATATATATATATATATATATATATATATATATATATATAGAGGCAGGATCACATGAGAATGCTCCTTACATGAGAAATGAGAATGAATCTCAACCACACGATTGGATTAGAGTTACAACACTTGTTCATTAGAGTTATACCCTTGAAAAAAATTTTGAGCCCAAAAAAAAATTTTTTTTTTTTCGAATTTTTTTTTCTAATTTTTATTTTTTTGGAGTTAAATCACTGTTTCATTAGAGTTATATCACTTGTTCATTAGAGTTATAGCGTGTAAAATCCATTCTCATTTCTCATGTAAGTATGCATTTTCATATGAACTCACTTCTATATATATATATATATATATATATATATATATATATATATATATATATATATATATATAATCCATTTTCAAGATATTACATGATAATCCATTTTCATATAATCCTTTTGAAAAATTGGCCTCATAATGGAAAAAAAGGTTATAATTTCGCCAAATGGATTACATATTGGTTATAAGGGATTATAACAAAGTGTTAATTAAGGGAGTACTAGAGTTAATCAAGTAGAGTACTAGAGTTAATTAAGGGAGTACAAGAGTTAATCAAGGAAATACTAGAGTTAATTCAGTAGAGTCAAGTCGTCAACTGATTATAGCTTTTAATATTAACTTCGAACATTTGTAACATTATTACCATTAACAGTAGCTTGGAAACTACTTTAAAGTAGACTTGGTGGTCCAATGGGCTTAAGGTTTGGTCAAAGATTTTAGTGTTTTTACTAACGGACAGGAAATTAGACAAGGTAAATACAAGGCCAAAACTTAGGCTAATAATTTCGTGAAAGATAATAGAAATGGTAAAAAAAATTTACTCCTATCCCCTATCTCCTTACTTCTTTATTGGCCCTCCCTTTATTGAACCGCTATTGACCCAGCCTGCTCTGGCCCCTCAATAAGGCGACCCACTAATGATCTGACCTGCTGGACTGCACCGACCAAGTCCGACCCACCCAATAACCTGGTCTACTAAAGTACAAGACCCATGTATATATACTTAGAAGTTTGTAAATAAATTCAACTTATTTATTCATCCCTGTGAAAATATTATAACTTATGAAATTAGAATGCAATAGGTTTATACTGCTCTTTGATGTGGAACCTGAGATTCATCACTTTTGTCTTGATTTATTTAGAATCTTGTCAATTGTCTCTGAAACAGAATCTTGCTTGTGTGAGGCGAATGCAATTCGCTACAGCAAGCTCCAGGTTTAATCATTTAGTAAAGACGAAATAACAACCTGTAAATTATATTTGGGTACAGATCGTATGATGTGCATTTCAATTTATATCAGTACTTCTTAGTACACTTATAGTAAATGTCTTTTGTGTAGGCAGTACCTATTCCACAGATCAAAGCATCTTCCACGAAAAGTATATTCAACTTAGCTGCTCAAAAGCTGGGTTTTGATTTTGAGACAATTAAAGGTAACTTAATCTGTGATTAGCTGAGGCACTGCTATTGACTTCTTTTTGTTGCCTTTTCTGTCTTTCATGTTTTGCTATGAGTGGAAATGAATTTTCTTGAATGATAATTTACCTGTACATGGTAGGGTTGCAGGTTGAGATGTATGTCCATGTTAGCTGGAGTGTCAAATTTTAAGGTGTTTCTTCAGGACATGCAGTAAAAATTTGCGGCATGCATAGGGGTATAGGAGTTGAGAGTTGAGACTACTCACTAATTACTTAAGCTCAACATGATTAAAGTTTGAGTTGGATGCCTAGATAGGTTCCCTCTCAACTCAAACCTAAGCTCAAGTTGAGCTTAAAGGAGTTGATTGATGCTTTCCTCAGTCTGACTCAAAAAGCTCATGACCAACTCGAGTTTATCTTTAGCTATTACTCCCATGCTTTCTCTTTTACTTCTACCATATCTAGTTTGCACTTTTGCCAACACACAACTTTAAGCGTTAATATCTTTAATTGTGTATAAGTAAAAATTAGAAAAAGTTGATAATTCTATATTGTGACGAATCTAAGAAGATCCCACATTTAAATGTTTTTCACTTATATACTAGTGGACAAATATGGTTGAACACTTGAACTTTGACTTTGAGGATTTTTCTGGGGCATAGGGGGAGTAACAATTAGAGAAGGTTGCCAACTGCTACCTTTTAAAGAAGCTTTTTCCTGACGTACTCTGCTCTTGCTTTGGTGCCACCATAAGAGTGATGGTCATGGATCTGATGAGGGTAAGGAGGAGAGAGAGAAAGAGGAAGTAGGGAGCCATGCGAGAGGTTTTGAAATGTAATATGAAAGTTTTACAAATTATACCGACAAAAGTATAAAGGGGGCGCTTAATTACCTCAAGTACCTTTAACGACATATGTACGTGGATAAAATTTGTAAAACAAAAGGAAAAGAGGAGAAAATTATTATGCTCACAGATGGGATTAAAATTGAAGTTTATATGAGATTTAGCAAACAAATCAATGGTGTGTGCGAAAACGCATGCAAAAGTATTTTAGAATAAGGAATATATATCATGTATGCTGTATCCTTGTATCTATGTTCAAGTTTGGGCAGATGTCCCTGTGTCGAAATTTGAGCTGCCACGTGTCTGACACACATGTTTGTGTCTAAGTAACCTAGCCTATCAGTGGGAAAAACCAAACAAGCTGTGAGAGAGATGGAGTTCATATCAATCAAATCTGAGATTGTCTGATTGTCAGGTTGAATCAAGTTATTGAAATATCTTTTGGCTTGGTCCGACCTTTCTCACTTGGGGAACAAATGAAGAAATTGCAGAATGGGAAACTTCCATTGGATGAAGTCTCAAGAAGGTAGACAGTTTTGCTAGATAAGAATGTCTCATGCTGGGCTCAGCAAAAAAATAAAGCTCTATCCTCCTGTCTTTCAATTTCCTAAAGTCAGTAAGGTGATAATTAAGGCTTGAGGATATTGATAAGGGTTATGCTTTTTTTGCGGAGATTAGATGTTGTTTGGTAGGAAGGAGTGGATGGAAAAGAAACAAATGGAATGCAATAAGCATCTTTCCTGCATTTGATTTAAACAATTAGATAAAATTTCCAACTACTACCTTTCCAACTTCCACATCTCTGACGTACGCTACTCTTGCATTGGTGCATGGTAACAGGGGCGGTTGTGTGGTGTTGGTTGTGGAGGTGTTAACTTAGGGGAGCCATGAGAGAGGTTTTGGAATGTGGTATGAAAGAGGTTAAGAATTATAAAAGGAGTGCTTAACAAACCCTTAATTACACATTTATACCCATGAGTGATTTGTTTTTTCTTTTTCTAGAATCATCAATCTGAAAGTGTCTCAAAAGATGGTTGTGTCCAAAATAAATATAAGTTGCAGAAGTTATTGAGTCACGAAGCACCTAAAGAAGGTTGTAATTGGAAAATATTTATAACTATAATAGAAACGGTGGACAAATAAAAGAAGTGACTAAAAACTCCTTTATTAAACCCACTTTTTCCCCTCTGAAATTAGCTATATTTATATGGAGAGAAAGTTGCTTTCTTCTTTTCTTTCTTTTTTATTATTTTTGTCACTTCGACTCTTTTTTATGTCTCAACTCTTACACATGTTAGACATTCATCACTCTGACAGGGGTATGGAATCCTTACCCGAAACTTTACTTTTGAATTAGGATTTTTCGGTGTTCTCGTTGAAATATGTGGGCGCTTTTTTCAAATGAATATATTTAGGGGTCTCTCACAAAATTATCTGCAGATGATTAAAAATCTAGCAGCACAGTTGATCAGCCTCGATGTAGTGCTGGTCCCCAGGGCCGACCCAGCCCGAGGACAATCTTTCAAGTACACATTAATTTACCTTTTTTTTCTTTTTTTTGCTGATTACTCTCAATGAAATTTTCCATGCGTCTTCGTCTTTCTGTTTGCCGATTCAATTGATGCTGCTCGTCGTCAGGATGGCTCGACGTGGGTCCCTGGTTTTATTTAACACCTCTATTATCTTGGACGACCTATTCATTGAGAAAATTCGTAAAATGAATGGGAAATACTAGAAAATTATTATGCTTACAAATGGGTTGAGATCACATATTAGATGAGAACTAGCAAACAGTTCAATGTGATGTGTGTTTACTTGGTTTATAATTTGGAGCAGATACAAAAGTTCTGCAAATCAGGAATATGTTTCATGAATGCTGTGCCCTTGTACCTGTGTGCACCTTTAGGATAGTGTCCCTGTGTCTGAAATTTTGAGCTGCAATGTGTCTGACACTCATACTTGTGTCTGAGTACCCCGGTTACTAAAATCGAACAAGCTGTAAGAGATGCAGAGTTCAAATCAATCAGATCTGAGATCATCATTTTTGGCCTGGGGCTCTGGTGCTCAATCCCATCTTTTTCTTTTAGACAATAATTTGGGGGGCCTCCCATTGGATAGGGTCTCTAAAAGGTTGAAAGTCTTGCTAGAGTAAGATCGTCTCATCTGGCTCAGCAAAATGCAAAGCTCTATTTCCCTGTTTACAATATTGTAAAGTCATTGTCTGTTCAGCTTTGGATTTTGACCACTCAAGCCCCTTATCTGCTGCTGCATTAGGCTAGGTATCGTCAGTGTGTTTTTTCAATGTTGTTGTAGGTGATAATGATTCTGAAGCAAGAGAATTGTTGAAAGCAAAGTTTGAAGGCGCTTCTGGTTTCTTCTATGTGGAACTTCATGATGGCACGATACTGGGACACACTATAGATGAGAATGAGAATTTCCCTGTTCAATTTGGTCGTGAGGTGATGCTTTAAAAAGATAGCAAATACATTAGCGTTACTGACTAATGATTGATGTCTGTGGGGTCTAACTCCTCTCGTTATGTTTGCTAGGTTGTGGCTGGCCTGCTCAAAATGCCCGATAGGGCTGACTGGAGGAATTGTAAGCTTAGCAAAGATGAAGAAGTTATATTGGTGGAAGATTTTAAATCTCGGTTTAAGAACTTTGATCCCTGTGAAGATGTCTGATTTTAGAGAGCTCGGAATGTGATCCCAATGAAATTGAAGTTACTCAGACTTTGGAGGCGTAAAAGGCTTGCAAATGAAGATTTTTTTTTGCATGTCTTCTATTCTTTTGCTGGGCACTTGTATCTTAAACTTTAGATCTCATTGATGTTTTGCAGGAATCATGCTGAGTTTCATGAAAGGTACTTCCGAATTTCATTGAACATCGTTTTCTTCTGTTAACGTCTGTAAGTTGATTCCATTTTTCTGGACCTTTTGCAGGATTGGTGTTTTCTGTTCACAGCTTGAAGCAAGTTTACTCTGAATAATTACAGCAAAGACAAAGACTACCTACAGTTACACACTACCTTCTATTTTTGTTGTTTATTTCTGTACTATGAGAGTTGGCTAGTGCTTTAAATTTTAATGAATTGCTGCATATCTGGAGTTGTAATCTTAATCTACTTTCATACTGGGTTTTGCTTCTTGCTCACCCTAATTCAATTGATAGAAATATGTGCTGCATTAGACTTGGTTTATTCTAATACTGAAGTATGTTCAAGTTTCATACTAATAAAAAGACAAGGAAACCTTTCAAAAAAAGAAAAAAGAAAAAGACAAGGAAACATTTCAAAATAAGAAATAAAAAAGATAAGGAATTAAAAAAAAGAAAAAAAAAGACAAGGAAACCCTTCAAAAGAAAAAAAGACAAAGGAAAAATAGCTTAAGTGGGCCTACGGAGAGGTTTCTGTACATAAAGTTTGGACCCAAATTCAAATATGATATGAGGTCAGAGGTCACTCAGATCCAGGTCTGCCCTGTATTATTGGGTTGTAAATAATTGGATTTAGACCTTGAAAATTTGGTAGGGTTTACGCAGATTTTCATCTGTCCAGTATATATTGTCAATTTGTCATCCGTGTTTAATGATGTCATCACCATGATGTCTACCTCCAAATACACCAAGCTAAGCACAAGGTTGGGGGGTTCAATTCCCATTAGGGGCACTTTGAAAGAGGGAATACCCTTACCATTTCCCCTCACTCTCAACGTGTCTACCCGTTAATCCGGGATAGGTTCACATGTGAGAGGTTCTGATCTGGTAAGACTCTTCATCTTATCATGTTAAAGAAAATGTCTACTCCAAGTACTGATAGTACTAAACTACTAATGTATTTGTGAAATAAAATTTCCCTTTACTGTTTACTATGCTCTCAATTAGACCAACACTGGTCAGAAATATTTATCCTTGTAGCTTAACATGTACCCTTGTAGATCACACGAAGGGAGTATGGAGGTGCGTGAGCAATGGGAAATGACTTGTTAACTTATAGTTTTCTTTTAACATATTAATTTTATTTTTTACATGGATTTTCTTTAATCACATGCAGCTTCTAGTGTTGGTATTTTTGTAGGCAAACTTAAGCGAATGTTGTATCTAAAAAAGAACAAAAGTGGTTGAAATTGATTCTCGTGAACATGCAGTTTCACAAATTTCTTGAAAAAAGTAGGGCGAGGTTTTCAGCTTCAAGATCAAACTTTTTGAAAGTATTCCATTTATTATTTCTGTAGTGCTCTTCTTACCTTTTCCTCAAGATAATCATAATAACTTCTTACATCTTGCACGTGTTGAGAAAGCAGAGGAGTGAATCCCACATTATGATTTATGGGGGACAAATATATGACAACTAAGGATTTTTTTTCGAAAATTACATATTAATTATAACTTTTTGAAAACAACTATCTAATAAGTCTAATTTTTAAAACAACTACCTATTATCATGTTTTTTTTTGTTAGCACTACCAATACACGGTATTTTCTAACGTTTACTGTGTATAGGTAATGCTAATAAAAAAAAACATGATAAAAAGGTAGTTGTTTTCAAAAAGTTGCAATTAATAGGTAGTTTTTGACAAAAAAATCCATAAATTTATATCTTTTAAAATGGAGGGAATTGTCAAGTGGGGCCCACCAGACGGAATTACTAACGTTTATCGTGTATTGATAGTGCTGACAAAAAAAAAAACATGATAAAAGGTAGTTGTTTTAAAAATTAGACTTATTAGGTAGTTGTTTTTAAAAAGTTGCAATTAATAGGTAGTTTTTGACAAAAAATCCGAGAGCTAACGATAAACCATATTGATGAAAACAAGATTTTTTATTTTTAAAGTAATTCGAATTTAGAAATGTTACACCCTTATAGTTAATAAAAAAGTAGGAGGATGCTAAAAATTTTTTTTATCAGAAACCACTTTTCATAACCATTTTTTTGTGGGAAACTACCTTTTAAAAAAATTTGGGTAATTAGCCACCTTTTTGGCTTTCTTTTTTGTTGGAAGCCACCTGTTGCCGGAAAATAGTAATTGACCATGAGATTCCAGCGTTGACTGTCACGTGCATGACACGTGATGTCATTAAACCCTTTTTTCAACCTTCTTTTTCCAGATTTCCCCCGCACCCTCCCTCTTCCTTCATCTCTCTCTCTCTCTCTGTGCCTTCAAAAATCTGCCATTTGAATTTTTCGATTCTCCATTATCCTATCGCTCTCTCTGTGAATTAAATTGCTTCATCTCCCTCCAAATTCAGTTTCATCTCCCACAATTGCACTTCCTTTTCTTCAACATCATACCTGCACAATTTCCAAACAAAAAACAAAGATTTTGAAACCCTAATTTAGAAACATAGTAGTGAATTTTTAAACCCTAAGAACAAAAGAAAAGGAGTTCAGAAACATTTATGATTACCTGATTTCAAATGGAGATGGAGAATTTTAATTCATAGAGAGAGAGGAAGATGGAGATGGAGAATCAAATTTTTTTTTTGAAAAGAGATGAAGGAAGAGGAAGGGTTTGGGAGGAAATCTGAAAAAAGGCTGACAAACAGGGTTTAATGGCATCACGTGCCATGCACGTGACGGTCAAACCGGAATTTCATGGTCAATTACTATTTTCCGACAACAGGTGACTTCCAACAAAAAAGAAAGCCAAATAGGTGGCTAATTACCCAAAAATTTCTAAAAGGTGGTTTCCCACAAAAAAGTGGTTATAAAAGGTGGATTCTGACAAATTTTCCTAAAAAAAATAGAATTTGAAGGGGAACACAATGATCTATTGGTGAGCTTCATCCAATTTAGAACTGTTCGCAACATTATTGGTTTAGTTCATAAAAAATTAGTACAGTTAATAAAAAAAATAGTAATATGATCAATAAAATAGTTTATTAAAACTAACAACATTGCTATGATTATATGCCTATTTATAATCAGGTCATATCTTTGGTATATATATATATATATATATATATATATATATATATATATATATATATATATATATATATATATATATATATATACTATTTTACCAGCAAAAATATTTAGAACAAATAATGTTCAGATGAGTTTTAATATAGGCGTTTTTCATGGCAGTGCCATAGTTTTAATTTAGGCGTTTTTCATGGCGGTGCCATATTACACACGTTGAGAAATTAGCAAAATATTTCACCTAAAATGCTAAAGAGAACAATTATGAGATATACTATGTTAGAAAACAATTTAGAAACACTATTTATCCCCTAAAAAGTTCTACTTGCAAACCTATTTTTCCAAAAGATTCCTGTATTTGCAATGCAACACTCTTATAATTTTTGGTAACTAAGGAGATGTTAGGTATTTGATTGGTTAATGGGGAATTAGGTGCGCCACGTTTAACATACTTACCTGCTTCTAGGAGATTTTAGCAATGCATGTATTACTTGTGTATATACTTCGTAAATTGATCACAATAGTTATTCATCACTCATCAAATTTAGAACAAACTACAACCCCGAGTGTAGCCTTTCTTAATATAAAAGTATCACGTATTAAAATATCATATAGAAATTGTCATCAAAATTCCATAAGAGTGCGTATGAATATCTTATGTTATGGGAGATCCGTCCATACGTCGACCACCACAATTGAAAATAGCAATAATAATCAAGATAAAAAATAATGGTCATAAGACACATAACATTTAATGTGGAAAATCCGCTCCTAAGGAAAAACAATATTACTTGCCACAAGAAGAGTAATACATTGTGGAGCTTATGGCTCCATCCAATGATGAATTTTTCATGCCTTTGATCCAAGTATCAGAAATGGTTCAACTGATTCAGGTTAATATTCAACAACTACAAAATCTAGAGGACCAATAACAACATAATGATCTCCAATTCCTCCATCCCCTTGTAGATAAGTTGCAATTCCCTCCAGGTTTTTGTACGGCAAATGTTGGTCATACTTCAACCGGATCCTTTCAACAAACCATTCAATTTGATGGCTCATGGAACAATCAAACAAAATCTACGGGTATTGGATGATGTTTGAATAATCCTAATGTTGATTTCTCTAGCTAGGGAGGGGGTGAATACGTACATAATGGCTTGCTATGCTATTCATGCAGAAGCAAAAGCGTGCTTAAAAGCCCTCGAATGGGCAAAAGACTGGTCGTTTAGAAATATCACCCTTTTTACTATCCCACTAACCTTGTTATGTTTTTACATGGGAAAATACTGACATATATCAATCTGAGATGTATTGTTGCTCATATTATAAAATTAGCCCAAGATTTCAGTTGGTGTATCGTGTATGTTCATCAAGGTTGAGAGAACTAATGTTCAACTAGCTCATTCCATAAAGAAACATTGTATGAAAGCCTGTTTAATGTTTTGTTGTAATAGTTGTAATACTTAGAAACTCTGTCAAAAATGAAAAAATAAAAAAGAAAAAGAAAACAAGAGTAAAACATTGTACAACTTGAACAATACAATCCCAAGCACTCATACCACATGCAAAGTCTCATGCAAGCGACTTTTACCCTGAACCACCTGACCTACTAATTAACACCCAAGTGTTCACCCACGATTGCTTGTGCTGCAACCCACACCAGAACTTGGTGTCTACATACTTGCGTGTCACACATCTCTCTAATGTGTTTCCCAAAGTCTCCCCAAGTATATTCCACAATGAGCCTATAAGGCTATAAAGTCCTATTTATAAACCCACAAATTCCAAAATCTAGACCAACTAGAATAAGAAAACTATCAAACTTTTCTAAAATCCACAACTAGACATTTTAAAAAAGTAGATTATCTTTACAACTTTCTAAGTATAATTAACTAGTAAATAGGTAATATATTAGATCTAGCAAATATTCAACTAAGAGGAAACTAGGTGTTAGATAATGTAAAAACTCCATAATCTTGGAATGATTTCATTGATCAATATTTATAGGGTTTACAAAGTACTAATCCTAACCATGTTAGAAATCCAAAAGATATAATAAATACAAATTATATCCTAAGTAGGTGAGAAAATATTATTCAAAATATTATCTCTATCACACCCCTAGTCATAGTGGGAGGACGTCGTATGCTAAGACTGGATCGGAATTCTGTAAATAGTTGTCGAGGTAGTAGGCTCTTTGTGAATATGTCTGCAAACTAATACCTGGAAGGAACATATGAATAGCCCGTATTTGACCCAACGCAACCTTTTCCCGAACAAAATGAATATCCATCTCAACATGTTTGGTGCTTTGGTGTTGTAAAGGGTTACTAGATAGATAGATAGATAGATAGCACTGACATTATCACAATATACAAGAGTGCCCTGACGGAGAGGACAATGTAATTCAAAGAGGAGGTTGCGTAGCTAGCAAGACTCAGCAACTACGTTAGCTACACTTTGATATTCTGCTTCAGCGCTTGAATGGGATAGTGCGGCCTAACGCTTCGATGACCAAGAAATAAGGTTGTCCCAAAAGAACAACAGTAGCCCGAGTTGAAACAACGAGTGTCATGATACCCACCAAATCAACATCAGTGTAAGCAATCAAACGCATAGAAGTAGAAGGATATAACTATGCATGATCAATGATCCCTTGAATATAACGCAGGATGCACTTTAAAGTGAGACTCCCTAAGAAAACATCCCTACAGTACATCAAATCATCCAATTATCTCAAACGAACTGTTTTATCCACTTGTCCAACAAGTAAGCTGTAGGCTTCGCTTCCTTGTCAAGCAAGTAAATTAGTATCTTGAGTGTTCTTCAGATGGAGACTTGTGCAACAATACCTGAATTATAGCTTAATCCTTAGCCTTGGCTTCGCTCCCGAACCTGCACAAAGGGACCCACCCTGGAGGTTTGGGTGGTGGTTCCCCCTCCGATGCTTAAGTCAGTTATCAGGAGTTGTAAGAGAAAGTAGAGATAGAAAGAGAAAGTGAGAGAGAATTTATCAGAGTAACTTTACACTGTTTGCATTCAATGTGTTTTCTCCCGATTTCGGGGGTATTTATAGTGATAGCAAGTTGACAACTAACCTTAAAAGCCCGACCTACCATAGTGGCCTCGATTGGGCGAGGAATCGAGATCATGACATGTGTGGAGACCATGACCGGGGATGTCTATTAACCACTCTCCTTCAGCCATTTGGCCTTCTTTGGGCTCGACTATTGGGCCGAGAAATTCAATCCTTTTACCCAACCGAGCATAGCCCGAGAGATTAAGCCTTATTTTTATTTTAAATAGGATGACACGTGTACGGCTCGATGAGCCCATGTGTCGTTAAGGGAGCCGTAGATATTAAGCTACAACATTTGCCCCTAAAAGGGCTTTCCTTTGTTGGCCCATCTCGACGGTTAATGCCCTTTTACCCAAGGTAGCTTTTTGTTGGCCCGTATATATATATATATATATATATATATATATATATATATATATATATATATATATATATATAATTTTTTATTTTTATTTTTATTTTTTTTTTTAAGACGAGGACCATATGAGCTCATCCGAATGGGCATCCAATTCTTGGACGTGGGTCACCCCAGGAAGGAGAGCGTCCGAGACTTGGACGGTCACCTCCTTGGGCCACGCTCGTCCAAGAATTGGTGTCCAACTCTTGGACGAGAGTCACCCAAAGAAGGAGAACGTCCAGACTTGGACGGTCACCTCTTTGGGATCATGCACGTCCAAGAATTTGTATCCAATTCTTGGACGAGGGTCACCCGAAGAAGGAGAACGTCCAGACTTGGACGGTCACCTCTTTGGGACCATGCTCGTCCAAGAATTGGTATCCAATTCTTGGACGAAGGTCACCCGAAGAAGGAGAACGTCCAGACTTGGACGGTCACCTTCTTGGGGCCATGCTCGTCTAGGAGATAGTGTCCAAATTTTGGGACGAGAGTCACCCAAAGAAGGAGGACGTCCAGACTTGGACGTTCACCTTCTTGGGGGCCATGCTCGTCTAGGAGATAGTGTCCAAATTTTTGGGACGAGAGTCACCCAAAGAAGGAGGACGTCCGACTTGGGCGTTCACCTTCTTGGGGCCATGCTCGTCCAAGAGTTGGTGTCCAATTCTTGGACGAGAGCCACCCCAAAAAAGGAGGACGTCCAGACTTGGGCGTTCACCTTCTTGGGGCCATGCTCGCCCAAGAGTTGGTGTCCAATTCTTGGGCGAGAGCCACCCAAAAAAGGAAGACGTCCGAGACTTGGACCGGTCACCCCCTTTGGGACCGTACTCGTCTGGATTTTTGCATCCAATTTTGGTGCGAGGGTCAGCCGTAGAAGAACGTCCATACTTGGACGGTCACCTTCTTGGGGCCATACTCGTCTGGATTTTTGCAATAGTAGTTATTTTTTATTTTTATGACGACCAATCTGATGCCTTTACTTTTTGCAGAAAAATGCTCCTACAAACAAGCTTCCACACGGGAAGTCGTCCTCGTCCAAGAAGAGGCCCATTACAGCCCGCCGACCGGCCTTCGCCGAAGAAGCCTAAGGGCTTTACAAGGAAGAGGGCGGATAAGGCGGCTTCTGCTGCCGAGAGTGGGGAGAAAAGAATGCCTCCCCCACAAGCCAAGGCTCTTAAGAGGGAGCCTTCGACCGCGAGATCGGCCGAGGAGGGAAGGGATGCACACGTAGCCGTGCCACTCTGCGTTTTTGCCGGCCGACTGGGCAGAGGTCAACCCGAGTCCGCCTTGGCTTTGGTTGCACCGGGATCCGATGCTCGCTGCCGAGAACTATCCGGGGGTTCGGCGGCTCGGTGGCAAAGCCGGGTGACACGAGATGCCTCTCAGGCAGTTAGGGACGGCATCAATTTCGTGCGGTGAGTCGTATTACCCCAACATAGTTAGGACGATGCGGGTCGGTGGACGGTCCATGAGTCCGTCCAATAGACAAGCCATCGTCTTCCCTATCAAGATAACTGACTCTCCCCCTCTTTCAGATAAGGGCAAATGCCCTGCAATTCCCCCAACTCCTCCCACTGCCGACTCGGACGAGGAGTCCTCTCCCTGCCTTTGCCAAAATGTCAAGGCCGGGAGAAAGAGCGGCTGAGCGAGGAGCTCTTCAAATGCTTCCCCGAATCCTACATCAAGGGATTAAGGGGAGCGTCCGCCGGCATGTGTGGGCTACATGTCTCGACTTCTTGCCGAGGTAGTGCTTTATGACTGCCTTGTTTTACACTTGTATAGATTTTCACTTTGCAAATCGTCTAATATCTTGACTTGTTTTCTTTGCCCCAGCTTTTGGCCCGCAGCATGCTAACTGAAGATTGGGCGAGGGAGCTTAGAAAGGAAAATAAGCACCTCGTCCACCAAGCTACAACGGCAGGGGACAAAGCCATTCACGACATCGAGATGGCTAACACCCTTCATCGCCAGTCGCTGGAGGCCTTGGAGAAGAGATCGGCACTCCTGGAGTCTGAGAACAAGAATCACCTTGTTAAAATCAACCAGCTATATTCCGAGCAGGATCGTCTAAAGATGATCATAGACGCTCTCTCTGCTGAGTTGAAAGGCGAAAGGGATGTCGCTCTTATTGCTGCCGCTGAGTTGAGAAGAGAGAACATGCACCTAAGGGCAAAGACTGCCCGTCTGAAAAGGGAGGCGGCCAAGTCCTTCGACGATGCCAAGGAAGGGTTGAAACAAGTCGTCAAAACGACCAAGGACTGGGCCGTCAAACCCTTTGGGATGCTAGCTGAGGAAGCTGAGGTCCCCAGCTTCGTTCGTCGTCTGGAGTATCAAGAGAGCGTTCATCGGGCTATGGTATGTGCCGAGGAACCTCCGGAGTTTGAAGAGTCAGACGACGAGGCTGCTGCTGAGGTGGAGACCCCAAAAGATGACCAAGAAACCCGCTCTGAAGACGAAGCCTAAGCTTAGGTTTATTTTCATGTTTCTTAGCTTGCTTGCTGCTGTATCTTTAACTCTTCAGTTCTTACGTTGTAATTCTTTACAAATTATATATGAAAGAGTATTTTTGCCAATTTTCTGCCTTTTATCTTTCTGAATTCTAATTTTGACTAAGTATAATATCACCTTCGTCCTGAACAATCGGACGATCTGTTTTTCCTGAAGAGTACAAAATTATGTCCGAAGTAAAAATGTGACTCGTCCTGATATTATTGGACGGTCTACAATATTTAGAGCTTTTGATAATTGAATATGCATCTAAGTACCAAAAGAGGCTCGTCTGGGATTGCCATCCTAGGATTGAACGCTTTCCATCTTCGTCTGGGATTGAACGATTACCAATTTTGGACGGGGGTCACCCAATGAAGGAGAGCGTCCATACTTGGACTGTCACCTTCTTGGGGCCATCTTCGTCTGGAATTGGCCTCCAATTTTGGACGAGGGTCACCCAATGAAGAAGAGCGTCCATACTTGGACGGTCACCTTCTTGGGGCCATCTTCGTCTGGAATTGGCCTCCAATTTTAGGACGAGGGTCACCCAATGAAGGAGAACGTCCATACTTGGACGGTCACCTTCTTGGGGCCATCTTCGTCTGGAATTGGCCTCCAATTTTGGACGAGGGTCACCCAATGAAGGAGAGCGTCCATACTTAGACGGTCACCTTCCTGGGGCCACCTTCGTCTGGGGCCATCCTGGTTTTTGGACGACCTACTCTCCTTAGCTCGTCCTATAGGCTTCTATTATCCCCCCGCTCTTGGGCTTAGCTCAATCGTATATTGAAGTGGAGCTGAAGTCCAAGAGGGAGAGCGGCCAGCCTTAGCTGAGCCTGCTGAAGTTGATGGGCGAGCGTGAGATACATGTTTTAGCCGGCTTCCTTGAGGGAGCAACACTCGTCATTAAGTAGCGATCCCTTACTAGGGTTTGGACTACCTAGCTGTCCGTAATTTTGAAAGTAAGTATCCTTTACTAAGGGCTTATTTCAGGCCAGCTTTCTCTCAGAGACTTTGACGTTACTCTTACTAGAGGTTTTGTCAATTTGTCGGCCATATATGCATTATACATTTGGCCGGTCTCTTTGAGGGAGTGATGTTCGGCGTACATGCGAGCAATTCTGACGTTCTACTATTGTTTGTATTTTTGTCCAAGTTATTGTCACTTTTAGACGAGTAACTGATTTAATGCCCCAAAGTGAAGTAACTTGGTGAAAATAAACAAAAAAGATAAGATAGTAGGAATTGTATTATATGGATTTTGCTTGGCTGAAAGCCAAGATGCATGTATACAATTCTTTTCTTACTAATATGTGCCGTGGCACTTTGGAGTGACTACAAATTACCCTACTTATATCTGACGAAGATCTGAGCTAGACGTGGTACTTCTTTAAGTTGTCTGAATTCCAGGTACGCTGAATAGATCTTCCATCTAGACCTTGCGGACGAAAAAGTCCCACTCGTGTATCTCCCGGACAATCGGATAAGGTCCTTCCCAATTTGGTGTAAGTTTTCCCAACTCTTTAGCTCGTCCAATTGCTTCCATCTTTCTCGTAACAAGATCCCCCACCTTTAGCGGTCGCCTAACAACTCTTTTGTTAAACTCTCGAGCCATACGCAGTTTGTACAATTGCATTCTTAGCAAGGCATTGCCCCGACTTCGGGACTTGATCCAAGGCCGTACGTAATGCGGCCGGTTGGCTTCCTCTCGTGTATAACATGACTCGTAGGGTGGGCTCCTCGATCTCAATGGGCAAGACGGCTTCGATACCATAGACTAGCATGAAAGGCGTCTCGCCCGTAGAATTCTTAGCGGTTGTTCTAATGGACCATAACACCAATTGCGGTTCTTCAACCCATTGCCCTTTGGCGTTGTCCAGCTTCTTCTTGATTCCATTTGATAGAATCTTGTTGAAGGACTCGACTTGCCCATTAGCTTGTGGGTCGGCGATCGCCGCAAAGTGAGCTTTGATTTCTCTTTATGACAGCCATACTTTCAGCTTAGGCGTTTCGAACCGTGGACCATTATCAAAGACGATTGACTGAGGCATGCCAAATCGAGTTATAATGTTCTTCCAGATGAAGCCTTTGACGTCGTTTGTTGTTATTCCTCGCATGGCTTCAGCTTCTATCCATTTAGTGAAATAGTCCACTGCTACAATCACAAACTTCTTTTGCCCGGCGGCCACGGGGAAAGGTCCTAGGATATCCATGTCCCATTTGGCAAAAGGCGAGGGAACAAGATGGGGGTCAAATAGTTGGACGGCTTCGATGCACATTTCCATGCTTCGACAACCGTCACACTTCTTTGCATAGACTAAAGCATCCTCCTTTAAGGTAGGCCAGTAGTACCCCGTCCTTAAAGCCTTCTCGCCTAAGGCTCTTCCCCCAATGTGAGAGGCACAAGCTCCTTCATGGAGTTCTTTCAGAATCTCCAGACCATCTTTTCTGGTGACGCACTTGAGTAGAGGCTGGTTGAACGACTTCTTGTAAAGTGTCCCGTCCCATAGTTCAAACCACTTGTCTCTGGCCTTCACATACTTGGCCTCTACAGGATCCGAAGGCAATCGCCCTGTCTTCTTGTATTCTATGATCGGCTCCATCCGGACATTCCCTCGGTCGAGAAACATAATCTCCTCTTGGTCGATGCTCTTTTTGGGTTTGACTTCCCAAAAGACTGTTCTTGGCACATCACCCTCGCCCGAGCCGGCCAATTTCGAGAGAGCATCCGCTTGATGATTTTCTCGACCTTGGCACTTGGTCGAGGACAAATCGTTTTAATGGCTCAATCTCATCCTTGATCGGGCCGCATATATTTGCCCATTGATGATTCTTTGCATTCAAAATCTCCGTTGACCTCGGTGACAACTAAGAGAGAGTCCGATTTTGCCTCAATCTCTACAGCTCCACGCCTTGCACATTTTGATTCCAGCCAAAGAGTGCTTCATATTCAGCTTCGTTATTGGACGCTTTGAATTGGAATCTTAATGCATATTCAAATTTGTCCCCTTCGGGAGATTGACAAATGATTCCCGCCCCACACCCATTGGGACGTGGACGATCCATCAACCATGAGCGTCCAATGCTTCCTTCCTTCAACTGGATCGATATTGGCTTTATGGTTGGCGAGTAAGCTCAACTATAAAATCGGCCAAGGCTTGCCCCTTAATGACCTTCCTTGGTTCAAATGATATGTCAAACATGTTGAGCTCAACCGCCCATTTTAACATTCGCCCCATGCTTCCATCTTCTCGAGAACTTGCTTCAAAGGTTGATCGATAGACGAGTATACTGTGTGCCAAAAAATAGGGCCTTAGCTTTGCTGGCCCATGACAAGGGCCAATCCAAACTTCTCAACAAGGAGTATACCGGTTTTCCGCGTCCTTGAGCACGTGACTCACGAAGTATATTGGGATCCGGGCCGGATTCTCTTTCACCAATAGGACGGCACTCACAACTGAGTGGATACGGCCCAAGTATACAAACAATTTTTCCCCCTCTGCAGATCGACCAACCTAGGCAGCTGCTGAAGATGATCTTTGACATCTTTGAAGGGCTTCCTCCGCCTCTCGCTGTCCATTCAAACTTGGCTTTTTTCTTGATCGTGGCAAAGAAGTGATGGCACTTGTCGCCCGACTTAGACAAAAATCGTCCAAGGGCGCCCAAGCAACCCGTCGCCCGTTGTACCTCTTTTACCTTCGAAGGAGACTTCATGTCTAGAACAGCTTGAATCTTTTCGGGGTTGGCTTCTATTCCCCTCGATCCACCAAGAAACCTAAAAACTTCCCCGACAAAACCCCAAAGACACATTTGCTTGGGATTCAGCTTCAACTTGTATTTCCCGAGAGTTTCAAAAGTTTCTCTCAAATCACCAACATGGCTTTCTTCTTGACGGCTCTTGACTATCATATCGTCAATATATGCCTCCATATTTCGTCCCTAATCATGGGCTGAAAAACATTATTGATCAATCTTTGAAAAGTGGCCGGGGCATTGCGTAGGCCGAATGGCATCCTCACCCGGCCATACAACCCTTTTTAGGTAATGAAGGACGTTTTGTCCCGATCCTCCGGCCACATTGGGATTTGATGAAAACCCGAATATGCGTCCATGAAGCTCGGCAAAGCATGGCCACCGTGGAGTCTACTAGGCGATCCAACTTAGGCAAAGGGAAACTGTCCTTAGGACAAGCCTTGTTGAGGTCCGGTGTAGTCCACACACATTCTCCAGGTGCCATTAGGCTTTGGTACCATAACCACATTTGCTATCCATTCTCGATAATAGGTTTCTTTGATGAACATGGATTCCAACAACTTCTGAACTTCTTGGTCGACCGCCTGGTTTCTAGCCGGTCCCAAATGCCTCTTCTTCTGGCGAACCGGTTTCAAATTTGGATCAACATTCAACCGGTGGACGGCTACTTCCGGATCAATTCCCGGCATTTCCTCGACGCAATAGGCAAACACATCTTGAAACTCTTTCAACAAGTGGACTAGATGACCCTTCAAACCAGGACTGAGCGAAGATCCAATTTTGAGGGTCCTTTCTGGACGAGCTTCATCCGTACGTACTTCTTCGGGGCTTCCACTGGCTCTGGACGTTCTACTGTTAGCCCCATGATGGCCATGACCTCTTCAGACGAGGAGGGTTCTTCCTTGATGATTTCATATTTCCTCTTCTTGCTGGGGAGATGTTCAGACGCCTTCCTTGAAGGAGCAAGAGGCGTCTGAGGGCTCTCAAAGGTCAGCTTTAACGAGGCGACCTGATCTTTGACAAATCCAGACGTTTTCCTCTCGCTAGCTATCTTCGTCTGATCTTTCTCCATTTCAGACGTTCTCCTTTCGCTAGCAACCTTCGTCTGATCCTTTTCTATTCCGGACGTTTTCCTTTCGCTAGCAACCTTCGTCCGATCCTTCTCTATTCCAGGACGTTTTCCTTCCGCCAAGAACTTGCGTCCCGGTCTTGCTTGTCGCCCTTCCATGATGATGGTTTCGAGTAGTTAGGTAACATTCCCTAGCCGCCCGCTGGTCTCCATACAAGGAGCCAATCTTGCCGTCATCACACTCGTACTTCATCAACATCAGGTGAGTTACTATTACTTGCTTTGACATGATTCGAGTTGGTCGTCCAAGAATGACATTGTAGGGTCAAGTCTCGGACCACCAAGAACTTGATAAACAGAGTTCTTGAGGCTTCCTTCTCTCCCACTCGAACGGGCAAAGTCACAGTTCCCATGGGATGGATAACTCCTCCCCCAAACCCTATGATGGGATGGTGAACGGGAACTAAGTTCTTCTCCTCAAACTTTAGTCCGGGACAGGCAATCGAAGCACTAATGATGTCCGTCGAACTTCCGGTGTCGATCGGGATCCTTCGACTCTCAAGTTTGCTATTTTCATTTCTACGACCAAGGGATCATCATGGGGAGTCCTCAACCTGCCCGATCTTGTTCACTAACTACCACCCTTGGGAAGGGCTCGGCCTTCGTCCGATCGCCTAACAAAACTTGGCCGAGCTCCCTAAGGTAGTTTTTGTGCCCTCTATTAGTTGGTCCCCCAAGAGCAGAAATCCACCCGAGATTACGAGAACAACATCTTCGTCCGTGCTTGCACTCTCTTTCTTCTTGTTATGCCAATCATCTTTCCTTGGAAACTTCCTTCCCCTTGCGGCATATAGGAATTCATCTTTCCTTTCCGGGCTAACTCTTCCAAAGCTCTCTTGAGGTGCTTACATTCATTAGTCTCATGACCACAATCCTTGTGGAAGTGACAATACTTGCTCTTATCCCTATTTCTATAAGGGGTTTTCATCTCATTTGGGGCCTTCAACTCATATTGATCCTTGATCTCCATGAGAATGGAGTATTGGTCTTTGTTAAACTCAATAGGATTGGATGAGGATGGCTCGACCTCCTTTCTCTTGCTCCTTCCGGACGTAGTGGTGGTTGCGGCTATAGCCCGGGTCTCGGCCTTTTTGGGTTGCTCTTCTTTGGGTGAGCAACCTCTTCAGGCTTCTTAGACTCGGGATGTTTTGCTTCAAAGACACACTTCGGTAGCGTGGATAAACGCTTCCGCTTCTCTTAAAGCCTCAAGAAGAGTGGAGATTTTCTTCTTAACAAGATCAAACTTGAAACTTCCTGGCCTTAGACCCACGATGAAGGCGTCAAAGGCTACTCCGAATTAAGATCTTGGATCCGAAGTGCTTCTAGGTTAAATCTCTTAACAAAACTTCTAAGAGCCTCCTTAGGTCCCCCGGACGACCTTGCCTAGATGCATGCTTGTCTTTTGCTCTTGCTTGTTGGCAACAAAGTGACTAGTGAATAAGAAACCGAGTTCGGTAAAATTGTTGACTGAATTAGGGGGAAGATTATTGAACCACTTCGAGCTACTCCCTTCAAGGTAGCTGGGAAATTCTTACACCAAGTAGCATCGTCCACTCCTTAGACGTACATCCGATGTTTGTAAGCGGACAGGTGATCATCGGGATCGGTTGTTCCATCAAAAGGCTCAATGGTTGGGAGTTTTACCTTTGGGAAGGGGGCGCCTCCATGATCCTGGCCGAGAATGGGGTAGGCCGGTTGATCCGGAGGGCTCCCAGTGTCCCTCGATGGGCATGAACTCCTTGCGATATTCTTTCATTACGAGGATTGGATGAAGTGTTTGCAGAGCCTTGGACGCCTATAGACCATGGGCCGAGCCACCTGTCTTCTCCTGTCGCGGATGAACAAGAGAGTGACTTAAACTTCGTCCCTCCCCTCCGGGACGACAACCTCAAAGGAGGGTCTCTCAAATATGGTGTAGATCCTATCGCCGATCGTTGTAATGCGGCAGCCTTTCTTTGCTTCTAGATACTCTCTCGGCATCTGTTTCCATGCGGTGCCCGCTTGGACGAACATGGTCCCGAGTCCTCACCACCAAGTTCCAGCATCTTTCTTCGTTGATCATTATCCTCTCGGCCGCTTTCCTCTTGACGTCCTCCTAGAGGGCTCTCGGCGAACATGGCGACTAGGACCCGGACGATCTACTTGAGAATGTTCTCTAGGACGAGGTGGATTGTTAGCAATGCTCGGGTTGTGATGAAAAAACAAAGATATTGCTTTTAATTGCTTCTGGACGACCGCCGCCATCTTAGTCCGAAAGTCATTCAAGACATTCTCCAGGTGGGCGGCGATCACTGGACGATCCAGATTCACTTGGATGACCAGGTTCTTTGGCTTGGTCCAGGAACATTGACAATGGACGCGGGTCTATCTCTTCCTCTAGGTGGTCTTTCATGCTCCACCGTATCTTCGACATTAACTTGAAGGCTTCGATTCCGGGCAATGTTGGACGATTGACAATCGATCATCGTTGCGTCTCCCCACGACGGCGCCAAATGTTTTATCCACTTGTCCAACAAGTAAGTCAGAGGCTTCGCTTCGTCTGTCAAGCAAGTAAATTAGTATCTTGAGTGTTCTTCGGATGGAGACTTGTGCAACAATGCCCGAATTATAGCTTAATCCTTAGCCTTGGCTTCGCTCCCGAACCTCGCACAAAGGGACCCACTCGGGAGGTTTGGGTGGTGGTTCCCTCCGATGCTTAAGTCGGTTATCGGGAGTTGTAAGAGAAAGTAGAGATAGAAAGAGAAAGTGAGAGAGAATTTATCGGAGTAACTTTACACCGTTTGCATTCAATGTGTTTTCTCCCCGATTTCGGGGGTATTTATAGTGATAGCAAGTTGACAAACTAACCTTAAAAACCGACCTACCATAGTGGCCTCGATTGGTGAGGAATCGAGATCATGACACGTGTGCAGACCATGACCGGGGGATGTCTATTAACCACTCTCCTTCACCATTTGGCACTTTCTTTGGCTCGACTATTGGGCCGAAAATTCAATCCTTTTTACCCAACCGAGCATAGCCCGAGAGATTAAGCCTTATTTTTATTTTAAATAGGATGACACGTGTACGGCTCTGATGAGCCCATGTGTCGTTAAGGGAGCCGTAGATATTTGGCTACAACACGAACTTCCATGGATACCAACACAAGGACCACCGGTCCAACATCTGAAAGACCCATACTAACGATTGTAGACTCACAAACCAAGTTTTTCAGTTGGTAGCTGTTCGAACAACATAAACTGATATTAGACTTTTAATTTGCAAATCCTTGGGTGTTGCCCGGAGTACCTAGAATAATGTGCTCCCATGCATATTATGTTGCATATTGATTACACATTTTGCTCAAATAAACAATACGTAAAATGCGCAAGTATAAAATGTGTGAAAAATGTGAAAGAGAGCATCTAATTTTACATGCTTATGAAAACACTACTATAAAGGCTTTATAAGCCGTACACCTTAAACAGTTAAACTTCTTTTCGTTTTTCGCGTTGACAAACATCCAAATTCCATTATATATCAAACAGATTTTTTCATTAACTGCTAGATCATCCAATATATCATGTCTGATGTTTTCCACCGCCCTTTTGTCTTGAATTCATGAAATGGTGACCCATGTTTTGTTCCTGTCCCCGCAAAATAACAATTACAATTATTTCCTGTAGGGTGGGAGGGAAATAGGAAATGATATTGGCAAAAACTTGCATGAATAACCAAATTTCTTGCATATTACCACTAGATTAGATTAACTATTTATTTGACATTGGAAAAATTTACATTAATTAAAATCCGAATTACAAACTAAATCTATGAGTCTATGACAATCAAACAGAACAGACTAATTAACATTGAAGCGAGCTTCACTTGCTCTTACATATTGTTAATTCTCAAGATATTAATTACAAATGAATGGAATCGATTTGATTAAAATTAACCTTGCAAAAAATCGAATTTTTAAAGTTATGGCACTGTAGCATGTAACTGAAATTGAGATTTCGAGATTGAGTTGAAACACACAGTATAAGCGGATAATAAATAGCAACGGGGATATAAAAGAATTTTAACGTGGTTCAATCTCTACTCCGAGATCTACGTCCACAAAATCCACTAATAGCGAATTCCCCTAATACCTCACTCAAGGTAGAAGTCCCCACTACTAACTCTAATAGTGCTTCCCAACACTTAACTATAAGTGCTAAGTTAATCAAATACAAACTGATGTACCGAACCCAACACTCTCTATAATTATGAAAATTACAGAATGATTCTGCTCAACAAAAACGCTTCTTAATCAAGCAGGTAGAAGATACGATTTTTCCTAAGTAATTTACTTGGCAATGTCTGTAATACTGTGTTATACCTTGTGCCACTAACTTTCTGTTTTCTCTTGATAAATCTCCGATCTGAAATATGAAAACCATGTTTTTTCCAACTGATTATTATCTCTTATATAGATTATATTCTGAACAAAGATCACTCTAAAAGATATGCATGACAATCTTCTTGAACAATTTTTGTTCCTAAAGTTAAGGGATAAAAATCCTTTATTTTCAAAAAATGAAAATTGCCTTTTCTTTTAGAAAACTGATTTTTTTGATCTTTTAAAGATAAAGATTCATTCTTATCTTTTTACAACCAAAAAACATATTTTATAAACCAAGTTTTTCCGAAAATCTATTTATTAAAAATTTTTCTTTTCAAAACTAATTTTCGATTTTTTTTTTTCTTTTGTGTAAAATTTATTATTATTATAAAATGTGTTTATTCCAATTAATTATACTACTAACTCTAGTAGTCATAAATTACATTTTTGATAATATTTTACTCATAGTACACACACTAACATTTAACCAAGTTAATCACTGTTATATAGTTTGCTATATAGGAAATTCTAGCTACTCTTCAATCTTCATTTTTCAAACTTGAGCATCCGACTTTCCAAAAGCAAACTATGCATCATAAGAAAATATACAACAACACATGATGCAAAATAGTTTATGTTTGTCATCATCAAAACTCCTAAGGTCATAACACATACCCTATAAAGCAAAACAACTCGTTACTTTAGCTGTCCAAATAAACTCTTCTTGGGCGATATTTGTGGAGTTGGGTTATATGTCTTGCTAAAAAAAACCTGATATAGTGAGATGGAGTATGTTGAGATGCTAAACTCATACGATCTTCAAAGATATATTGCCACATTCCATCTTGTAGGATCACAAGTTCACATGATAATAAATCCCAAGGTCATTGGAAAGAAAAATCTTCGATTAACCATTTTAGTTGCGTTCTATTTAATCTAAAAAAAATCAGGGCTGGAGGGATCTCTACCTAATCTTATTGTTATTATTTCTTTGAGTAGTTTATTGAAAATCAAACTCTATTTTTTCTCTTAGCCTCATCATTATGTATATGTCTTTATTATTTTAAGACACTAATCATGTCTTGATATAACATGCTTATGTGACATTCTCTATGCTCTTTAAGAGTTTACTAGTTATTGGCCCGCGCAATGCTCTGAGTAGGGGTGATAATGAGTCTGACAAGCTCGTGAACAGTTCGGGCTCGGCTCAGTCAAAGTTCGGCTCGTTGTGGCTCGACTCGAGACTTAAACGAGCCGAGCTTAGCTAAGCAAAGCTCGGCTCGAAAAGCTCGTGAACAGCTCGATTATTATTTTATACTAAAAAATAATTTATATTAAAAAATTATATTAAGTATTTCTTTTAAAATATTAACTAAGGTATATATGAGAAGAGAGATAAAAAAAGTAAATTTCCAAACGAGCTCGAGCCCATAATCAAACCCGAGTTCGAGCGAGCCTGAAAACGAGCTTGAGCCTAGTCGAGCTCACGAGCCGAGCTCGAGCCGCAAAAACTAATCACGAGCTCGAGCCGAGCTCGGCTCCCCCAAGCTCGTCGAGCTCACGAGCTGAGCCCATGAAAAGTTAAACGAGCTCGAGCCGAGCCCAGTGCTATTCGGGCTCGGCTCGTTCGATAAGCACCCCTAGCTCTGAGTAATTTAAGTAGACTTTAAAGATATATCATTTGGGATTGACATTTTTTTCACAGCTTAAGTCATATCTTGGTGGTTGGATAATGTCTTATGAAGATAGATTCGCCAAGAATCGAGACCTCTTATAAACATAATCTTCACTTTGATGAGCAAGAAGAAAAAAATATTAAGGAATTGCAACATGATACTATGTAAGCATTTAACATGAAGGAGGTTTAACACATGGCAAGCTACAATTCTTCTCCACATATTTTGATAATATATATTGATATTAATATTGTTATTGATTTTTTTTAGATAGTTTTATCTTCCCACTATGATACATAAGTAATCAATAACTTTTGTTAACTTTTGTTGGTTTTGATTTTTCAATTTGTCCTTTACCAACTTTATATAGTCTCTATAATGGATAAATCTAGACAAGTGTGTAACTCTTAGACCGTTGACATTTTATAAGGTAATACATCTGAACATCTCATATTCAACTATAGATATAGTATAAATTAAGATCAGGCTACAATATATCTTTTTTTTTTTTTTTTTGAGGAGGGGGTTGTTTGTAGTTGGGGGTTGGTCTGTATTAATATTCATAATTGAAGATATAGATATAGACATATAGTTTTTAGCTAAGTACGCAAGTCAATTTATTTATTTATCAAAGTTGAGGAGGATAGGATGATATCCTCATCATCTCTTGTGTTGGTGCGTTATTGAAAGAGATCATAAAGTTGCATATGGTCCTGCTTTGGACGGCTCAGCCTTCAAATCTCAAGTCTTTAAATTCACTTTAATTGCTCGTCCTTTAATTTGCCTTCTTATCAAAAGAAAGTGGAAGCATTTCTCACACGCTTCCACTTCCTATATGTATGGATGGTTACCCATTATTTTCTTTAGCGCAACGAATTTGAAATGCTACTAGAGGGGTTATTTTTTTTTATTTTTTTTATTTATGTAAGATACGTTGTTAAGTTTTATTATACTTCATCATCAAACTAAGCCGCCAAAATTATCAAAAGAAAATACTTCATCCGTTCTTTATTAATTGCAATATATGTATATTTACACTACTCACATACAATCGTATCACCATTAACTATGATTTTTTATGTACGGAAAATTATAGTCATGTGGGGTTTTTTAGATTCGTCTCGGTATATATACTTTCAACATATTAACTTTTTATAATTTTTTACTAAAAACTAATTAAAGATAATACTCCATCCGTCCCATAATATAATGCTTACTTCTCATTTTTCACGGGAATTAAGGAAAATAGATTGAGTGGTAGGATTTCCAAAAAAAAATTAATGAAGTGCTTTTTTGATACTTTTGTATTGAAACTAGTTATATATTTTCTTTTTCCTTTCAACAAAATCAAAAGGCAATAAATGTTCCTTGGAATGGTGTAAAACAATAAATAGGGTCACATGTTTTGAGAGAAAAATAGGGGTATTTTGGAAAGTTTGTGTAGAACTTAAGGATAATTTAGTCCAAATAAATTGACAAAAAAGAAAATAGGCACAACATTTTGGGACACCAAAAAATGAATGTGAGCACTATATTATGGGACGGAGGGAGTAATACTTAAAGTTGTGCATTAGTAAGCGTGGAATCTTAAATGTTGCAATTAATAACGGACGGAGAAAGTATAATATTGATGAACTTTTTTAAATAATATAAAAGTATACATAACAATTAGATGAGGGTGATAGGAGATGAAAAAATTGAGTTGGTAAAACATTAGAAAGCTATATAGGAATTGCACTTCAAATCTTATTTAGATGATGTGTCAGTAATCAGTATCACACTATAATCAAATTTTTAGAAAAAGGTTTTCACATATTCTATTATGTTCATCAAATAGAATCTTATATGAATGCTCAGAACGTGTATTTTATTTTGTTAGTAGCTTCCAAATAAAGAGGGTATAAATATCTTCTTCTGCTGGAAGCGTGCTGTTATTGCACTACTTACAACAATTAGGGATGGTTAATGAGTTGGTTTATGTCATGTTAATCATTTAATTTTTGAATTTTTTTCTTGGAATTTTTACGTGCTGTTATTGCACTACTTACTCCAATTTGTACCTATATCTAACTTTTTACCTAGTCTGTTTGTAACTTTGATTACCTTTTGTTTTAACTAATTAAAGGTTTAAACATCAAACTGTCTTTCACAAGAATTTATCATTAATGAACCGGATGGCCCAATGAGCATCAGGATAGATTCAAATCAAACATATTATTGGATAAAGTCTTTAATTAATACACACTATTAAAAAAGAAAAGTAAAAGAGGTTAATATAGGGCCACAATAGTAGGCGACTAGGCGTATTGTAAAAGACTAAGAAAGATATAGGCTGAAAAATAATAAACACTATGATGTTCAACGTCTGAAAGAGCAACAACATTGCACTCATTATGTGCTTGTTTGACTAATAGAAACAAAACATAGGTTGTGGAAATTTATTTTGTGAGTGGTTTGTTTGGTATAAATCTTAGGGGTGACACTTCATAGAAAGTTCTACTTTTAGTAAAATGGAGGAATTAACTTACCTAGTCTCTGGACTCCTTATTAAGTAGAATTTTTCTAGCCAACCAAACAATTTTTTAAGTTTCCCATGAAATAAAACATTATTAGCATTGAAAATTTCTAAAAAGTTACACTTTTTATATTCAATTAAACGACCACTAGCTTTTCATGTCTTTGAAAGAGAGAAATGAATAGTTTTCATCATAACTCATTTGAGTGTATAGCAAAATTAGGGAGTAATAAACACATAGTAGAAAGTTCATTGTTATTGTAAAAAAAGTAAAAAACGTAAGAGTATTTATAGGGGATTTGCTAATACATTCCATAGGCACAAAATAAGACTAATATATACTAAATAACCCAAGCATTATCGTGAACAACAACACATTCTTTTCTTATAGGATTCATGATCCTTTTTTCTGTATTTTTAATTGGATTTTTCTAACAAACCAGTAACAAAGAAACTTAAAAGTTATTCATTTGTAGATTAAAATATTCAAATTAGTACTCGCTTCATTCTCTTTTATTATGTCCATGTATTATAACTAATAGAATAATATAGCAGACTAGACAGCATGCTGAGCCACATGCAGGGCAGCAACAGTGGTCTGAGCAGCTTGGGTTTGGCGGCGGTGGACTGGTCACCGACAGACGAGGCAGCGGAAAACGAAGCGATACTTATGGGGATTGATCGTAAATTGGAGTTGTGAAGAAAAATTGAACGTAAAAATTGCACGTGAAAAGATAAATTTAATTTAGTTAGGGTTTCAGGATAAATCTAAACTCTTGATACTATGTGAAGATAATGAGACGGCTCACCGAATATGGAAGCAAAGGCATGTATACATAGATATAATTAGGATTACAACCTATCGGATAATTACAATAATATTCTTAGATATATTACTCTATTAATAACTTCAAAAATCTAAGGTAGATAAGAGAAAGATTTTGCATTTTATAGTTTGTGTAAGAAAAATGAGGACAGGGAAAGTTACATGTATGATTTATGTAAGAGAAGCTAGAGAGAGACCATTACATGCAAAGGTAAGACGAAAATAAATCGAGCAACTAAAGAATCACATATTAAACAAATCAAATTATTAGGTAAGTACTACATAAATTGAGAGTGAGAAATAACTCAGTTGATTAGAACTTTTCTCTCGATTTCATAAGATCCGTGGATCAATTCTAATCTCTTACCCTTGTGGCCTCTCTGAACACACAAGAAAAAACTACTATAAATTTAGGTAGTTTTTGTCCTAAGAGTCACAAGACAAAGTAAAAATAAAAAAAGTAGGGCACTTGTCTTAAAAGGCAAATCAGAGATAGATTGAATATGAAGAAGGATGACGTGCTTAAACCTGTTAGACACATGACCACCTTTTAACTATCTCAAGATTGCTGACAATCCAACAAATGCATGGTAATGAGTCAAAGCAGCCTCCATTAAACTATCACTTTCCTCTTCTTTTTTTTTAATTTTTTTTCAAACTTTTTTGGCTGATCTCCAACAAGTGGAAATTTTACCTTTCAATAGTACTTCACTATAATTCCATATTTCACCAACTTGATATACTTAATAATATATTTTTTTATATAGAATCTTCTCTTGTATATTTCTCTCTCTAATTAAGGAAATGGGGGATTAATCTCTTTTATAATCTACTGTACTATATATAATTAGTACGTTAGAGTGTATTAATTTTATTAATTTTTTGTCAGTTATTGTGTATTATTTCATAACTATTAACAGTAGAAACGGTTCTATGGCAAGCAAAGCTCTGAGCTTTCGCCAGCTTTAGAGTGCTCATATTGTGAGTTGCAGAAAAAAAGGAAGTGGGCAAAAATTAAAGGAAAAAAATAAATATAAAGATTGCTTGATTTTTGGGTTTTCTGTAGATCAGATTCTTATTGCTTGAGCATTACTGCAATATCTGGGTTACTGGGTGTTCTGTGATTTTGCATAAAGACACCCTTTTTTTTTTTGTGGGTTATTTTTTCTGTACTTGATTAGAGATTTAATTATGTGTTACAATATAGTTTTCTATGATTGATAAAGTTGGAATTCAGTGATTGGAATTTTGACACTACTTCATGGGATGGGGTTGATGCTGCAAGTCACTTGGCAGTTGATGAATCTATGCATCATTGCTGCTGTTGTTATTCCAGGATCTTCAGGTAATATTCTAATTTCCAATGTGCAGGTTTTTTTTTTTTTTTTTTTTTTTTTTTGAGATTTTGATCTTGTAAATGTGATTTAATTGCTACTTTTACTATAATGTCATCTGGGATTTGTTCTCTTAGTTTTCTGTGATTAATATTACATTTTTTGGCTCATTTTGTTTCGGAGTTTTTCTAATATTATTGGGAGATTTGGGATGCACCTAATGCTGAATGTTGTCAAACTGTGGCCTGATAAGATTAGTTAGTTTTGTATTTCTATCGTTTACAGTATTATGCTCTTGGATATTCTCTTGTATTATCTCTTAGTATTAGCTTGTATTATCTGTACGTATGTTTATCTTTCCTTTGTTTAAGCTAAGATAGTTATCCAATGTATTATATATAGGATGTATCTCTTTACGTGAAACACAACTAATCTCAATCCTTTCATGGTATCGGAGCGGTTCAAACCTTAAACCTGAATTTTTTTTCGGCTTCTCCTTGTGCTTCTCCTTCCATGGCTTCCACCACCATCACCAATGACGCCGACCCCAAGAACCCCCTTGTTGTTGTCAACCTCTCTAGCATCCTCAAACTCAACTCCACCAACTACCTCTCTTGGCAACTTCAACTCCAAGCCACCCTCTTCGGCTATGATCTCTTCCGTTTCCTCGATGGAACGCATCCCTCACCCCCTGCTACCATCACCAAACCGGCCACATCCACCACTTCCGCTACGGACGAACCTAATCCTGCCTACCTCACTTGGCTTCGTCAAGATCGTCTCCTATTTGGAGCCATCATTGGCACGTTAGAACCCACCCTAGTCCCTCTAGTTTCCCGTGCTTCCACCTCCAAGGAAGCTTGGGACATCCTCTCTCACACTTATGCTCGTCAATCTCGTGGCCATCTCAAACTCCTCAAAACCAAATTTAAAAACATAACCAAAGGCTCCTCATGTATCACTGACTACATGAACACCATTCGTATGTGTGTTGATCAACGCCTCCTTCTCGGCGACACCGTACTTCCTGAAGATGTCATCGAACAAGTATGCGATGGTATCCAAGACCCTGCCTATTCCCTTCTCATTGAAGGTGTTAATAACCGAGACACGCTCATTACCTTTGATGAGTTTCATGAGAAACTCCTCGTTCGCGAAAATCAACTCACCACCACCACACACTACTACCTCCCCTTCCCACCTTATTCCAACCACTGTTTCCCAAGCATTAAAAAACCCTCTATGGAAGCAAGCTATGGAAGCCGAGTTTCAATCACTCACTACCATGGGCACATGGTCTCTTGTTGATCCCACACAAGCTTCTAACATCATTAAAAGCAAATGGGTTTTTCGCATAAAGTACAAACCCAATGGTGAGGTTGAGCGCTACAAAGCTCGACTCGTCGCCAAAGGTTTTCAGCAACGGCCCGGACTCGACTACACTGACACGTTTAGTCCTGTAGTTCGCCCCGCTACCGTTCGCACTATATTAACTCTTGCTACCACCAAAGGTTGGTCTCTACGCCAACTTGACATCAACAACGCCTTTCTTCAAGGCACCCTTCATGATGAGGTATACATGGCTCAACCGCAAGGATTTACTGACTCCACCTCTCCCTCTGCAGTTTGTAAGCTTCACAAAGCCATTTATGGCCTAAAACAAGCCCCTAGGGCATGGTACAATGAGCTTATGCATTTTTTGGTGAGTCTTGGTTTCCTTCGCACCGCCTCGGATTCGTCCCTTTTTATTCAACATCACTCTACCAAGGCTATTTATCTTATAGTCTATGTCGACGATATTATTATTACTGGTCCAAATCATGATCATCTACTCCAGTTTATTACAACTTTGGCTCACCGCTTTGCTTTGAAGGACTTAGGCTCACTTTCATACTTTCTTGGCGTCGAAGTGATTCCTACTTCTACTGGCATTTTTCTAAGTCAACGCAAATATGTGTGTGACTTACTTGACTCTATGGGCATGGGAGATACTAAAGCTGCCCCTACTCCACTTGCTGTTGGTACTCCCTCCTCGCCACTCTTGGCACTCTCTTGCTTGCTCCCAAAGACTATCGAGCAACTCTAGGCGTCTCCAAATATCTTACGCTAACACGCCCGACATAGCATTCGCCGTAAATCGTCTCTCACAGGTCATGTCATCCCCCACAACTGACCATTGGAATGCCTTGAAGCGGCTTCTACGGTATCTAAATGGCTCCAAGGATCAAGGTCTCAACATCCATCGCGACTCTCCTCCCACTCTTCATGCTTTTACGGATGCTGATTGGGCTGGCAACAAAGATGATTACACCTCCACTATGGGTCATGTTATATTCTTGGGTCGCAATCCACTCACTTGGTGCTCTAAGAAACAAAAAGGTGTGGCCAGGTCATCCACCGAAGCTGAATACCGCGCCATTGCGCACACCACTGGTGAACTCTTATGGATACGCAACTTATTTCTTGAGCTTCGTATCTCCATTACTCATCAACCAGTGCTATATAGTGATAATTTGGGTGCCACGTTCCTAAGTGCCAATCCGGTGTTTGATTCCAAAATGAAACACTTGGCCCTTGCTTTTTATTTTATTCGTGAGCATGTCCAAAACGGCACGCTTAAGGTGGTCCATGTTCCTACTGGCGACCAACTAGCTGATTTTCTCACGAAACCACTAACTCGGCCGCGCCTCGACACACTTCTACTCAAGATTGGACTCACTGACCGCCCGTCCATCTTGCGGGGGCATGATAAGATTAGTTAGTTTTGTATTTCTATCGTTTACAGTATTATGCTCTTGGATATTCTCTTGTATTATCTCTTAGTATTAGCTTGTATTATCTGTACGTATGTTTATCTTTCCTTTGTTTAAGCTAAGATAGTTATCCAATGTATTATATATAGGATGTATCTCTTTACGTGAAACACAACTAATCTCAATCCTTTCATGGCCATGAAGTGGCTCAGAATTTTAGTGTCATATCTTGTGGATTGATGCAACAGTAATCTCTCTTTTAGAATTTATAAGGTCTTAATTAAGATCAAGCTTGAAAGTAATGGCAAATTCTGAATGTAAGAATAGTGTGTGTGTGTGTGTGAGAGGCTGTGAGCTACTTTTGGGGGTCTACAGTTACCCTGTTGCTCGTTCATTTCTACGGTTTTGGCCTTTTGGCGGATCATATCTACCCTCCATTTCCGAAAGTGGGTGAAATTTTGATTCTCTTCTTCCACTTCTCCGGTTACTGGAGGATGTTGTGGTTTTTCTAGCCTGATGAATTGCTTTAGTTTCTGGTTCATCCTTGTTTGATACTGGACAATGTAATGCGGTAAAATGTGATCGATAAATTGTGTCCAATACCAGCAAATCTAAGGATATGTTTTGTTTCACCATCTGTGATTCCTGAATCTTAGTAGAAGACCACTGAAGAAGTCCTCCCTATAGTGCATTAGAGAGTATGTTAGTATCATGAGTTATGTCGCCCGCCGGTTTTTAGCATAAGTGAAACAAAGATCTCAGATCAGAAAATTGAAGTTGATAGGCCTATTTCCTTTTATAGTTTGTTTCTTGAGGATTTTGGTTTGTGCTTCCTTCTACTATCTCCAATTTTGGTATTTTTTGGGAAACAGTCTTACAGTTATGGCCTGTTTGGTATGCAGTACTAAATAGCAGTAATGATGATGGTATTCTATATCTCAAGTTTGGGGTTGGACAAGCGTTGCCATGGAACATTGAGACACGAGTTTCCATGCAAACCTACGCATGAATTTGTCACTGTTACGACTATCTATTACCATCTGGCATCTACCAAAAAGGCCTTTGGTCTAATTTGGTTAAGGAACAACGAACAAGCTTCTTACAACTAAAACTCTTATGGACCCCCCTAAGGGCATATTAAGTTAATGTGAAACTGGATGTCTAGCAAGCTTGAAAGCCATTTTGACTTCTATGATGCTTGTCTGCAGGTTTCAGCGAACCTTTGTCACTGGAGTCTTCATCTCCAATCCCTTCCATAGAAGCACAGGTGCCTAGTTCCATATATGAACGAGGACCGTTGCTAAATGGTAAAGTTGTTGATTTTTCATATCATATGCTACTGCTGCGCAGGTGAATACTTTAACCTAATCAGTGTAAGTTCATCTATTATTTAGGTTCGATTGTTCAACCTCCTACTGCATCTCCATCAATCAAGTCTTCTCCAGTTCACCAGATAATTGAAGGTCCGCCGCCCTTACTGTCACCAAGACAATCAGCTACGCTGCCATCACACCATGATACTGCTGCACCACAAAACGCTCATGGTTCAGCTCTACCAACATCTGCAGAATCACCAAATTATTCTTCATTTCCCGTGACAAAGGCTCAGCATGATTTGACTCCACCACCTGTAATTGTGTTGTCACATGATTCGGCACCGCCTTTACCAGTTGTTGAACCACCACACTATACAACTCCACCTCTCAGTGCTAAGCCGTCATATAATTCAACTATAACACCGTCTGCTGAGCCACCGTATGCTTCAGCTGTCCCACCAGCTCAACTGCCAATTGTAGAGCCACCAGAGGCTCCACGAACTCCTCCAACTGCTCTGGTCCCGTCACATAATTCACCTCAACCGCCAGCTGCTGAGCCTTCTCATAGTCCAGCTCTTCCACTGGCTGCAAAGCCACCGGATACTAAGCCCTCATTGCCTGTTGCAGAGCCACCACGAGGATTGACTCTATCACCTTCTTCAACAATGCAGTCCCCTCCTATTCCTGCTGCTGAGTCCCCAATTTTTGCAACTCCACCAGCTGTTTTGGTCCCGTCACATCCTTCACCTCAGTTGCCAGTTGTTGTGCCTCCTCATAGGCCTGCTGTGCCAGTGGCTGCAAAGCCACCGGATTCTAAGCCCACATTGCCTGTTGCAGAGCCACCACGAGGATTGACTCTATCACCTTCTTCAACAATGCAGTCCCCTCCTATTCCTGCTGCTGAGTCCCCAATTTTTGCAACTCCACCAGCTGTTTTGGTCCCGTCACATCCTTCACCTCAGTTGCCAGTTGCTGTGCCTCCTCATAGGCCTGCTGTTCTAGTGGCTGCAAAGCCACCGGATTCTAAGCCCACATTGCCTGTTGCAGAGCCGCCACGTGGATTGACTCTATCACCTTCTTCAACCATGCAGTCCCCTCCTACTCCTGCTGCTGAGGCCCCAATATTTAAAACTCCACCAGCTGTTTTGGTCCCCTCACATGCTTCATCTCAATCGCCAGTTGCTGAGCCTCCTCATAGGCCAGCTCTTCCAATGGCTGCAAAGCCACCAGATTCTAAGCCCACATTGCCTGTTGCAGAGCCACCACTAGGATTGACTCTATCACCTTCAACCATGCAGTCCCCTCCTAGTCCTGGTGCTGAGGCCCCAATTTTTAAAACTCCACCACCTGTTTTGGTCCCGTCACATGCTTCATCTCAGTCGCCAGTTGCTGAGTCTCCTCATAGGCCAGCTCTTCCAGTGGCTGCAAAGCCACCGGATTCTAAGCCCACATTGCCTATTGCAGAGCCACCACGAGGATTGACTCTAACACCTCCTGCAGAGGCACCACCAGTTTTTACTTTGCTACCCCCTGTAATGTCACCAAATCCTTTTGACATGCCATCTCCTCCTGCTCCCCTAAGTGCATCATCTCCTCTACCTCAACTGGTGCCTCCTGCCCCTCCTCCAACTTCTATAGTGCCTTCAAATTCTTCACTTCTACCCCCTTTAATGGCTCCCCCTACCCCGGATCCCCCAACAAGTTTACCTTCACCATCCCCTCCTAAGTCACCAAATGCTTCACTTCAGCCGCCTATGATGGCTCCCCCTACCCCAGATTCCCCAACAAGCTTACCTTCACCATCCCCTCCTGAGCCACCAGCTGCTTCAGCACCCCCACCTCAACTGGTGCCACCCGTTGTATCTTCTCCTCCACCTCTATTAATCCCACCACCTGCCGCTCCTCCAACTTCTGAGGTGCCTTTAAATGCTTCGGTTTCGCCGCCTTTCATGGTGCCTCCACCAGATATACCTTTACCTCCCCTAGCTGCTCCGCCTCCTTTGATGGTGCCTCCACCAAATTTACCTTTACCTCCCCCAGCTGTTGCACCACCTTTGATGATGCCCTCACCAGATTTACCTTTAACACCTCCAGCTGCTCTGCCACCATCGATGGTGCCTCCACCAGATTTACCTTTACCTCCCCCAGCTGCTCCGCCCCGCGCTTCAGCTACGTTGTTGCCTCCTATGCCATCACATGCCTCATCTCCCCTGCCTCAACCAGTCCCACCTCATGCTTTGTCTACACCACCACCTGTAGAGTTACCTCACATTTCCCCTCCACGTTCATCCATTGTACCTGGAGCAATTCCACCTGCTTCTCCTCCATCCCCTTTATTGACTCCTCCCCTCGCTCCAGCTTCTCCGGCAATTCCATCCCATTCTTTATCTTCCCCCCCACCCTCTGATTCCTCTGTTCCACCATCTCCAGCAATGCATCGAACTGTTCCTGCTGGACCCCCTCATTCTTCTCAAAGAAAAGAAACACAGGAAGGGGCTCCTCCACCATTGCTATCTTCTCCAAGTATGTCAGCACACGTGAAAAGCTGCAGATCACTGCATTCTAATTCTCAATTATTGTAATTTATATGTGTTTCTGCCTTTATTGCAGAGGCATCACCTTCTTCAAGAACACCGCCAGAAGGTGTACCACCTGTCCACCAAGTTAACGCAAGATCCCACCCTCCTAGTTCTCAACAAATAGAAGCACCAAAGCATGCTCCTTTCTTCAGATCAAATGCTTCAGGTACGCCATCAGTTTTTTGTGTCTCTTCCAGGTAGGAGCCAATGTTATTCTCTTATATGAATGTGCTATCATTGATATAGATAAGATCTCTTTCCATCCCAGATAAACAATTCACTCGTAAGCCACTTCGTTATAGTTTTCTTAATTACTGTTTTGGAGGGGGTTGGGAGGAGTCGGAGCAAGCACCAACGAATAAGTCTGAAACATAGCCTTATGTGAGGTGGAGTGACGAAATATAGCCTTAGTATATACTTTAATTATATGGTACCCTGAAACAGATATGAGACTATCCATTTTATTCTAGAATGTGGAGGAGATTTATTCTTCAAGATTCATAATGATGTTGTTTACGGTTTGCTGCGGGGGTTTTCTCTTTGACCTTTCACCATCCGTGACAGGAACTTACAGTGGTCATGTGTAGGCTTCTAGATTAATTGTGCTCCGTGTTGCTTCCGTACTTTGAAGTTAATATGTATGTGCATTAAATTTGCTACGCATTGACCCATACTATTCATTGACCCAGTATCTAAGTTTTCTTTGGGTTTGAACATGTTGTTACAGAGCCTGATACCAGTCCTCCATCATTTTCACCTTCAAGCAATGTCCCTATTAGTGGATCAATGGCACCACCAGGTAGAGCACCAGATCGATCATCAAGGAACAACCTTTCACCATTTCATGGTAAGAATATGATGAGGATATGTACCTTTTTGTGTTGAAGAATGATTTGTCTCCTAGACTAAAAAATTTGCTCCTTGTTTTATGGAATAATCTCCTTGCAAAGCTCCTTCAGAGCCTAAAGTTGAGAGTCACAATGCAACTGCTCCTGCCCCATTCTCCTTCAGAGTGCATCCTGCAAGCAATCAATCTCATCATTCTCTATCTCGTTCTCCAATTAAAGGTACTGCTCGGTTTGTTTTATTCTTTATGTTGGAAATAAAGGCTAGCTCATTAGCTGTCTCTGACCAAGTTTCGAAACCAATTATAGGAGGCTAGGAACATACATGATAAAATTGTGTTATACTTGTGTAACAAAGTGACTATGGATGAGAAGCAGATGACTCATTGCTCATATGGAGATGCAACGCCTTTGGCTTTCATAGAGTTCCTAGAACACAACTTAGCTGTAATTTTAATTCGTGTTTCACATTATTTTATTGATTTCTTCAGTGCCCTGGATCACTTCATTACCTACATACTTCCTCCATTCATCTTTATGTATGGGTAGTGCACAAATATAAAACCACGGACCAAGTAGAGACAAGTAATCCTCGATACCATGTGAAAAAGTAGATATGTGAGAGGGGAAAGTTACTAAAATAGTAAAATGGGTATGTAGTGATTAATATTGCAAGTGATTAAAATGACGATAAACTTGATTATACATGAACTAAACACTTCACAAACCTAGCTATGTTTGTGAATATATCTTTTGATTCACGAATCTCAAATCATCACGGACCAAGTAGAGACAAGTAATCCTCGATACCATGTGAAAAAGTAGATATGTGAGAGGGGAAAGTTACTAAAATAGTAAAATGGGTATGTAGTGATTAATATTGCAAGTAATTAAAATGACGATAAACTTGATTATACATGAACTAAACACTTCACAAACCTAGCTATGTTTGTGAATATATCTTTTGATTCACGAATCTCAAATCATCTAACGTATTCATTTCCTTGTAAGAAGCTCAGTGTCCGATACTTTACTAATAAGGAAGTAAACTGTTAAAACCACATTTCAAGCATTTTTGTGTAATCGTCTTCCTCCACTTATAGCTCCATTAATGAATATACCTAGATATAGGTCATTTAGTTGTTACCATTCATGCTTATCTTCCGACTTGCGCCATGATATGGATCTCATTTTTCAGTGGCCAGCACCATCTCCATAAACCTCAATCCATAAGCACCTTTACCTAAGAGAGAGAGGGAAAATCCTGTTGCGTCTTCAATCTAGCTCCTCCACTAGCTTGAAATCATCAAGGTTTCACATTTGTTGTTGAGACAGTTAAAATACGTTTTCTTAGTTATCAATGCTAAATCTGTTTCTTTTGAGCTGGAGTAATTGGTACATTTTTTTGAATGTCAAGGTGAAAGCCCTTGTCCGCTAAAAATATCTGAATAATGATGGTGGATGGAAGGGGAGGGGTAAAAAGGAGATGGTATGGTAGAGGAAGGGAATGGAGGGGAGGGAAAGAGTAGACTGACATTTTCCTTTCAAATCTTCCCAACACTTGGAAGGATGTACTTTATTAAAATGGGAATAAAAGTGGATCCCTCTTTCTGTCTTTCCCTTTCCCATTCTGTATCCGTGAAAGGGAAAATGGATTCTACCTCTCCCTTCCCTCCTTTTCCCTTTCCCCATTCTGAATCCGTAAAAGGGAAAATGGATCCTACCTCTTCCTTCCCTCCTTTTCCCTCCAAATTGCCTTATCGAAAGACACTATAAATGCTCCTAAATCATTTACCAATGGTTCGATAAAAACATCATCCACCAGTTGCCAATGAGTATCTATACCATAATGCGTTATCTCTAATTGTTTTGTCAGGATCTCCGACAGCTACACCTCCTTTACCATCTCCCCCAGAAATTGCTGAAGTTTCTCCTGCACCTTCACCTCTCCCGAGGGCTCCACCTGGACCTTCTGGAAGTAAGTAAAACACTTCTTGACTTGCATCTAAAGTTTCAATATCTGTATAGAGATGGCTTATTTATTGTGAATACTTTTCCTTTTGCAAGTTCCCTTTCTCTCTCCTAAAATTTCTCCTTCTGGGTCTTCAACAAGGAACAAAAAGAGACCACTTGCACCAGCAATTCATTCATTACCGCCTCCACCCCCCAATGAAGGTCCATAAGAGCCCACTCTTATCTATCTTATGTTTGTCTACATCTCTTCTCTTTATATGCATATCCAACACAGGTTGATTGAATTTTGTAGATTGTGCATACCTTACATGCCCCGAGCCTTTTACAAATACCCCTCCAGGATCACCCTGTGGTTGTGTCTGGCCAATGCAAGTTGGGCTACGCCTTAGCGTGGCTTTGTATACTTTTTTCCCATTGGTAACGGAGTTGGCCAAGGAAATTGCAGCTGGGGTCTTTATGAAACAAAGTCAAGTTCGTGTAATGGGAGCCAATGCAGCAAGCCAGGACTCAGAAAAAACTATTGTCCTAGTTAACTTGGTACCACTTAATCAGAAATTTGACAACATCACAGCATTTCTGACATTTAAGAGATTCTGGCACAAGGAGGTGGTAATAGACAAATCCATTTTTGGTGATTATGACATATTGTACGTCCGTTATCCAGGTATTACCTTATTGCTTGAGTCCTCTGGTAATCTTTTCTCCTTTTTCTCTAGAGAAGGTAAAATATTTGAAATGGGATAAAGGAGTCCAACTTTGTTCATTTTCATGATAAAGAAGATCAATCATTGATTATTGTACCATTATATTTTCTTTGGAAATTATAGGTCTTCCTCCTTCTCCACCTATGGCTCCTGCCGACATTGCTGTAATTAACGGCATGCCTTATTCTGTTCGAGACCCTAACCAGAGTAAAGTGCATCCTCTGGGAGTTGATGTGACAAAACAGGGGCACAAGCACAGACTTAATGGCATTGTTATTGGTGCTATAGTTTTTTCAGCTGTTCTTGGTGTGTTGATCTGTTGTTCTGTTGCCTGGGTTTTGGTATTCCGGCACACAAAGAATGATCCTCAACCAGCAGAAACTCCACGTGTTCTCCCTTCACTTGCAAGATCATCAGGTGATACCTTGTTACCCTTTCACCCTGTATACCTTTACTGATATCATCTGGCATGAGTAGAACAAGGGTGTATTATGTTCTGATACTTCAAATGATAGTATATGTAAATATTTACATCGTAGTAATTTATGATTTTTATGCACTATCAGAAAACTTTGGGGGAGTTTCTACTTGTGCATCATTATCAACTATCAACTACTCACTTTCCCTGTTTCAGAAAAACCCCTTGAAAAAACACTACTCGCTTTCAAATAAAACTAAAAAACCATCAACTGCTTTCTGGTCTCAAATTCTGCCTACTACTCTGGAAAAGGGGAGGGAGAATGAACCAACACGGAAGTCAAAGTCCTTTGCTTTGGAATAAATATGGATCTTGTTGTCTCAATGATGCTTTAAAGCATGCATAAAAGATATGAAAAGGAGAGTGGTGCAATGAATCCTGATTCCTGAAAGTTCAGGGAGATACTTTTTTAAGTCAGACAAAAGAAGAAAGAAAGGGAGAGATGAAAGCAATGAACTTACCCATATTTCAGGTTTCTGGATTGTTTTTACTATTTGTTTCCAATTTCTACGTAGTTGAAAGAGTTTGTTTCCGGGTCGTTTTGAACTTTGAGTTATAACTTATAAAGAACTAAATTAAATGGCCCACTCTTCTATCATCCTTATTTGCTTTGTTGTAGTTGATACTTATTACTTCTAATGTTTGTTAATGGACTTGGTTGCATTTTCTACAAAGGCGAAAAGGCCCTATTTAATTTTGTGGTAAGGTTTTATAATTTGAGCCCCCTTCCCCCCCCCACCACCACCACCCAAAAAAAAAAAAAATACTGTCCCCAGGTGGCATTTTGTTATAGGCATAGGGAGAATTTAAGGGGTATTAGCATCAGCATAGAATGATTGTTCAACTTGTTATTTAACATCAAGAAGTAATGTTTCTGATCTTTACGTGTAAATTGACATGACACTACTTTTAGATGGAGTATAACTGAAGATTAATATGTACATAACTTTGTGTATCTCAGGGCCTACAGGAAATTCAACTGGAAGTGGTCCTAGTTCTTCGTTGTCAATGGGATCTAGCCTTGGAACATACACTGGAGCAGCTAAGACTTTCAGCGCAAACGAGATAGAAAAAGCCACCGATAACTTTAGTCCTTCAAAAATAGTTGGTGAAGGTGGATTTGGTCTTGTTTATAGTGGTGTTCTAGAAGACAAAACTAGTGTTGCTGTGAAGGTTCTTAAAAGAGATGATCAGCAGGGAGGTCGGGAATTCTTGGCCGAAGTTGAAATGCTTACCCGTCTTCACCACAGGAATTTAGTGAAGTTAATCGGCATTTGTACAGACGAGCAAATGCGTTGCTTAGTTTATGAACTTATTCCGAATGGCAGTGTTGATTCTCATCTACATGGTAGTAATACTAGTATTGTTTTGTTTCTCTCTCCTCTCACTGAGACTAAGACAGCATGAATAACCATCGGCTTTCATATTCTTAGGAACAGACAAAGAAACTGCTCCTCTTGATTGGACTTCTCGAATGAAGATTGCACTTGGTGCGGCACGTGGTCTTGCCTATCTGCATGAAGACTCCAGTCCTCGAGTCATTCATAGAGATTTCAAGTCCAGCAACATCTTGTTGGAAAATGATTTCACGCCGAAAGTCTCAGACTTTGGCTTGGCTCGGACTGCTATGGATGAAGAGAATAGACACATCTCTACACGTGTTATGGGGACTTTTGGGTATGATTTTTTATTTCTATGTTTTGCATGATGATGAAATTTCCTGGTGCCTATGAATGCTTACTCTTTTGTTGGAGGACGTATACACCAAATTTCGCGGTACTTGTCTGAATTGACTGAATATGTTCAAGGATAGTTGTTTAACAGCAATGACTTGCTATCCCTCAAATTTACTAATTTTTGTATCTGCTGAAAAGAATGGTGCAGCTATTAATGGAACTATGGAAGGTGCAAGTAAATGGGATAATGTGAGAAGCATCATGGGCTAGTATATACTTCCTCCGTTTCTTTTTACTTGCAACGGTTTGACTTTTACACTATTCACCAACTCTACTTAGTTTATCTTTGGTGATTTATAGTTAAGGAAAAACATATTCATGTGGGATCTTGTTAGATTCGTCTCAATGTATATTTTATGAATATTTACTTTTCATAATTTTTAATTATTGGTAATTAAAGATACTAATGGTTGAAATTATGCATTGGCAATCGTGAAAGTCAAACGGTTGCAAGTAAAAAGAAACAGAGGAATATCTTTAATCTTTTGCAGGCATTAGGAGCTCTCTTGACAAGACTCAATAGCTCTTAAATAAGACCTTATGATTGTAAAATTGTTACTGATCTTAAAATAAATACTTAGTGATGGTACACGTATGCTTTTTTTTTTGGAAAAAAACGAGCAGATCGTCATTACTCTAACTAAATTTTCATATTCCATTGATTTGTTTCCTAATTTTCCTAATTTTTGTTCAGGTATGTGGCTCCGGAGTATGCTATGACTGGACACCTTCTTGTAAAGAGTGACGTCTACAGTTATGGAGTTGTTCTTCTCGAGCTTTTAACTGGAAGAAAGCCTGTAGACATGTCACAGCCACCTGGTCAAGAAAACCTAGTTGCTTGGACAAGGCCATTTCTCACTACCAAAGAAGGAACGGAATTGATTCTTGACCCAACCTTGGAATCTGATGTACCTTTAGATAGTGTGGCTAAAGTGGCGGCAATTGCCTCGATGTGTGTGCAGCCGGAGGTGTCTCATCGTCCTTTTATGGGTGAGGTTGTACAGGCATTGAAGCTGGTATGCGACGAGTGCGATGACTCCAAGGATGGCAGCTCTAGACATGGCAGCCATGAAAACCTATCAATGGATTTTGATGCTAAAGCAAGCCCGGTTTCAGAAACAGAGGATCCTTTGCCAAACCGATTCTCTCTCCAAAGTTATCATCCTGCACTAGATGTTGAGAAGGGTATGTCAGTGTCTGAAAATTTTAGTGCATCAGCACGAACGGATAGGCAGACGTTAGATTCATTCCGAAGACACTCTGCATCGGGTCCTTTAAAGACGGCAAGGAGCCGGAACTTTTGGCAGAGAATGAGGCCGTCTAATGGAAGTGTAAGCGAGCACGGTATTATGTATAGATTATGGGCAGGGTCACACTAAATGTATGTTGAGCAACTACTTTTTTAGATTAGTGCTGGCTATTCTTTTTTTTTTTTTTCATGTTCTTTTTTTGGGGTCATTAGTCATATTGCTTCTTTCATGTCGATATCTTATGGATAGATGGAAGTGAGAAGAATGTTAAAGGGCATTTTTGGAGGTTATGTTTATAAGTTTACTTAAGGATGGAGGTGAGAAGAAAAATGACTAATAGTTGAATATATGGGTTTGAGGTAAAGGCATTCATCTGTTTATTAAATGTATAGAAGATTTTGTATCTATGTGAAATGTAGTGTTTTTTTGGGGCAGTTTCAAATGGTATTTGATAGTTGCACGGTAGTGACACCTATATATTAGTTCAGGGGAACACGAAACTCGAAAGTGCTTGCATGGGTGCGCCTTTCACCTGACCCAGGTGAAGGCCATAGCCCATAGCATATCTCAAGTCTCGACGTGGGTCAGGTGAAGGTGCAAGTGCCGTTGTGTGCTCTTGGTGAAAGTGCACTGCTACGTTTACAGTTTACACAAGCATTGGAACTATTCCGGTAGATGAATTTGTTAAATTAATCAACAGTCATCAAGAAGGCAAGAAGTTGATATAGTCAGCAAGACAGCAACAAGTAGATTTGATTACAAATTTCGAACTTCCAAACGTTGTTTTCATTATTGGTTTGAGTACTTTGTTAGATAGACTAATGTATAATGTTTTTTTAGGGTAACCAAATTATTAGAATACACGCTTTAATTTTAACATAGAATTAGACAAGCTCAAGTCTACATTCTTCTAACAAGCCCATTTCATCTCACTCTAACCCAACACTGTCCTTAGATGTCTTGCACCAGTCTAGTCATCCCTTCTTTTCTATTTCCTTTGTTTCCCTTTGAATCTCGAACTAAAACTGACAATTTTAAATAATAACCTAACAGTTTTACCAAATGGATTAAACTAGTTACTAGATGAACTAACAAATTTGATTACTGAATGGGTTAAACTGTTACTAAATATTTTAAACTGATCACTAAATAGATTAAACTAGTCACTATATTCAAAAAAGTGGTCCGTACTCTTCTTAATATTGGAATTGAGTCGTTGCCTAATTTTAAATTGTAATTGACACCTTATCGAAACCTAATCTTAGGAACTAACCAATGTTTGAAACACCAACCAATCCCCCCTTCACCCTTCCTCCAACTACATCAACTCCCTTTGACCAAGAATTAACTCAAGATCATTTCAAGAAAATTAAGTTAGGGAAAAAAGGGTTTAGATCACTTCAAAAGAAATAAGTACATTGTATTCACATTATATTATAGAGATCATATCATATCTCTATACTATAAGGGAAGAGGGGAGCAACGGTGTCCCCATCTGAAATCACATTTTTACCCCTGTTAAATAAATTATATTTTAAGAAAAAAAACTTTAAACAACACTCCTAAACAATTCAAAGTCAGCACAATCAATGCATATCAACAAAAAATTGACAAAATTATTTTATAAAAGGAAATTCCCAAACAATTCAAAGTCATTACAATTAACATAAAATTGACAAAATAATTTTACATAAGGAAATTTACCATAAATTTAAAATGACACATACATATGATTATATATTGATTAGAAAAGTCTGTGTTATCGAAATACTTTATCGACAATAATGTAGTATGTAAAAATTTGATGATGATTTATAATGTATTTAGAAACTTATACTTTTTTATCAATAAAATAGGCTCTTTATCTAAAGTAACATTATTGAATCATCACATAGTTTCAACTCCAACTTTATGTTAAAACAAACAAAAGGTTAGTGATATATAATTTCTAATTGCTTTATGCATTATACGTGATTCATTGATTTCAAATTATTTACTCATAAAATAGCACAATCAAGAAGAACTGAAGTTATATAAATATCGTAGAAAATTGATTTGAAAAGAAAAAATTCAATGAGTTTATTGCAAAAGAATAACCAACAAAGAAAATAATTAAAGCACGCATCGCGTGCGTAAATTCCTAGTTACAAATGTCATAGGCCCTTGCCAAATTAGAAGTGTAAACTAAATTGAACGGATGCATAAAGGTAAGTGTGCAAATTATTGTAATATATGCAAGAATTTTTATTTCCATAGTACTTCTATATGAAGTTGCATAAGAAACATAAGGTGAAGAACAGTTGATGTAAACTAGATTTGCACATGTCATATTTAGGATTCAGATTTTCAAAATGAATAAGAAAAACCATATAAACAAAGAAATCTTAACAGCCAAAGATTAGAGACGGAGAACTTGCTTACCCTTGTTGAAATATAAAAAAATTGAATCAAACAAAAACAATCGGAGGATAATTACTGACTAAACAAACCATTTTAAGGTGAGATATCTAGTTGACCTCAATATTCATGTTAATGTCTACAGTACTCATAAAATATAACTTTGAGCAAACTACCCAAAGTGCCCCCATATTTTTGACACTCCACCCTCTATAAGGAATGAAGCTCGATCTAATAGGTTACGACCTTTAAGATTAGAGATAATTGCCAATACTACTAGGCCAACACGGCAGGGCTCTTTTCACGCACTTGCACATTGCTCCTTTCTTTCAGTCAAACTCAAACCCCATAAAAGTTAAAACCTCCAGAGAGTCGAGCGCGTGATTTATTATCAACCCGCCTGTCTGAGAGTTAAGCTGCAACAACAAAACAGCCGGCAGATCGCTCATCATCATCATCATCATCATCATCTCTCATGGTAATATCTCTCTTTCAATTTATCAATCCATTTTTCTTCATAAATCTTCGTTTTTACACATCCTTGATCTGTGAATTTTTCTCATTAATGGTTAAAATCAGGCTCCAGCAGCGAAGCCCATCACTAGTCCTGTTCCTCCATCGTTGTATCCAACCCTAGCCTTTTTCCTCCTCGTATTCGGCCTCATTGTTACCGCTTCATTCTTTATGTATGTCGATCTCTTCCCTATTTCTTCACTTTTTCCAATTCATAGAGCATTGATTGATTAATTGATAAAGTTAGGGTTGAATAATTCTGTATATGTTGTTTGATTTTATATGTTTGTGGTGTTTGATTGTAATTTTCTGTTTGAATTTCATCATGGATTTGTTGTTCTGATGCTTTTTACATGATTGTGATCTGAATCTTTGAATTGGACCTTGTGAATTTGAAAATTCGAGACCTGACGGCTGGCCAATTTCGGACTATGTTTGTTATGGGGGTATGGTTTAAGTGGAGTGCAGTTAATGTGATTTTGCGACGGAGAATTATAGTTACCATTATGTATCATTTGATATGTGGAGTGGAGTGGATAGTGGAATGCAGCTTGTGTTGTTCTCTAAGCATGTTTGGTGAGAGGTACTAGAGTTTGTGAATGTGAACAAAATCTCAGTCTTACACCTATAAAATGTTGAGTGAAGTGCAGTGGGGGTGGGGATGATGGCGGTGTGGGAATCTGTGAATGGATTATTGGCCATCCACCAGTTTGTAAATCAACACCTTCTTTTGTTGATTTTGTTTTCTTATGGGTATAGGTATCCATCGACCTGCGACAAAAATTAAATTCTTTGTATAGGTCTACGCTTATTACTCTTATTAGTCATTACCATTTTCATATGCCAAACAAATGAATATCTCTTTTCAAATTGCTCTCTTACCAATGCCACTCCCACTTATATCTTTCCACCCTAATCAAGTAACTTTTTTTGTTAAATTTCTACTCTCTCACTCATTAGTAAGCATCTTCAGAATTCTCAGCCAAGTTCACTATTTCTTGGGTTGAAGGAAAGTGATTTGGAGAAATAATGAAGGTGGGAAAGAGAAGTTCGCTAGGATTTGGGTTTAGTGGTTCAACACCACCCCCTCCCTTCCCCTTCTCTTTGGGTTCTAGGTATGATTTGGAGAGGGTTTGCTGAGGCCTTTAGAGTTATCTGAACACAATATCTGACAAGCAAAGTAGAAGTTGATAAGGAATTAGTTACACTGAATAATGTGCGACTGTTATTTTTGTGTTATTTTCTTGTATCCATTTCCATGTGATGCTTTGGAATGTTACCTGGTTTGTTGTTCTGTTCAGCACTATATTGGTATCAAATTTGTGTTTTACTGTTTCAAAGTATCTGCCTATTTCAAGGATGCAGATTGGTAATAGTGGGGTAGGAAAGATTTCCAAGGTGTTTGTATGGAAGGAAAGTGCTTAACAATCTTGAGGTGTGCCAAAACAGTGAGGCAATTTCTATAGAAGGATAGCTTGAGAAAGTCGAAGGCATGTTCGGCTGTAGTTGTTAGTGCTTTTATTAACACAAAGCACAAGTACTGAAATCCAAATATATGTGTTTGGTAAAGTAGTGGTGGGCACCAATTCTTATAGTATAAGGTACTTATTTGCAGAAATTATGAAGATGAGCTTTAGGGTAGTGTTTTGTTAAAGCTACCAAATTAACTTTTAGTATGTTCTTTATTAATATGTAGTAGTTTACTACTCCAGCAGCTAGTTTTGTGGAATACACATTAGCTAGTTACATCAACACCTAACTTATAAAAGTTAACATCTAGTAGCCAATGACCTATGGTTACATCAAAGGTTAGTTTTGCCGGACAAGCCCTAAGTGTTCAAAATGTTAGGAGTACTCTTTCTTCTTCCTTCCTTTTTCTCTTTTGGTCTTTGGGTATAAAAACCTGGGTCAAATTACCCTTGAATGTCCTGAGTGAGACTAAAGACTTCTTTCAGTATACGGCGCATTAATTATGGAACCACCAATAGAGACCTGGAGCATTTGTACGAAACTAGTTGTACGAGTGAGAAATCCTGATTTCGACTATAGGTGTTTAGACTTGGAGGGATTGAAGTGTGAACCTAATTGCATTCATCTTGTATGGTACGGGTGGATAAATGTTCATCAGCTCTGACTGGTCATATTATATCATTATTTTTTTGTTAGTTCTTTGTATTTATCAAAAACTTTTGTTGTAGCTATGAGGCAACTTCTTCTCGGAAGAACCGGAGTCTTGCTAGAGAACTGATCACTGGAGCAGTTGCTTCTGTTTTCATGGTAAGCTATGATTCATAGTCTAGTATGTTTTTTACTGTTTTAAAATTAGTGGCCATTTTCCCCCTATGTAGTTGACACAAATCTTTGTCTCTGTTGCAGGGCTTTGGATCCTTATTTTTGCTCCTGTCAACAGGTGTTTATGTCTGATTATTAGTGCTGACTCTTATCTGTTAGCTATAGAGTAATACTTGAAGTTACCTTGTTTTGACAATGTCCAGTTCTTTGTGGCTTATGAATCATGAATTATAATCATGAACCTTGTCAATGTTTTTGTTTCCATCGATTGTGCACATTAATCATTTACGGTGCACTATTATGAGAGTTTGCACTTGGCGATAAGGTTACTGCTCCAAAAACTTCCAAGTATCTGGAAATTAATTTAGATAGTTTTACTTTTGGCATGAATTTACCTACTAAAGTCACTTGGGTGGATGCAGTAGGAGAAACATAAGTTTGTGAGATATAGTCATATAGACTCTCTGTTCCGTCTTAATCTTTCTCTTTGTTTTTCAGTCTTTGGTACTCTATTAATGAAAATCACAAAGGATTACAGTTTGAATCTATTTATTGAAAATGAATCTAACGAAATCTTGTGAGAATTTAACTAAAACACATGGGATGTCGATTTTAATTTATCTTCCTTGGTTTTTTTGGACATCGAGGAAATTTGGATTAATTAAAATCGGAAGTACAACCTAATGGTAATACAACTAGACATAAAACATAAAGCAACCAAACACTAAAGTGAGCTTCATTTGCTCTTATAGACTCTATGAAGGAAGAACAAACTATTACATATCCAGTCCAAATGAAACTTAGCTTGGGTGATGGTGGAGGAGGGGGGGTTTGGGATATATGTCTTGGTGAAAAAGACCTAATATAATGAGAGAGGAAATATGTTGGGAGACTAAATCCGCATAATTTTCAAAGATAGGATTGCCGCATTCCATCTAGTAGACCCCTAATGTCTACAAGATGATAAATCCCAAGGTCTTTGAACGTAAAACATCTTCGTGGGATTCTATTGATTGAACTAACAAATAAGTCACGTCCTTTGGTGACTTCTGACCCTTTTTCAAGGGTATCCAAAGTTTAGTCTCGTGAGACTGAAACTCAAAATGCGTGGAGGTCGAAACTTGTAATCAAATTGGAGGGCCTCCTAAAAGATGCATTTTTGTAGTGTGATGACTCCTGATGTCATCACCTGAACTTGGGGTGAATTATCTTGATTGAATTCACCTAGTCCGTGGATCCGGAGATCCAACCTTGCAACCCCTAAAGTAGAAGATCGAACCACAATAGGTTTAAAACGAGTAACGCCACTTATCTTACCCAACTTTCGAAAGCTTGAAGTCGCAGAAACCGAACCAGGCCTAGAGCTTCCATTGTCATAGGAAACCAAGAACCGTTTGTTGCCCACTAACACCCAAGTGCAACCATACACAAAATGGCCTTGATAAGTGGATCTTGGATAAACTTAAACTAAGGCCAAGATAGAGAACATAAACTAAACAAACTAAAGAACCGACTACCTTATTCATAACACTAAGTCGTCCGATGAACACGAACAAGGGAGGGGGGGCTAAGATGACCTTTTGAGGCCGACAAACACCAACAGGGGAGGGGGACCTAAGCCTACTTTTGGCCGATGCACAAACAAAGGGGGGAGTAGGGCAACTTTTTGAGCTCGACAAACACGGACAGGGGAAGGAAGACTAGATTTACTTTCGGCCGACGCACACAAACGAGGGAGGGGGAAATAGGCTAACTTTGTGAGGCCGACGAACAGGAGAGGGGGACCGAGGGCTACTCTCGCGACGCACACGAACAAGGGGAGGGGGAAGTGGAACCGTGAACAGGGGAACGGAAGCTAGGACAACTAATAGTAGCCGACGAGCACGCACGGGGGAGGGGGCCTAAACTATATCGTTCGGCGGACACACACGACCATGGAAAGGGAAAGGGGACGACGGAGAACCACGGACAGGAGGAGGGGAATAGTTGGGAAGAAGAAAGGGGAAACACGGTAACAAAGAAATTATAACATAAAAACTGGAACCACTAAATGTACGGCGACAAAGACTGCGGTGGGTAGGTATTGAAGTTATGGTAACTGAGCAAAATCTAAGAAACCGAATGGAGTATCTATTACCAAATGACAACAATCGGTCAATGATAATGAATTTATATGCAATGTTATAGTAATAGTCTTATAAAAATTGTTATTATAATACAATTCCAATCGATCTTCAGATATGAAAGCATTAAAAGGCCAAAATGAAAACTAGGTTTCATTTATATAATTTATTAAAAAGCGGCGTAATACATGCTATTCGCCATGTCATTCTCGTCCTCTATAAATGTCTCCATTCTACATGAACCACCCATGATTATAAAAGTTGTTGCAAGATTTGAAACCATAATATACTATTTGTTGAACCAGACTAGCTTGTTGGCTATTTTATCAACTAGAGCGTTATATCTTTTGCAATATGAAGGAAAAATGAAATAAACAAATACTATCAACTAGAGCCAATTTGAAACTGCTTGTTAGAAATTTCTCCCAACCACTTTTCCTTTGGGATTTAATTTCACATGGCAAGCAATTCAGATCACTCTATTCAAATCTGATGTTGATTCCAATTAAACGAAAGATAATCACAACAATTGTCTAGCAATACACAAGCGCTAACAAAAAGGCAACAAATAGGGGCATCGTTCATACCAATAACTAGTTCACCATGTATATATCCATGGAAGAAAAAAGGAGAAAGAAATGAGGATAACCAACGAAAATAGAAAACGATGATAAAAGAAGAAAGAGAAAAGTATAAATCATAACAAATTTTAGAATTTTCACCCTTTTTAATATTCTAGATGAACACCCCCTATGAATTAATAAAATTTATTAAAATTATTAAATTGTTTAGATTTTAGTGGCAAAATCAATTGTTGAGATCTAATATAGGAACGGAAGTCGCAATGGTCAATGACCATATTAAAAGTAGAGATGTTCATGGACGGACGACCGGCTAAGCCCTCCCAACCCGACCCGCTAAAGTTGCGGGCTTGGACAACAAACTTTGAAAAAAAATTATAATTGGGCGGCTAAGCCCCCGCTAATATTAATGGGCGGATATGGACAACCTCAAATATATCGAGGGCAAGTCCGCCCGGCCCGTTTATCATAATATCTATTTCTATGAAATTTAATTTTTTAATGGATTTTTGATTTTTACCACCTTATAAAATCAAGTTTTTCAAAATAACCACCTTATAAGTTCATTTTTTAAATAACCACTTTATATGACCTAAATCCTTTTAAATACATGGAAAATTTGTCGTAACAAAACCTTTTATATGTCACATTTTGAAAAACAACCTTTTAAATTTTTTCTGGCAACTTAGTACCTTAAAAAAGAATTTGTTTGCGAGAAACAACCTTAGGCCATTTTTGGGCATTATTAAAGTGAAGAAACTCAATGAACAACCACTTAAAATAATAAACATTCATTATTCTTCTATAATTTATGTAATGAAGCATTCTTCTTTTATGTATTCAAGTGTCTTAAAAAGGCTTGGTTAATACGTGAAAGTGGCTTAAGGTTGTTTATTACAAACAAATTTCTTTTTAGGTCTTAAGTTGCCAAAAAAATTTAAAAGGTTGTTTTCGCAAAATGTGATACATAAGAGGTATGTTCTAACAAATTTTCCTAAATACATACCAAATGACATATTTTATCAAGAACGATTCCATCACCTCCACCTTTATTCACTATAATGTATATAAGGTTTAAATCCTTGTTTATGAACGATTTATTGGACAAAATCACAATTGGTATGTATTTAAAGAGATTTAGGTCATATAAGGTGGTTATTTGAAAAAAATGAAATGATAAGGTGGTTATTTTGAAAAACTTGATTTTATAAGGTGGTAAAAATCAAAAAATCCTTTTTAATCTTACTACTTTAGTGTTGATTTATCTTTTGGAATATAAAGTTTATTTGCACTAATATAGCTTTGGGTAACATATAATTATCTTTATTCTTACCTTTTTGTTAATAATTTGTTGTCCTCTAACATTTTTGTTACGAAATTTTTTAACTTTCTTTTTATTTTACGTTGTGATTATCAACTTTTTTCTATTTTAACCAAAATTATTTTTTCGATCTACAAATATTAAAGGAAATTCACTAGAGTTATTTGAAAAAATAAAAGTGTTAATAGGCCCATTAGGCTTGTGCGGCCCGGCCCGGCACGACACGAATTGGGCCCGACCCAACGACGAGCCCGCCTCAAGGCCCGACCCGGCCGTTGTTGCTCGCTTCAGTGGGCCGTGGGCCTGCTACGGTTAAGAAATTTTATTTAGGCCCACACCGGCACGAGCCCGCTTATATGGCTCGTGGGCCGAACGCCCATTTTCTTTGTTTTTTTAGCCTAAAAACTCCAAGAATCCTAAAAACAACATAAAAACACGGCTGGGCCCGCAGGAGGCACCAGCCTGCCCGCGGGCCGGGCCGGGCCGTGGACAAAATCTGGAAATTTTGGGCCCGGCACGACACGACCCGCTACTCATGGGCTTGGGCCTGGCCCGGCCTGCCATTTCCTCAAGCCCGCGGGCCGAGCCCATGAACAGGCCCGACCCGTCCCATGCCCAGGTCTACCTGTGGGCAAGCCCACCCGTTTATTAGGGCGAGTCATGGACAAGTAGTTGAGCCCGCATAAAAGGGCTTGGACTAGGCATGATAGGCCCGTTGGACAAAAATTTAAGGCCAGGCTCAGTCTGCAACCCGCCCAAGCCCGCAAATGATCACCTCTAATTAAAAGCTTGTTTTTTCTCGTACCAAAGGCTTGACTTTGAGCATCCACATTCATGAGGCTCCCCTAATTTCTCTCTCATCACCTCATTAATCTACATCACCGGCCCACTAACTTTATCATCTACCTTACCATTTCACAATTCATACCTACATTCATTAATCTCCCAATTTACCTTCTCCCCCTACTTTTACATACCCTACCACCTTTTCTCTCGACTTTTCATACCCCACCAATATCAATAAAATAATTTGATTCATCACATTAATTTTAGATAATATTAATTAAATCAAAATATGATAATTATAATTAAATAATTACCTTCTAATTAATCGGATTAATTCATTAATTGTATTACGTTAACGAAAACGTTATTTTCTATTACATTGCTTTACCCGTTTTTTCTTAATAATTGCGGTTTAATTTGACAATTAGACTATATTTTTTCTTAATAATTGCGGTTTTATTTGACAATATATTTTCAAAGTTATTTAATTTTCCAGAAACGGTAATATAACCGTTGTAAAGATGTTGAGATAACACATGGTGCGTCCTCATTTGGCCGGCCTTTGGTGCGTGCGCGTATGACAATAGTCACGATTTCATTGGCACGCTGTACTTTTTTTTAAAAAAAGCATGATGTCGCTCGAGATTCAGTTTCACGCGGGGATTTTTATCCCTCCTTCCTCTACATGTGGCGCGTCGCGATTTGCCTTCAATATAAGAAGGTTCCTCAATTAATGGTATTCCACTATTTTGGGAACCAACCTACATCAATGGGAAGGTCATCTTTTTACTTTTTTTTTTTTTTTTTTTTGCTTTGGGGAACTTAAAATCTCACTGATGTGGGTGCTCTTAAGAAATTTTTTTCTAAAGCATCGGAGAAAAATATCACTAGCGATTGAGACAATCTCCCATTTCCATCTCTATGGTAGAAATTTAGCTTTCATTTCAACTCATTATACATCTCATTCAAAAACATATTTCAAGGGAGTATAAATATCCCTAATTTTCTCAACCTACTAACAAAAATCAGAAGAGCGTGAGAATCAATCGTCTCTCTCCTCACGATTATCCAGACACAACACAACACAAAGCAGGGTCCCACTCCCACATTATAGTCGTGTGTCCGTATAAAAAAAAATGAATTCATCTTCACCAGAGCAGCTCACTTCGAGTATAGACAAGAAACAACAAAAACAGCAGCAGAAAGGTAGAAGGAGGAGAGAGAAACAACAACAACAGAAGAGAGAGAAAACTCTCGAAGACGAAGAAGAAGAAGAAGAAGAGGAGAGAGAAAGTCACGTCGAGAGGAAGAAGACGAAGAAGAATATGAGAGGAAAACATCAACAATCAGCTGTAGATGAGAAGTACGCTCAATGGAAATCTCTTGTACCTGTTTTGTATGATTGGCTGGCTAATCACAATCTCGTTTGGCCTTCTCTTTCTTGCCGGTACTTTCTTTTTTGCTCTCTTTTTCTTCGATTTTAGGGTTTCACATTGTCAATTTGTTGTGTAATTGAGGAAATTTGATGCCCTATAATGATTCAAATGTTGAATTTTGTGAAATTGATGTTGTGTTTGATGGATTGGAAGCGAAATTTGAGGATTGAGTTTGCGTGAATTTTGCATGTTAGTTGTTGCTTAGAATTTTATGTTTTTGTTGTTGTAGTACTGGTGTTCACTTCCTTCAGTGTTGGAAGTGTATGTTGTGTCCGAAATGTTTGACTGAGTTCATAATTGAGTCCATCTGGTTTTATTTTGCTAGTGAACTGTGAAGTTGATAATTTAGTTCGTTTTTGCTGAAATTTGGTAGTGTTGGTCGGTTCAAAGAAAAGAAAAAAGGAAACTTGATTAGTAATGAAGTATGATTTATGCTGCCTTCGTAATTTCAGTTCTAAGGTTCTTTTGTATGCAACGTTGGACTGTTAGTAATAATCCAGATATTTTGATAGTTAGGGTCCATTCTTTTAACTTATTTTTTACTTATTTTCAGAGAAACCAAGAAAAGTTCAGAAAAAAAAATGAGAAGTTCAGAATAAATAAGAAAAGTTCAGGAAAATAAGTTGAAGACAATAGACCCTTACACATTCCAGCCACAAAATTGGCAGATGTGAGTACAATGTTGATTGCAGTTTTTGGAGTTAAAGATACAGTTCGCATGCTAATTATGGGGGTAAAATGTAACAAACTTGATTGACTAGAAGACGTAAGACATGATTCTACTTTTCCTACGGAACACCATAATATTAAGTGGAAGACAATAGACCCTTAGGGCTTAAGCACATTCCAGCCACAAAATTGGCAGATGTGAGTACAATGTTGATTGCAGTGTTTGGAGTTAAAGATGCAGTTAGCATGCTAATTGTGGGGGTAAAATGTAAAAACTTAATTGACTAGAAGACGTAAGACATGATTCTACTTTCCCTTACAAGAACACCATAATAAAATGAGTATGCTATCTAAGTGTTACCATGACCATGCGCAGGTGGGGCCCCCAACTTGAGCAAGCTACTCACAAGAATCGGCAACGTCTCTATCTCTCTGAACAGGCAATTTTCTTTTTCCTCTCCTCCTCCCTCTCTCCTTCACTCCTCTTTATGGTGCTAGTTTTCATAGTACATTGTTGCTATAGTACAATCTCTACTCTGTATTATAGAATGAGTATTAAGGTGCATTATATGTATATCTTAAGTTGTGCATTTGTGCTCATTTGTTCCAGTCTTAAATCTTTCGGATGCCATGTTGTTCGTGGGTTGTTATTTCTTATGAAAGCTGATTTTGCTTTAATGACTTCCGCTTCATTTTCAACAAAGTTCAAGAAGTGTATAAAGGGGATTATTTCAACATTTTTACTATAATGGGACAAATAAAAATACAACCAAACAGTCGTGTATCTTACTTGGTGTTCAGAATTCAGATCATAGGTCTGATGGAAAATTCGTTCTTTTCCTTGTACAAGGAGCCCCTACCCTGCTCTAGTTGGAAGCCTCATTAGAGGGGCAATGGAATGATTTGAACCAAGTAAGCTGTAACAGTGTACACTATGTCATTGTGTCAATTATGTGATTATATTTTTCTTTAAGCTCATCCTTTAGTGTATTGCTTAGAAGTGTTTTGTATAATCATCCTTCAACGTATTGCTTATATCCAAAGTGTTCTTTTTTGTATAAGCTCCGCGGAATGCTTAATTCAGAAAGTTGCCTTTTACAAACAAATTGAATTTAGATCTGCTTGTGCTC
>CANSNZ010001400.1:0-210674 GCA_947646795.1 Beta lomatogona | reverse complement strand
AATTATAGACGAAGGGTTTTACTGGGTGATTTCAAAGATATACCTTTATCATCGGCCAAACGCAAAGCCGGGCAAAAGAACCAAGAAGTCGCCTTGGTAAAACATTTCCTTAAAGGGTATCCAGCTAGATGGCCTTTAAAAGATTTCGCCGGGCCTGGAGTACCTCTTCACTCGAAGTACTCCACCACCTCCTCCGGAAAGTCGTCCTCCAACTCCAGCTAAGACCTGCCTGGCCCGCATTAGTGACGGATCTATTATAATATCTCGTAGCCTCTCTGGTGACATAGTCGCTGGACGCCCGTAAAAGATGAAATCGAAGCTTTCCACTCGTGCATCTTTGACGATTTCCCCAAGTCAAGCTGCGAGCCCTGACGGTTGCAGATGAGCCATGCTCCGTCCACGCCCCGTGTACCTTAGACGCATAATGGATATGGGTAAAGGCTTGAAAGGGCTAGGGCCGCGTAGCTCATAGCACGGCAATAAACGTCGATGTTGTGCCAAGCGTTTGGTGCCGCCTACATGGCCGATGTGGTAGTGCTGGCAAAGACTTGTTCTACGAAGTCGTGAAGAGGAAACCTCAATCCAGCATCTAAGGCCAGTTTATAGACGGCGAAATGGCTTCGGGAGCACTCAAGATCGTCACGTTATTAGGAATGAGACAAAGGAGAAGCTCCTGCATGGGCATGAAAGACGACAAGAAATTAGGGTTCCGTCCTAGTTTCTCTTAACCACTTACGGTTAACTAAAATGAAGCCGTGATCGAAAGGGGACCTAAACGTCTTCTACTCTCCGACGAGGTGGTAGAAGCCTCGCCGATTCTTCTAAGCAGCCTCGGTGATCGCTACCATTATTACCTCTGCCGATCTCCGCCGTATCGGCGTCCCGCGTAAGTACCGTCTCGCTTTTATTTCGGAAGTTTCGCATCATGGTCGAAAGGAGGCCCGTCCAAAGACCGAGCACTTTGGACCTCTCTTGCCTCATCTAGCACTCGTCCGCTGATTCCTCCATATCCGAGCTATTTGATGGGATTATTGCTTTTCGTCTTAGACGGGCCGTTTGCTTGACGCGCCGATTACCCCCGCACAGTAAAGACTGGTCAGTTCGATTTTCTCGGCCAAAAACTATGAAAAATATGTACTAAGCCGTAAGAGGCCCAACTCTGTGAATGTGCCGAAGAAGAAGTATCGGTTCTAGGGTCAAGACAAGCTCTTGGTCGGGCTAGGATTATTTGATGAATATGATTCCATTTTATTGATTTTCTAAGAAAAAAAAAATAAAGAATAAAGAAGAATGAAAGGATCAAAGAAACGATACTCGCTAAGAACGCCTGGGGGAAATTCCCTACATGATGCCGAAGCCGGACGATCTCTCTCTCTCTCTCTAGAAAAATTGCAGAGCTTTCTCTAGAAAATTTTGTTTGAGGTGTTAAATGATTGAATGTTTTCACCAAGGTTATTTATAGAGGGATAAGAAATTTATGGTTTCTGGCCAAGAATGACCGAAAAGAGGATACAACGGCTCCACATGACCGCTATAACACGTGAGAAGGCGCGCCACTTCATTTCCAAATTAAAACCTGGTTTCTGAGTGTAAAAGGGCCTTAACCGTCCAGATGGGCCAATGTAAAAGCCCTTTAGGGGCAAATGTTGTAGTCTAACATCGATGGTTTCCTTTAAGACACTTGGGCTCATCGTAGCCGTACACGTGTCACCTGGTAAAAGAAGAGAAAAGCCTTGAATCTCTGGGCTACACTCAGCCGAGTTAAAATGATCAAATTCCGCCCAATGCTAGAGTCTAGCCAGGCCAAATGGCTGAAGGAGAGTGGTTAATTGTATTACATCCCCAACCATGATCCGCCACGTGTCATGATCCGATTCCTCACCAATCAAAGGCCACTATTGTAGGTCAGTTTTTAAGGTTAGCTGTCAACTTGTTATCACTATAAATACCCCTGAAATCGAGAAAACACATTCAATGCAAACAAGGTAGAAAGTTACTCGATAAAATCTCTTATCTCACTTTCTCTTTCTATCTCTACTTTCTTACTACTCCCGATAACTCGACTTAAGCATCGGAGGGAACCACCACACTCCATGCTTCCAGGGTGGGTCCCTTTGTGCAGTGTTCGGGAGCGAAGCCAAGGCTAAGGATGCAGCTAATCTTAGCATTGTCGCACAAGCCCTCCATCTCAAGAACACTTCAAGATACTACTCTTTACTTGCTCGACAAGCCAAGCTAAGCCTTTCACACCTTACTCACTGACAAAGAGATAAAACATTAACCATACAATTCTCTCATCATATATGTTATACTCACATGATTTGAGGCCATTGTCCAAGACAATTATTATTTCGTAATGCCTAAAAATGGTTTAGGTAATGAACTAAACGCTTTGGTAATATCCTAATTTAGTTCAGGGGTGAGTACCTAACAATTATATGGTTATGTGAGGTAATGACCAAAATATCTTGAGTAATTACATAAATCCTGCAGTAATTTGCATAAAAACAAGACATTCCCTATGAGGAAGATGATTCTTTTAGAGATTGTTCGACCATTCCAATCCCATTTCACATAAACGATGCCGTGCGATGAACCTTTCATGTCCAAAATATCTCACACACCTTAATTTTATTTTTGGTCATGTCCAAAATATATTTAGTAATTACCAATATTTCTTTATGTTAGGTCATGTACAAAATATCTTTAGTAATTACAAATCAATGAGTAACTTAGACAAAAAACAACTCAACCTCCCATGGGAGGTCGCGAATTTTTTCAAATTTTTAATTATTTTTCGATTTTCAGAAATTAATTTCATAAATTTTGATAAATAAGCAAAATCAAATGCAAATAGTTTTGGCAATTAAAAGAAAAGGGAAAAAAACAAATGGGGGCTCCACTAACAATAATGTGGGGCTCGCATTCATTTGGCTCCATGATCATGTTTTTTTTAAGACCATGTTATAATCATCCTATTTTTAGCAATTAGGTAAGTTATCCCTTAACTATTCATTGAAGCAAATCAACCCCCAAACTAACCCAAATTGTACGATTGATACTAAATCTTATTTCCAGCCAAAATGTTGCCAGAGTAATGATTAGGCATCAAAAGGTTCATTAAAATAAGGATTTTTTATTTTATTTTTTTACTACCTTAAAGTAACATGTTTATGCATTACAGAGTTTACCAACTTTTTTTTTTTTTTCCAATTTACCACCTTAAAGTTAATAAATCGCTAAAAATAATGTTGCATTTTTTTTTTTGTTGGTGTTTCTGATCAAGAAGAATAGTGGCGAGGAGACAAACTTATGAAAATGAGAGAGAGAGTGAGAACGTATTTGGGTGGCAAGGGAGGGGTCGGGGAGGAGAGAGAAAGAGGAGGAAGAAGAAAACCGGTTTAAGAAATTAAAAAAAAAACATGTTAAACAAGTAAACAAATATATTTGGAATGGAATTTTATAAAAAATAATGCGATAGTTGAGGCCCCATTGAGAAATAATCGCTTAGTTGGATTAAAAATGGTGTAACTGTCCGTAGATGAAACTTTATTGCGAATTTTTCCTATTATTATTTGCACTTTTACGAGTCTCCATGACACATTAATTGTTATTATTATCAAGTTAATGATCCATAATTATAAACTCGGAAGATTTTATATTTTAAAATACATATTGAGATGATATTAGCAAAATACCATGTAAATAACTATTTCTATTTACCCATAAAAAAAACTATTTCTATTTTTAAAAAAAAAAAATTTAAAAACCTGGTAAAATTTATAAACTTGAACTTTAAAAATTAAAAGGTTTCATGAAGGCACTGTCTTTGTCATTAGTCAAAATCATTTCCATAATAGGGGTGTATTTAGAACTTTTTGGTATTCTCCTTAGTTCTTATTAGTGTGCTGTAACTTCACATCATCACATGGAGATGGACTCTATATTGATACCCTATTTTGCATAAGAAAGCCCACTTACAAGTCAATGACAAAAAATAGGGTTCGAGAGTTGTGGCCCATTGTATTTGTATAACTAGCTAATGCCAATGCATTAGATTTTCTGTCATCTACTCATCTCATCTGTTAAATCTTAAATAAACTCAGTTTTCAAGATTTGGTATTTCATTCATTTTTTTCTTTCACGTGAAGCTGAAATGTGGCCAAATTAATTGTTCAATTATCAAATGCAACTGATGCTGGAACCTGGAAGTAAAGGCTTGATTTTGCACAACATTTAATTACAACTTACCAAGTACAGTTCATATAGATTAACAAGTACGATTGATCTTTTGCACACCCCTATTAGAAATGTTATATATACAGAACTTTATACGCACCACACAACTTATAGCAACTTCTCTGATTTCGTCAATCTCTTCCCTACAACACAACTTAACTCCTAGGTTTTAGTTTCATCCATGGTGGCAATTTCCATCTTTAATCTCTTCAAACGTAAGGTAGTTTCTTCTGGCATTTCGTTGGCCAAGAATTAGTAGAATATTTCTATGTTGTAATTAGTATGATGTTCATTTTATAATTTTACTTGAAGCAAGAGCCAAAGTTATAAGATAGATGTTCTTGGATTTTCTCCCTATATATATATATATATATATATATATATATATTGAGAATACCAACTTTTTTCAATTTTTACTCATTGATAATTAAAGATACTAGTAGTAAAAAATGTGAATGAATGACAAGTGCAAAATCAAAACTGAAACAACTATATAAAAACTTAAGGAGTACAAGAAAAAAGTTTTTAACCCAAAAAAAAAAAACTTGATTAAAAACCACGGAATTTTACTTGCTTGCAGGTTGAAGAAATATAGTGAACAATTGAAATGTTATAGGCATAAATAATGTAATTTTTGTCTCGGTTTTCTCACGAATAACTCAGATGTACCATGTACACGACAAATATGATATTCATGCAAGCTAACGAAATTAGTTGTTTGTTCATTTGGGCAATTGACAGCCATACTAACAGGCACGAGCGAGAATGGCTACGCCAGATATAACGACCTAGGACGCCCTAGGATTCGGCCTAATACCCACAGATTACATGTACAAGATGAAATGTTTCAAAAATGAAGAATTTACAGAGGGCCAACTTATTCCATTTGGTAATATTGAGTTGAGTCCTGCTGCTACTGTCTTGAACTATGGCCAGGTATGTTTTTTTTTTTTGTTGCGAAAGAGGTAGACTTTATATTAATACGTCAAGTTAAATAGTTCAATATAATCCGTAGCATAAAGTTGCATATAATAACTAGGAGATTGGAAAATATCCTAGTTACATTACTACTAGGATAATGGCCAGGTATGTTGATAATATTAATAACCTTAGTATTACTTTTTTTTTGTGCCTTTTGTTTAGTTGCACCCCTATTTAATTCCCAAATAAAAAATCAGTTTGTAGTCGAGCATTCACACATAAAAGTGTCTTTTAGAAGCATCAATGGATATAAGGCATATTCATGTTTCACATGAACTTATTATATATTTTTAGTAACATCATTGAAGACCTCGTTATTTTTGTATGTTTATCACCAAATTTTTTATTTAATTATATATTATAATTTTTTTGAAAACTAAAAGATATACATAGAGACAACTCTATGCAAAATTTCCACCTGATATTTGTTTGTGAATTATTGTAGAACATTTTTGTCAAATTAAAAGACTAGAATAGACACCTTAAAGACTATCTAGGAATGGTAATGGGGAGGGTCGAAGTAGAGAGATCCGCCAATCCCCACCCCACTCGGGACCGGGGGATGGGGGATGCATGAAAATCCTACATGCGATGGATAGTGGAACGGGTGTGGATTTTATCTTATCCGCGCTCCCGGCCCGCCCGCCCCCATCCCGTCCCCGCCCGCCTCGCTTCTCCTTCATCTCATATCCTACTCTATATTAAAAACATATTATATAGTATTAGGATATTTATTATTAAAATCAATTTATATACTTACATTATTAATTTTATTTTGCAAAGCGCAGTACCGTAGATTGTTTGAGATTATTGGGAGGATAGTTGCGGGTATGAAGTCGGTCCGACGGTACGGCGGGAGTACGTACCCATGCGGGTGGTGGGGCGTGGATGAGTTCAAATACGTACCCGTCGGGGGTGGAGATGGGTCCGGAATTTCCCCCCGCAATGGATGGTGGGGCGGATGGGGACCGGTGTTTTGATGCGGGTGGGGGTGTGGAGGGACCATCCTCCACACCCATCCAGCCGAATTGCCATCCCTACCAGGCTACCCTATATCTTAGTAAATTCAGACTAGATCACGTTATCGATTAAAAGAGAGCAAAATCTAGATAGAACAAGGAGAATCTATGATTCCAACATGCAATCTATTAAAATTATACTTATATATGAATACTAGCTGGTTAGCTGGCAAAGTTTTACTTGAGATCAAATTTTGTGCACATCGGATAATTGTACGTGCATTTATCGGCCTAAACGGATCAAACAAACTTTTTGCGGCTTAAATTATGACATCGGCATATATGTTTAAAGTGGTTGAAGTTATAATTTTTCTTTTATATCTCTTTTATAGTTCCCGTATTCCATTTAAGGTGTCCCAAAATGTTGTTCACATTCCTCCTTTTTTCCAATTTTTGAGCATCGCTTTTACCCTCTCTCTCCACCTTTTCACATGGGTTTTTGACACCCTCATTTAATATTCCTTAACTCTCATTGGTTGGGTACAACAATAATCATTTTTTACTCTCTCTCTCCTCTTTTCACATGCCCACCCATTTAATATTCTCATTCATTTTCAATTTTTTATGACAATAATTCCAAAAAGAACAACAACTCCCCATGCAAGTACATAATAATCATTGTTTCCTTAATTCGTGTCCAAAATGAAGGAGAACCATAAAATGGGATGGAGAAAGAGTAGCTGACAATTGCAATTTCGTGCTCATGAAGGGTCTATTTGAGGGAATGAAGGCAATAAGGAGAGAAATGGGAAGCTTGTTTTATTTCGACCTGATGAAAATGCCTTGCGCATGCAAATAGGTGCCGAAAGAATGTGCATGCCTTCTCCTTCTGTTGATCAGTTCATTGATGCAGTGAAGCAGACTGCTCTTGCTAATAAACGATGGGTATGTCATACACTCACTGCCTCAATATAATTTACCTACTTGTTTTTTATAATATCCAAGACGCATCTTTACCTATTATCCTTTTTTATTACGTATTCATAAGAATTAATTATAAAGTTAGCTAACACACGTTGTCACAAAATTGACAAAATCTCACATGTTATTTGTTTCGCGTACATATTAGTGAATATGGTCAAAGTTGTTGAACTTTGACTTTAAAAAAAGCATATATATGAGCTTAATATTTTGACACGCAGGGATCATACCTCTCCCTTAGCTTGTTGATAGAAAATTGTTCATTATATGCCTGGGTGTATTCATGTATGACGACATGGTATACCAAAGAAATTTGCTCATTTTCTCATGTAAAGCTATCCAATTCTGTTTATTTGCTCACTTGGCGGGAGCACTCCAAATGAGTGAATGAGTAGGAAATTAGTAATTGAGTGTATCATGCGCACAAGACATTTCATACCATATGTAAGTAATATAATTATTTGATAAAAAATACTCCTAAATGTAACAGATTCCTCCTCCAGGGAAAGGCTCACTATATATTAGACCCTTGCTCCTAGGAACAGGACCAACCCTAGGTGTATATGCGGCTCCTGAGTACACATTCCTCATCTACGCTTCTCCTGTTTGTAACTATTTCAAGGTTAAATGTTTACCATTTCTTCTATGATTTCCTTTCTATTTTTTAATCTATCTTGGTGTGGAGTTAATGACTATGTTGCTCGGACTCAAGTGTTCGACTTGGCTATTTTGTGAACTTTTTCAAAAGAAATTCCCAAAATAAAGTGCCCAAGTGTCCCACCCATGTCTGGCTGTCGAGGATCCGACACGGGTGTTTGAGGTAAAATGAAGAGTCTCGAGCGACTTAGGTTAGTGATGTACATGCTAAACCGATCTTCTCATTCTTTCTCGTCTATCAGGAAGGGACTGCCTTGAACTTGTATATTGAGGATCAATTTGATCGTGCTTCTCGTGGTGGTGTTGGTGGTGTGAAATCGATTTCCAATTATGCGCAAGTAAGCAAATGTTTTCTCTTTGAGATCATCAGTTCGAGAGGAAAATGTCACAATAAGTGTTCAATCATTTCTAGTTTTTCCTATTGATTATGACAACGATCAATTCCTTGCTTTACTATATTTCGTGGTTTGAAACCTTTGGCTAGGGCAAAAGATAGAGGATTTTCGAAGTTTTGTATCTTGATTCCGTGAGCGGAAAATATATTGAGGAGGTCTCTACTTGTAATATATTTATTGTAAAGGTAATATTTCTTGGAGATCTGTTTAGTCAATGTTTTTATGTCCTAGAGTGCTAAAAAATCGATACATTAAGATGGTCCTATCTACAAGATGAAATTAATTGTTTTTTTTTTGCATAATTCTAGATTTCACTAGGACTAAGATGATTCATATGAATGCAGTATAAACTTGTACTCCATGTTATTTTAACTCTCTATTTTCCGGTCGAGCACTCACTTCTCTATTAAGGGTATGAAATTTTACATGGCATTTGGACCACATATTCAAGAAAAGAAAATGAATATAGAGTAACACAAAGAGAAACTAGCTTGGTCATTATATAATAAGATTTAACAAACAAGTAAACCTAAGTTTATATGTACATATAGAAGAAATGTAATATGAAGAGTACATGCAAAAGCCTTCAAAAATATGTTTCATAATTGTAGTATCTATATATAGCCTGTATATGACATTGGTAGCTCTTCATGAACTACAGGAGAAAACAATCTCAACTCCCCCAACAAAAGGCACTATCCTCCCAGGAATAACAAGGAAAAGCATCATTGACGTTGCTAGAGATCATGGTTTTGAGGTAAATTAATCATACTAGTATGACATTATTAGCACCTTCCTTTTCTCTTCTATATGGTTTTTTTTCATGAAATTGTAACAACTTGTTCAGGTTGAGGAACGACAGATCGCGGTGGAGGAATTGCTCGAAGCAGACGAAGCTTTCTGCACCGGAACTGCTGTCGTGGTTGTCCCTGTGGGCAGCATCACATACCAAAGCAAAAGGTACCGTATCCGCGAGTTTTGCTTATCTTTTTGTTATATAAGCGCAACATGAGTGGGCATAAAAAAAATAGAAAAAAGGAAAAAGGAAAAAATAAAAAAAGATGTAACTACCTAACTAATTAATTAAAAAATAAAAAGAAAAAAAAGGTACAACAAAAAGAAATCAATAAAAAATTTACAACACACTTAATACTTCCCTCTCAACTAATTTGAAAAACTTAAAAATCCCCGATTTAGTGGGATAAACCGATTAATTTTAAAAATTCCTCATTTATTAGTTGTAATTAACAATTAATTTAATTTTCTACATATTTTCACACGTATCGCGTGCATATAAGACTACTGTTTTATTGTTGGAAGATATGAGCGACAAACAATATGGTTTAAAGGCAATGTATGTACAATTCATTAGGTGGATTTTGGATGTATTCTTAAAAATGTATATAATGCAGGGTAGAATATCATACAACAGATGCTACTTCAGTGTGTAAGAGGTTGTTGTCAACATATGCCGCAATTCAAAATGGACAGATTGAAGACAAGAGGGGTTGGATAGTTGAAATTAGCTAAGATGCCATACTGTTTAACAGATCCAAGAAGTCCTGGCTCCAAGTTATTCAAGACAAGAATAGTAGAATAGTGGCGTTCTCTACATTAATTATGGTTTTTGCAAGTTTTCTCGTGATTATAAGACAACTCTTCCTTGACAAGGTTATTGTAATTTGTATCGAGTAGAGTCCAAATTGTACTCTATTTCTGAATCATACACTTTCTAATAATTGATGTCTAGATAACATTGTTACATTTTCAAAATTAATACTTTATCTAGCATTAAATGAATTATTTCGATGATTAGGTCGCATATTGTACATCTAATCATCGGGCCTCCCCCAACTCAATGATCTCGTAATCATTAAGGTCCCGTTCTTTTGGATTGAACGGGCTGAACCGAACCGAGAGAAACCGAAATGCAGAGAATAACCGAATAGAACCGAATTGAACCGAAAATAAGTTCAAAAAGAACAAATTATGTACATGTCCGTACAACTAATTGTGTTTTGGACTATACTTAAAAAAAGACTAATATGTTTGTCCATCATTCTCCTATGTGAAAGTTTGCACTTCGGAGGAAATCAATAGTTTTTTCGGAGTAGTGGGGATTGGGGATAAACTTGAGGTATGTATAAACGTACATTTGTCCATGTATGGAGGGAGGAATATTTTGCTGAATACCAATTTAGAAAGTTATTCCTCAATATCTAATTTTCTAATTTTCTTATATTTAGTGGAATATTCTCACAAGATAATAAGATATGAATTATTGCGAGCTTAGGAATTCAGCACGTCCACCAATTACCAATGTATCATGCATCGCTCCTCTCTTTCTATATACATATGCTATTATAGGGTTTTGTCAAATTAGTCTATTATGCATATGACACTTGAAAGTCGAATCTATTAATGAGTTTCTGTTCATGTAATGGACATACATAAAAACAAAAAAACATGGATACAAACCCATGACCTTAGCTTCAATATATATGCCTGTATAATCGTATAGTTTTTATTTCAAAACAAAATATAATAAATCATAATGTAAGAGGAAAATATTGAAAAATAGAGGATTCAATTCAATCTTCAGTTTTCATAATCTCAATTCGCCACTTTATCAATAACTTCATAATTGTTGTATTGTCTATTCAACTTGGGTAATCACCTAGACTCATAAAGTAATGACATATCAAAACAACTAATTCTTTGATGCAATAGGCCCATAACATTGTCGAAAAAAGTTGAGATATAAAGGCAAGCTTCATTGGAGCTGAAATTGGACTGTTACACCATTTTATATCGATTGATGCATTTGATATGTAACCTTATTGATAGGATATTTAATTTGTACGAAAAAGTACTGTATAAAAATTCAATATGTGTCTTTGTCAAATTTGAATCTCGAATTTATGAGTACTACTAGTTATAGTAAATTTTGAAAGTGGGGTAAATTAAAAACAGTATAGACTATTGTAATCTTCAAAGTGGCAATAAAGTTGGGAATAAAGTCCCTTGAGTATATTATAGGCAATGAATACAATAGAATAATTCGCATCATCTAAATAACCTTTAGAAAAAACTGGCCTTCACGACACAAATTAAGTTTTTGATATAGAGATTATAAACCACCACATTTAAAATGAGTGGATTAGTAAAAGAACACAAAAAAGAAGTAAAGAACTATGTTTTACCTTCATAAGTTATCGCAAAAAAAAAAAAAAAATAACATTTCGCCTTTGGTAGAGTTTTGATCAAACATCTAAACACTACTTAAAAAGCTATAATATGGTCGAACTCGAAGACATACAAAAGCGTGAAATTTATTTATGTAAGGCTTGATTAGTTGATCACTATATCAATTGTGTTTTCTGATATACTATATGATAGTCCTTAGGATAACAAACTTCTACTATTCCAACAAAAAAATCAAGCCTTACAAATCCAAAATCAAGGTGAAATTATAAAGCACCCTTACTTTAATTAGCTAGCTAATTTCCACTATCCAACCCTTCTTATCTTCAATCTGACCATTTTGAATAGCAATGTATGTTGATAACAACATGCTACAAACTGATTTGGTGTCTGATATCTGGTACTCTACCCTGCAATTCTTGCACATATGAGTTCCTCAGCACCTTTTGAGATACTCCCACATGTCAACTTAACAATGTCTGATACATCAAGCTAAAAACTATATATACCTTTTGCCTTGGTATGTAACGCTGCCCACAGGAACAACTCCGACAGCAGTTCCGGTGCAGAAAGCTTCGTCTGCTTCGAACAATTCCTCCACCGCAATCTGTTGTTCCTCAACCTAAGCAAGTTTTACTAGTTAACATCGTTTTAACTGTTAGGTAAACACCTTCATGATATGGAAACATAAATAAAAATTGTCTTGCCTTAAAACCATGATCTCGGGCAATTTCAATGATACTTTTTCTTGTCACTCCTGGGAGAATAGTGCCTTTTGTTGGTGGGGTTGATATTGTTTTATCCTGTAAGCTAGAGTGTAAGTAGAGTACATACTCTGAAAACAGCCATCTAATTCTTTATTTTGTATGGATTAATATTTAATAGTCACATAGAAGTATACAGCTTTAAGATATGTAAAATTAGTTGTCACAACATGTCTTGATATAGGAAAGATTTATGATTGAGTTTTTAATCATGTCACTGATTAAGTATTTTGTACCTTTACAATGAATATATTACAAGAAGAGACCTCTTCTACGTATTTTCCGCTCACAGAATCAAGATACAGCACATCCGAAAATCCTCTGTTCTTTGCACTTATCTTAGGTTTCATACCCTGAAATGCAGCAAAGTTAGACCTTACATAGTTACATACAAAATCATAGGAAAGAGCAGGAAATTTGAATAGTTATATGAACACTTTTCAAGCAAACTTCTGATTTGATTCAATGTGGAAACACGAAACATAGGCTTACTGGCGCATAGTTGGTGATTGATTTCACATCACCAGCACCACCACGAGAAGCACGATCAAATTGATCCTCAACATATAGGTTCAAGGCCGCGCTACCTTCCTAGTAGAGGGGATAGTACCACAACTTCATTAGCATGTTCAAAATTTATTCACACTGAAACATATACACAATTTAAGAAGAAAATTATAGAAGATATAGTAGAAATAAACCTGAAAATAGTTCCGAACAGGAGTAGAATAGATAAGGAATGTGTATTCAGGAGCCGGAGACACATCCAAGGTCGGTCCAGTTCCTAGGAGCAAAGGTCTAATGTATAGTGAGCCTTTCCCCGGAGGAGGAATCTGTTACTTGTATGATCATTTCATCAAATTAAACAGTCCAAAACTAGCTCATAAATCATAATATTAGTATAAAATTTGGAAACTAATGATGTACTTATATACCCAACGCTTGTTAGCAAGAGCAGTCTGCTTCACTGCATCAATGAATTGATCAACAGAAGGAGAAGGCATACACATTCTTTCAGCACCTATTTTCATTCGCAACGCATTTTCGACAGGCCTGAATAAAACAAATCTCCCATCTTCTCTCTGCATTGCTTTCATCCCCTCAAGTACACCCTTTCATTTGGGAATACAAAACTACAAGTGTTAGCTAGTCAAACAGATAAAAAAAGATACTTATCCGTTTCATTTTACTTGCTACACTACTCAATTCACGGACTCCTAGGCAATTTTTGGAGAAGAGAGAGGTAGAGAGTAAAAGAAAAGAGACCCATGTGAGAGGAGAGAGATAGAGATAGTTTATTGCCCAAAAAGGAAGTGTAGCAAGTAATATGAAACTTCCCTATATAGAAAGTGTAGCGAGTAATTTGAAACGGAGGAAGACCCTGTTCCTTTGGACTAAACTGAAACTGCGAGAGGAAACTAGATGAATAGAACTGAGATGTATTTCCATTCATTCAGTCCAAAAGAACAGGGCCTTACATCGACTATGCAGATACAAGTATACAACCTTAATTAAGTAGTTAAGGGTTCGTCCGATATCATTAAAGATCCAGTGATCAACATACCTGACCATAGTTCAAGACAGCAGCAGCAGGGCTCAACTCAATATTTGCATATGGAATAAGTTGACCCTCTGTAAACTCTTCATCCTTGGAGCATTTCATCACATACATGTAATCTGTGTTCGTTAGGCCAAATCCTAAATTGTTCCAATCAATTTCCTGGCTGTGGATCGCGAAATAAACCGATAAAATTATACTTTGATTAAATCAATAATGTTTATATCTAATCTTGATTATGATTATAGAAATGGCAAAAAAAATTACCTGGACCCAGAAGACATTGAAGATGATATCGCAGCCATGGAGGAAACTAATGCTTAAAATGTGATGATGGAATATTATGTGTACCTATGTTCTTAATGTGTAGTTTATATAACTTTGTTGCTATACGTTACAAGTCTTCTGTAAATAGGTGACTGATATATTTGGTAATTTAGAGAAGTAAATCAAGATTGTGGAATATTATGCTGCAAGTCACTCTCGGAGCAGGTGTATATTACCAAACATTTATCGTATTTTCTTTGACTAATAGTAGTTTATAGATATTTTTTTGGTGTAAATGAAATGAATAGCTAAGTCATCATGATGATGCTCTTACCAACTAAGTTTGGATGACATACATAAGAAGTATATGGATATTGCCATGCTGGGACATATTTTGCCTAATGTACATTATATTACCATAGTAATTAGACATCCAGCTCTCCTTCCCGATTTAACGAAGTTGACCATTGAATAGATTTGTGACACTTTATTTAATCTTTCAACGTAAAATTGAATAGTCTTCATGATGGGGCGCTAAATTATGGAGACATATTTAGATGTTTACCATTTCCGAGGTTGACTACTCCCTCCGTTCCAAAAATATAGCTCCCATTTCCATTTGGGTGCCTCAAAATGTAGTTCCCATTTTAAAATTTGGGCCCACTTTTTTCCGTAATTTGTCTAAAAAAACCGTGTCCCATTATTTATTTGCTTCTGAATTTTGTTTTTGCTTTGTTTATTCAACCCAAGTGTTATAATTAATGCTCTTTTCACCAATTATTCTCCATTCTCTCTCCTAAAATCATCTTTTCTCATACAACATTTATTTAAATAAACAAAAAATCTTTATTATCCCTCTTGGATTCTACTTGCATAAATTACGGTGAAAAAAAGGAAAATGAGAACTGTATTTTGGGACTTAGGAAAGTATAATACTTGCTTGGTAAGTTTTTTCTCCTAGTGCTCGGGTTTTCCCATGTTATTCGGTGCGTTTTTCATTGCTTTTCTTATTGTGCTTAGTTTCATCTCTTTTCATTAGTTGTTGAATAGTGTTAATTGCGAGTAATAAGTGTTTTGCTTAGCCTAATTCTCAACAGTCAATATATAACTATTTAGATATTATAATAATTCTCCTCTAATTTTTTTTCCTAATATCTTGATTGTGGCATTTATTTGATAATATTCCATGCAAGCAAAATTTTGATGGCAATGCAAAAGTATGAAATGCAATTAAAGATAATAATGACATTTATTTGTTTTTATGGCATGCAAGCAAATGTTTGATTATGGCAATGGAAAAGCATGAAATTCGTGTAATTAAGTAACGTATAAAAAGAAGTAAATATGAGGCATAAAGCACAAAACGAAAGAAACAAATCTAAGGCACAAATGAACTAGAGTAAATATGGCACAGAAGAATAATGGCAAGCAAATCATATAATTAAGCAAAACGGAAACAAAGCAAACAAGCTCAAACAAATCAAGAATAGAGATCAAAAAAACAATGGCAGGAAATAATTATCTCAGACAAACAAGGAAAGAAGAGAAATATAGAAGGAAATTAGTTAAATTGCATTTAATCTGGAATCTAAAATCTGGTTCATCCTTTCATGACCTTTGCTTGGAGTCAATATGGGGTAAAGCTTGTGATCTAAAGGTACCCTTTCGATAATCAAAGTTGAATGATAAGGTTGTTAAATCTTTCTTTAAAGATTTGGTGGCACGTCCTACTTTGTCCCTTTGTAGCAACTTCTTAGTCCACATTTTATTACATGTGTAGGCAAAAATGACATAGGTAGTACTTTTTAATGATTCGTATAAGAAGATGCAAAAAAACAATATTTTATATTTTAAGTTGGTCGACTCAAAATATCACCCGATCCAAACTGACTTAATTGGACTCAAAATCAATCGATATAGAGGAAATGTAATGATGCATATTATGGGTTGGTGAATATTCATAAAACTATCGTACTTGCTCCAAATATTTAAAAATGCCCTTATGGGTTTCGAGTCCACCCACTATTTTGGGTTAATCACTCCTCAGCCAAAGCCACCTACAACGACCTTTTTTCTTCTATACATCACCAAAGCCAATTACTCTGACTTAGGGCTTGTTCTCTTCGGCATAAAACAACTGAACTGAATTAAATTATAACTAATTAATAGTAATGATAATAATTTAGGAACTGAACTGAACTGAAAATAAATTGGGGAGAACAGGCCCTTAATCAAAGTAATTAGTAAAAAGTGAGTCAAAGACTATCTCCTTCGCTCGAAATTGCAGGTAGCTACAAAAAAAAAGCTCCTTTTAAAACACAACAAAAGGGAAAACATTGTAAGACATCTGACTTCAACGACTTCCCAAGACAAAGTACTAATTTAACTAAGTGCTTATTTGGTTGACATACAAATTTTTTGAATCCACCATTCATCTTCACCATTAATCCATAGTGCAAATTTGGTGGGTTTTCATCCTGATGCTTAGATTCGCCACATAAATTTTAGTGTGCTTTTTATTACTTAATCTTGTCTTACTTTCATTGTTTGGTTGCTTTGTTTACTTCTCCATTGAAGTTAATTGATTGCTAATCACTTCTATTGCTGCATAACTCTTTTAAGTATATCGCTAAAGCCAACAAAACCCCACGTCAAAAAAACAAAACAAAACCCTCAACGTAGTGAACACTAGCTTAAAGCTAAATGTAACTCACAATTTTTTTTTAGGGGAGGTAATTCACATGAAAAGAGTATATTACAAATGATCAAATCAATTTTTGAACGTTCCACACAGAATGCAGCAACCTTAGGGAGAGATGCAATAATAAAGAAAGTATCATGCAATATAATACATTGGATTAGGGAGTTTAAATGATCTCTGGCCAATGGCATAACCCAGCAAGTCACTCCATTGATCTCCTGAGTTGCCACGGATCCTGTAACCCGCATCTTCTAACTCCTTTCTCTTCTCGGATTTGTACTCAATAGCCTTTTTGCTTTTATCAGAAGGTCCTCTGTTTAAACAATACATACATTAAACAAAGAAATCAGAATTGTTTAAAACAGAGATGAAAGATGTTTAAAATCTGGAAGCATAGACTTAACAACGTGATAGCGTACCTTAAGATCAGTCTTTCCCAGTTTTTGTACCCTGCAGACTGTAGATTTGCCTCAGTGGCGTTCCTAAATGGTTCACTCCTGCCTGTCAAAATGAATATTGTGAACCCGAGCCGTTGAAGCTCCTTGTACAGACTCAAGCTAGCTGGTAAAACAGGTGACTCAGCAAGCAGCATATACTCATCAAATGAATCTTCATTAAAGACCTCTGATCTAGGCATGGAAAGGACAAGTATAGTATTAGACCAAAGAAGCAAAAAATGAGAGAATTAACAGCCAAAATTCTGGAGATATCACAAACTTGATCAATTGTTTTTTTTTTTCACCTTATTATACATAACTTCAGCTACATTTCAACATATCCTAAACAATATAAAGTGGACCTGTCTGTTCTCAACAACATACACTTGCACAAGTTCCGTTTCGGGAATGGCATCAACTACCATAGTTGATCAGGCACAATCATTTAAATATACTCCTTCAATCCCACAATGGAAGTTCCTGGTTGAACTTTGACACACATTTTAAGAGTATTAATTGTTGACTGTAAATAAACTCAGTGGGCATTTGATTGGACGAACATTTGATTGAACGCGTGAAACAAAACATCAATTCTTGAGATAATCAACAATCAATCAGTGTATTCAAAAGTAATTCCTGACTCCTGTGATTTTTAAAATTTACTCTGTCCACACCACCAACAGCCTAGTTCTTTTGGACTTAATTTCAGTTTAAGTCAGTTAGTTTCCTCTCACTGTTTCAGGTTCAGTTTAGCTAATTTCAGTCCAAAAGAACAGGGCCTTACTAGACTGTAGGTGAACCCATATGAGAACAAATACTGTGGTACTTAAAATTGTCCAAATCATGAGCATACTAAAAGAATCTAGAGAACAAATCAGAATCAGTGTGATAACAAGATCAGCAACTGAAAACATTTATATTTTAATGTTACAGAAGAGCGTGCATGAAATTATTTGGTTACAACCAGCAATAAAATTACTAGTTTGTAGGGACAAGAGCACAATTCTGTTTACCTAGACCCGTTCATCTTATGATAAATGCAGGTAACTAAGTAGGCTGTGCCGTGAATGATAGGTCATAAGTTGTTCGAATATTCCCGGTTAGCAACCGGACAACTAGCATTCCTTAGAAACCAAGAAAGAGCAACAAGAGCAAATGAAGAAAAATGCACACTTGGATAACATCAGATGAATAGCAGCAAATAGAAGTGTGTGCTAATGAGATAGAGATCTCCAATAGACAATAGCTGGGGAATGGTTAGAGAAGACAGAAAGCAAACACCATGCTTTGCATACATAACCTGAACTAAGTGTTCCAGACTTCCAGTAAGAATGCCTAAAAAGAAGAAATCAAGTACCAACCACACTTAGAAGTAGAGCTGTCAATTCAGTTACTCGAGTCGGGTTCAGGTTGGGTCATCTCGGGTTTCGGTCATGTTCGGTCGGTCGTGTCGGTCAATAAATCAAACGAGGTCGGGTGCGGGTCGGGAACGGTCGTAATTCGGTTAGGTCTCGCCTCGGTTTGTTTCTTCTTTCAGAGTTCGGTCGGGTTCGCCACGGTCAATTTCGGACGTGTCATCTTTCGTGGTCATATGGTGTCGGGTCGGGTTTATTGCAGGTTTGTAGCGGGTACTTTCAGGTTCAGGTCAAGAGAATAACGGTTTGGGTCAGGTTCGAGTCAAGCTCATGTCGTTAGTTATTGGGTTGTGCCATACTTGGTTTTGGATCGCTTCGGGTATGGAACGGGTCATGAAACTTGTGTGTCACTGCTTCAAAAATTTTCATTATTTAGTATTTCATTGAAAATCAATGCTTAAATAGTTCATCTAGTTATATGCCTTTTTGTAATAATGTTAGTTTATAATTTATGTTACTATGTGGTGAAATCAATGACAAGTCGAGTTATCAAAAATCAACAAGTCGGGTAACATGTAGCAACAAGTCGGGTAAAACCATGTACCAAGTCACAACAGGTTTTGTAAATCAGGTAACAGGTCGCAACAGATCGGGACAATAACGGGTTGAGTCGATTTATAACTGCTTCAGTCCTAATCAAGTCGGGTGTCGAATCGGGTTCGGATCATTGTCGTCCGGCTCCACTTCGCTTATCGGTCTTTTTCGGACGGGTATCGCCCTCAGTTCAGTCATAGATTGTTGGGTCAAGATCAGCTATCGGTTATTATCGTGTCGGGTGCGGGTCAAGTTTCAGGTAACCTGTTTTACCAAAATTTCAGGTGCAAGTCGGTTACAGGTCATTACAGGTTCAAGTCGGGTTGTCAGATCAGGTCATTTTTTGACAGCTCTGCTTAGAAGCATAATATGTGAATGCCTCATTTTCTAAGCAATTAAATGACACCACTCGCCTTAAAGAAAACACATCCATGCAGGTTTCAGTTTATTCTATGCCCTTTGAGGAAAAAAAAATATAAAGAAGTAAATCATCAACATAAAGCAGAAAGGTATACTACAAGCTATTTTTGTCAGAGAAAATTGCACAAGTGTAGTTTCATGAGCTCTTTTGCGTGAATGAGAGGCTGAAGTGTTGTATAATCATTTTCGAAATTCAAGCTTGTTCATTAGTTTACAAGTTCTACATTGCCCTCACCAAAAGATTACTCATTCCTAATGGTAGCAGACTACCACATAAAACAGGGGAATCTAGAGTTTTTTTTTTTTTTTTCCCATAAACGGCTCTAATTCAAACTAAACAAGCTTTTAAAAAGGTCATAAAATAAAAAACTGACACAACCTTGCATCAGATATCTCGACATTCGACATTAACAGACTTAACTATCGTCTTAAAATCAATCCTCATGATGAAAATTCACTTAGGCACTAAGAAACAGCATAAAAAAGGTAAGAGCTTATGAATCACTTGACCTTCCAGACCTTCCTTGCCACTTAAGGATCAACGTAAACAATTTTAGAATGTTCACACTGAACACTTGACTTTCCATATTAAACCTCCCTTCTAAGGTTAGGTTCAACATGAACAACTTAAGAATATGTTAATCCTTTGAACTCATATAGTATGACCCTTCTTGAGAAATGGACTTACCACCAAATCAAATGTTCAATCTAATCACAAACTTCCTGTATAAGTATAACACATAATATCATACTCGGTTTCTATTCTAACTTTCCATGTTCCAAAATTCAAAAGGACTAATTCCAATACTTATTTTGTTCATTTCAGTTGTAACATATACAAAAACAAATTTGAGCATTTATAAGATTTTGAAAATCTGAATGTATATTTTCAAGATATGAATTATCTAAATATGTTACTAAGAGATCATTAAAGATATTAATGGTCAAATTAATGTGTTCCAAAACATGAAAAACAAAAAGTTGCAACTGGAAAAAAATAATACTTGGTATTTGACGTAATTTTCTTCAAAATTTGGTAATTTTTCCACCAAATTAAAGCTCGACATCGATTCATAATCGCCACCCAATCTCTTTCATAGTAGGGTGAAAATTAGATTCAATTGGGCTAGAATCAAATGTACATTTTTGTAGTACAAATATATACTTATCTACTAAGCAACAAGTAGCTTCTCATCAAAAAAATCGATTCGAGGAAATTGACATACAATTAACCATATAAACAGCATATAACTCCATTTTAAATAGTATTTCTCAAACCTACCCAAATCATTTTAATAGCTAATCTTAAAAAAAAAAACACTCTTGACAAAAATTTCTCCCATAATCATCCTTAAAGTTTCTAAATTCATAACGTAAACATCAACATTACCCAATACTTACAAATCTACCAATTTCTAATAAGCTCAATAAAATCACAAAAAACCCAATTTTTCAATCAATCAATCATAATCCCAAATCATATATATAAAAAAACGATAAAAAATTAAAAAATGAAATCTCACCCAAAATCATGAGCTTCATAGTAAGGTAAATTGAAAAGAAGAGTTTCATCAACATCAAAAACCCAAGCATCTTTTCCATCGCCGGAAACATTAACTGATTTTGCGAATTCCAACGAATTTCCGGCAACAACATTAGAGTCCGACAAGTATCGATCACCGATCATATAGTTTTTCACGAAATTATGACATCGAGATGGAACAGTATACCATAATCCGGCGTCGTTAGTTTCGACGGAAAACCGCCAACTTTCGCAGAAGAGTTGGTCATCTTGACGGAGTTTACGGTTGCTTGGGAGGAGAAGGTGGTTTTCCGGCGAGGTGGAGAGAGAAGAGGTGAGAGAGAGGAGAGAGAAAATGAGGAAGAGGTGGTTTTTGGGTGTGGACATTGCCGGAAAACCAGGAATGGGGGTTTTGGAGTTGTGAGATTAGTCAATGAGTAATGAGTTGGTTATTTTGAGAAGTGGATATTGGAGTATTTGATTGGTTTGGGGAATCTTGTTCTTTGTGTTTGGGGTGGTGTGTTTGGTATGTGAGGTGTTGCTTGTAGAGGTGGTGAAATGGCGGGTTCGGGCCGGACCAGATCGGACCTTCTCAAATAATTTGCCCACTTGTAATAGAGTCAAATTTCGGGTTGATTTTTTGAACCCAAAGCCTGCTTTTCGAGAAAAAAATAGCGGGGTTTTCGGGCCTAACTAAACGTTGAACAAAAAAAAATTAGTTTAAAATTGCCCAAAATCCGTCCCAAACAAAAAAAAAAAATTGAGCAGGTGCCGAAAAACGGGCCTAAAAAATCTGCCCAATGCCTGGCCATTTTTTGGGACGGGGCGAGCTAACTTTAGTCAGCTCTAATTGCTTCATTTACTCCAATTCTAGTTTGTTACATGTCTCTACATCTCATATGTGGCGTTGTTTTTGGTTTCATTAGAAAATGATCAAAAAAAATTGTATAACAGGTTATTATAATGTCATGATCCTACTATTAAACTATGGCTTGTGCTTGTAATTTGGTTTAGAATAATTTGGTTATACTATGTAAGATTTACAGTGGTTTTACGGACTATTTTCAGGCCTTAACATGGATAATCCTATTGTCACTTTTGTTTATTCATTAGAATTAATCTAAAATAGACTTTGCTAACTGAGTTGAGCTTCAATTGAGGTACATTGTGCAGTTCTTGGAGATTTGGGGAATGACTCGTGAGCCATATGCTATCTAGGGATGGCAGTGGGGTGGGTCAAGTAGGAGACCCACCCCATCCCCGCCCAACTGGGGCGGGATGGGTCTAGGGTTAGCGGGGATGGAGTTTAAAATTGTACACGCAATCGGTGGTGGAGCTGGAGTGGATTTTATGCTATACCCGCTCTATGCCCGCCCGCCCCACATATTTATTATGAAAATCCTAGTTATATACTTATATTATAAATAATTTTATCTTGCAAAATATGAATATGTAATATGGGCTTTGAGGAGTTTGACCCATTAAGACATCACTCAATCCATTACATGAGAAGACTAAAATCTGTCTAACATGGGATTTATTAGGAGGTAGTTGCGGGATGAAGTGGGTATGACGCGGGTACGAAGTGGGTGTGGGTACCCATGCGGATGCTATCTTGTTTGCTTCAAAGTCGAGCTTTGGTTGGGCCTGGCTTGACCAAGTAGGCTAGTTCATGCTAACTTGGCCTACTAACCACTTATATAGCTTGGGATAACTTCAGAATCGAGCCTTGGTTGGGCTTGGCTAAAGCAAATACTTTATTTGCCCCATTTCACAAAATAGAATCCTAAAGTTTTTTTTTAAAAAAAAAGAGGTACAAGTATGCGGCATACATGTATATATACAATGTGAGAATGAGGGAATGGAAGGGTGGTAAGCCCTTTCATCTTCCACCCACAAGTTGTGGGTTCGATTCTCATCAGGGGGCTTTGGGGTAGGTTGTATCTAGGTGCCCTGTGAGAGGGCATTAATGTAATTTATCTTACCAAATTTTTTAAAAAATGTATATATACAATGCTTTGGAATAAGCAAAATTTATACTAGCCTATACATGTGTATAGCGACCTAGTAAAGTTTGGCCTAATGATAAAGGTTTGGCGTACTTAAAGGTTATGGGATCAAACCCACAAGGCCCTTTGGAAGGGGATTCCCCTTGTCTTTTCCTTCTCACTTTCAAATAGTCTGACCTACAATGCTATATTAATAAAATGTAAGAGTACATTTTTTTTTACCCAGCAAAACAGTATACCTTTAATTTATTCATATATTATCGGAGTTTTACATCAAAACACAGGGACATCCTACTATAAATTGGTTCTCCAAAGAAACGTGAACCTAGTGTAGTACACATAAACAGTTCAACTAAACGAGGTATTGTATTGAACAACATCGTCAAGCAGTATAAAACATTGGGTTAGGGAGTTTAAATGATCTTGTGGCAATTGGATATCCCAACAAATCGCTCCATTGATCTCCTGAATTACCATGGATTCTGTAACCTTCATCTTCTAGTTCCTTTCGTTTTCCGGATTTAAAATCCAATGCTGATTTGCCTTCATCAGAAGCCCCCCTACTCGATCAATTACATGAATTAGAAACAACAATATTAAAGTTAGTTTGAAGGGTAACAATCACTACACATTACAATACATAATAAAAAAGGGTAATCGTATCATATTTGCCCTCTAAAGTCCTAAAAATAGCGATTTTTAAGTTCCTTTAGTAATATATAGGACTTTGACAATGAGATCCACCTGTACAATAGCGAATTAGCGATATCTAATTTTAAAAGTTAGCGGGATAGTTGACCCTGTCAGTCCATTATTTTTAATTTAGGAGACTCTCTTTCGTCATAAAATCGTCCTATTGATCAACATGAAAAGATGAAGTATACCTCAAAATTAGTCTTTCCCAGTTACTGTATCCGGCATACTGCAAAAACTCTATGGTCTGGTTCCTATCAGGTTCAGACCCGCCTGTCAAGAGGACAATCGAGAACCCGAGCTGTTGGAGCTCCTTGTATAAACTCGAACTTGCCTGCAACGCCGGTGCCTTATTTCGCATCGTCCACTCTCGAAAGTCTTTACTAAACCTTGATCCAAGTCCATGATAATCAAGTAGGAGAAAAGCAGAACAAATGAATTTCACACACAAAAAAGAATGCTACTAAATTATTGATCACTTTGTTCCTAGTAAACAATCGTTAAAAAATTTAGTCAAGGACAAAAAGTGCGCGTACCCGAATCCATGAGTAATATAGTAAGGCAAGAATGTGACAAGAGTCTCGGCTATGTCAAACACCCAAACATCCTTCCCATCGCCAGAGATATGCACTGATCTAGCAAACTTCAACGAGTTCGCGGCGACAACCTTAGAATCCGACACGAAACGATTGCTAGTCATGTACTCCTTCACATACTCAAGGCAATGGTCAGGTATGGTGGACCAATTTCCAGCATTGTTGGTCTCAACTGATAATCGCCAGCTTTCGCAGAAGAGGAAGTCATGATCAACTTGGTTGATTGTTTGTGAAAAAGATTGAGATGGGGTGAGAATTAAAAGAGTGAAAAGAAGGAGATTGAGTATAATGAAGTACATGATTGTTGGAAAATTAACTAATTAAGGTTGAGTTTTTAGTGTAACGGGAAAATTTTAGTTGTAAATTTCATACTTCTAGCTAGTTTATAAGTAGCTAAAGTGATCAAAAGGTCCCAAAAGAAAAGGTATTGTATATCTATTTTGATTTTAGATAGGTTACTAATTTTGACCCTTCTAGATACACAAATCTTTAGCCTTTGATTTTTCCAATTGTGGATAATATATATGTCTATATGCATGCAGATGCAATGACTCATTGACTTGGACTGGCATGTAAAGTCATTAATCTTGACGCGAAGAAATACAAAGTTGACTAGTTGGTTATAGTCGTGGTCTAGATCGGGTAGTAAGGCTCTGTTTTTTTTTTTGGATTGAATTGAACTGAACTGAACTGAACTGAACTTAATTTGTCTGAATTGAACTGAACTGAAGTGAGTGAAAACTGTGAGAGGAAACTAACTGAACTGATTGAACTGAACTGAACTTAATTTTGTGTGAATTGAACTGAACTGAAGTGAATGAAATTTGCGAGAGGAAACTAACTGAACTGAAGTGAATGAAATTTACAAGAGGAAACTAACTGAACTGAATTGAACTGAAATGAACTTAATTTGTCTGAATTGAACTGAACTGAATGAAAACTGTGAGAGGAAACTAACTGAACTGAACTGAATTGTCTTGAACTGAACTGAACTGAATTTGTTTGAACTCAATTAAATTTTCATTAATTCAGTCCAAAAGAACAGAGCTTAAGTGTTAGCAATGTACGAAACCGGAACACAATTTTGAAAGACGGATGCCAAAAAATAGAACAACACAGACATTGGAGGTATTTCGTAAACTTTTTAGTACAACCAATGTACATGACAAGTGGTATAACACAAACCTTAACCAATCAAAAATAAATAAAAGTAATTGACTTTTTTTATTTAAATTTCCAAAACTCTGATCACTCTATTTTTCCCCATGTGAGAATTGAGAAGGTTGTAAATCCAAGTGGCACAATCGTCTAAATGCCTTCAGAATCCATGGACCATCTGTCGAGCTTGTTAAGAGGAAGATTGAGAACGCAAGCTGTTGTAGCTCCTTGTATAGTCTCAAATTAACTAATTAAGGTTGAGTTTTTGTGTTACGGGAAAATTTGAGCTGTAAATTTCATACTTCTAGCTAGTTTATAACTAGCTAAAGCGATCAAATGGTCCCAAAAAAGTAGGTATTAATTTTAGATAGGTTACTAATTTTGACCTTTGATTTTTAGCCTTTGATTTAGCCGTTGATTTTTCCAATTGTGGATACTATATGCCTATGGCTCCGGATCCTCTAGAGTTTTATGAAAACTCTACAAAGTAGAGTTGAATGCTAATCATACATTATAAAATCAAGGGCTCATGATTACTGGGAAAGGAAAAGATATGGGCAGGATATTCGGGGGGAAAATAGGGGGGATCTTTGGGAGAGAAAATACAAGCCTTTGATTTCTTAATCGACGACTGATATTTAACGAGCTCTACCGTGTAGAGTTATTTTGAAACTCTAGAGGATCTCAACACATATGCCTATATGCAAGCAAATACAATGACTCATTGACTTGGACTCGCTTGTAAAGTCATTAATCTTGACGCGAAGAAATACAAAGTTGACTAGTTGGTTATAGTCGTCGGCAAGATCAGGTAGTAAGTGTTAGCAATGTAAAGAACACAAACCTTAAACAATCAAGAATAGATAAAAGTAATCGACTTTTTTAATTTAAATTTCTAAAACTTCCTCTATTTTTCCCCATGTGAGAACTAAGAAGGTTGTAAATCTAAGTGGCACAATTGTTGTACTTGAAAACTCTAAATGCCTTCAAAAACCTCGGACCATTTGTCGAGCTTGTGAAGAGGAAGATTGAGAACCCAAGCTGTTGTAGCTCCTTGTATAGACTCGAACTTGCTACTCAGGTGCCTTAGCCGGAACCCCCCACTTTTGAAAATCTTAATTGGATGAGAAACTTTAATCTAAATCCATAATAAAGGAGAGAAAAACAAATAAATGAATTTCGTACCAATAAAAAAGGCGCTTATATTGAAAATGAGTCCAATTTGGAAATAAGATTAGAGAGAACATAGAATTTAATATTTAATAGATGAATCAATTAACATAGAAATTTTCCGTAGGTTTAATTTTTAATGAAAGAACTTTTACCATACAGAGTGAATTTTATATCAAACCTAACAATGAATTAGAGTGGCTACATAGGGATGCTGCAATGCAACAACTAAGAGCGTTTGGTGGTACTTCCTTATATGAAATCAAGGGAGAAGCTACATGGGGGCCTAGCAGGGGCCCGGCTCCCGTGGCCCCACCCTTGCTGTCCATATCTTTTAAAGTGGCCCCGTAGGTTTTTCAAGGTATAATTTATTAAACTGGCTATTATATCATATAAATCTTCTTACTTGAGTGGTAAGATGGGATAACAAAAAGTAATTATTTTTCATATATTTGCTTTAAATATTCTTAACCCCGTTAACTCTTAATTCCTAGCTTCGCCCCTGTATGAAATTCATATAATAATAACATAGCAAATCAGTTACGAAAATGTATGTTCATTAATATTGTATACTGAAGTATATACAACTATGCAAGCATTAATGCAAAATAAAAATACAGAACATATTCTCCAAGGTTGATATTAATTCACTCCAACTGAATGCAAGCTACAGAAAACAGATCTAAAAATGATCAACAGGAAGCTGACAATTGAATGTACTTCTTTGATTTAATGTTCTGCAGTGCTGTCAATCCAAAAATCAGATGGCAATTGATCATGATCATCGTCATTGCTTAAGATTGATTTGTTCCTTGTTAATCCATGTTGCAGAGATGACCTTACAGTCTCTAATACAGATGCAACTTCTTTCATGGTTGGTCTTCTTTTTCCATCCAAGTTCACACATCTTTTCGCGAGATGCGCAACCATCATTATCTCCTCTTCTTTTCCTTCTCTTATAACCCGAGCATCCAATATGTCATAGAGTGAAGAATCTTCCATATGTCCAAGAAACCATGCTACAAGACCTCTTTCTTCATCATCAATCACACGTATCGCCTTCTGCCCACTCATAAGCTCAATAAGTACCACCCCAAAGCTATAGACATCACTTTTATCTGTGAACTGGTTCGATTGAAAGTACTCTGGATCCAAATAACCAAATGTACCTACAACTCGAGTTGTAACATGGGTTTGATCAATACCCAATGACTTCGATATCCCAAAGTCCGATAATTTTGCTCTATACTTAGTATCTAAGAGGATATTAGAAGATTTGATGTCTCTATGATAAATAGGTATTAGATATGATGAATGCAAGTATGAAAGAGCATTCGCTATATCGGTAGCTATATGTAAGCGCATTTCCCAAGTGATAGGGAACTCTTCTTTCGAAACATGGATGTTTTCAGAAAGAGTTCCATTAGGCACATACTCGTAAACCAACATAGGAACCTCTGTCTCCAAGCAACATCCTAAAAGCTTAACTACGTTTCGATGATTGATTTGTGATAAAATTACAACTTCGTTAATGAAGACACTCAATTGGCTTTCATCTACTATCTTCGACTTCTTTATAGCAACGATCTTTCCATCGTTTAACATACCTTTGTAAACTGTACCTTGCCCACCTTGGCCTAGTATACGATTCTCATTGTATACGTCTGTTGCCTTTTCAAGCTCATCTGAAGTGAAAATATTATCACTTTCTTCAGAAGGCATTTGTTGCTTCAATAATAGACCACCGTTTTTCTTAAAGTACATAGCTTTGAGTCTGATGTTCCTTCTTCGTTTTAGCATATGGTACAACCAATATATGCCAAGTAGTACAAGTAATACTACAAAGCTTATACCTAGCCCTGCACAGCACGGATGCAGATTATCCAAGCAAAGAAGTCAAGCATACATATCACAAAGTAAGATTGCCCCTGACACTTGAAAAAGCTGAAAATACAAGTTGAGGGTATCGAGCTATACACTTGATGTTTGTTCAGCCAACATTGCATGAAGGAAAAATTGCCAAATAGGTAGTCATTTATTTTTGGGAAATTCTCTCTAGTAACCCCGTACTTTAGCTTATTGTTTATGGTAGACAAAAAAAAAAAAACTTAATGTTGCAAATGACCCTATAATTAATGACAATATTACCACGTGACATTAACGATGTTTTGCTGTTAATAATTAGGTTTAAACGTTAAACCTAGGGTTACGTCTCCAAACAGCAGCCCGGTAAAGGTGGCACCACCACCACGAATCGAATGGGAGGAAGGTACGAGGGGAGGGGGCGGTTTTCGGGGATGGGGAAGGGAGTGGAGAGGATTTCGGGGCTAGGGAATGGGAGGGGGAGGTTTTCGGGGCGGGGAAGGGGAGGGGGGCGGTTTTCGGGTGGGGAAGGGGGTGGAAAGGATTTCGGGACCGGGGAAGGGGAGGGGGGTTTCGGGGAAGGGGAGGGGGGCGTTTCGGGACGGGGAAGGGGAGGGGGCGGTTTTCGGGGTGGTTGTGGGAAAGGGTGGTTTTCGGGGTGGTTGTGTTGGTGGTTAGGGCTGGGTTGACGGTGAGGTGGGGTCGGGGCTGGGGTCGGGTTAGCGACTGCCGCTGCAAGGGTGGGGTGAGGGGAGGTGGTGGGGTTTGGGTGGTTAGGTTTAACGTTTTTATCCTAGATATTAACGGAAACACATCATTAATGTCACGTGTTAACAATGTCAATAATTACAGGGTCATTTGCAACATTAAATTTTTTTTTGGTCTACCATAAACAATAAGCTAAAGTACAGGGTTACTAGAGAGAATATCCCTTTATTTTTTGAAGGGATAGGTAGTCATTTATTAATTTTTCATATTTAAAAGGTAGTTATCTAATTTTTTTTTTTTTTACAGAAGATAGTTATTTGTAAAAAGGTGTATGTAAAAGATAGTTATCAACAATCTGGCTTTATATGAATGCTATTGTTTATTATTTTCATGTTAGAGCGCTTATTCTCAACCTTCAGGAATTATTTTTTTTGCAAAATTTGTAAACATCCAAGTAGATCTTCTGGAATTACATTGGTTCCAATTATGATCCGTGGGATATGAAACTCCATCAATTGGCCACTTGTCCTGATAATCAGTCCCTTATATGTTATTAATTAAGTTAAATTATGTTTTCATGTTGAGAATTGAACAAAAAGTAAAAAAGGTTTACAGGTTGATAAGGCTTACCAAGTCCAAGTGCTATTGGTGTTTTGTTAGCTTTTTCTGCCTTTTGGGGACAACCAAAGATATGATTTCCCATAGAGATGCATTCTTGTACACAGCCCTCACATTCACTAACAACTACGCACATGGTAGTAGGAATCAAATATCAAAACTGATTATAATACTAGTATTATGAGAAGGAAGATCATTAAATAGAGGGATAATCAGGTACTACTATTACCTTGACAGCCATGCGGAAGATAAGGATTGCCTTCATAGAACTCTTCTCTGCATCGACAGATGTATCCTCCAGCATCATCCGCACTCTCAGTTTTATAAACACAACTGGAATTGGCATAGCTGGGTGAGTGAACGGGCAAGTCTGTGACAGTCCACTCCAATACAACGTTTCCTGGAACACATTTCTCGCTGTCATGATCGATGTAATTAATATCTTTACTATCCACCAAAGCTGCATAGATGCAGGGTGAGGATGAATCGTTGGTTGCCAGAGCCATGGTGAGGAGGGAAATGTAGTTTGACAACATCCTACCCCATAGCACTCCTTTCCTGCTGCTGATCCATTCATGCAAACTGCTGCACATCCAGCCACTGTCTGTTTATACTTATTTCGCAAACGTACAGCACCTCCACAACCGAACACCAGTAGAACATTGCGCTTCCTTGAGAACAGAAAAGGGCTTCCTGTCAAATTATTTAAAGGTATTTCAAACACTTGTGATGTGTCATTGAATTTCTCTCCGCAGCCTCCAACACAATTATGTGATATAACAAAAGTTCGCTCTCCTTTTACAGGTTCCCAGTTTATTTGTGATGTGGGAGCGAAAAAGAATACATCTCTCAACTTATTCACTGTGAGCTCATCTGAATCAGGCCGGCACTCGACATCAAACCAAGGATTGTGGTAGCAGTTAGGACCAATGCCAAAAAGATAAGGAATGCCTACATTTCCACAACGATCTTTACACCCTGGCTTTGCTATGCGTGGGGTTGCGCCAGCCAGCCAGATTTCTAATAGCCCTCCCATTGCTACTACCAGCATTAGCTTCCAAATCTGCAGATGATGCCATTTCCATATTTCTTTTGCTGGCTTGGCATACATCATATATACTTAATATATATATATATATAGATGATGATAGAATAGCAAAATCCAGAAACAAATCCAACCATATATAAGAAAAGGCTTTTGCTTGATTTAATTTCTTGAACTTGAAAAGTTTTAGACTTGAACTATTGAAGATGGTGGATTGAGAAATACCAACAAGGTTTATAAGGAGAGTAGAAGAATCCAGACCTTAACCTTTTAAAAGTCTGTTACTGTACCAGTCAATTACTGTACAAGTCAATGGTGACCTTAGTCACTTTTCCTTGAATTTCATTGTTCCTTCCTTCATGTACTCTATCATCTCTAAGCCACAAGATTTTCCTTCTTTCTCATCATTTTTTGCGTGTGGAAATTTGAGTGATTATGATGCAATTTGAGATCTAAAGTTCAGTAATTTAAAGTGATTTCATTTTCTTATCTACAAACATGAGAAAAAGAAGTGAGTTCATCATTTTAATTTACTCTTTTCTTCTTCTTTAATTTCTCTCCTTCACACTTTGTCTAGTATTTTTTTAGTAAAGGAAGGGAAAAGAAAGGAAGAGAAAGGAAAAGAAAGGAAAAGAAGAGAAAAGAAAGTAGTTGTAGTTTCCAATGTTTGGTATAATTGGTGGATTTTAGAGGAATCACATGTTTGTTTGTCATTAGTAAAGGAAAGGAAGGAAATAAAGAAAACATAGGTAAAAGCTTGTTAGCTTTCTTTCCTGTCAAATTCCTTCGACTTTGGGAGTAAAGGAAAACAAGGATTTTTTTTTTTTGGGTGAAAAAGGAACGCTTAAATAGATTCAATAATAAAGTTATTACAATCCGAGATGTATGTATTCATACAAAAATTAGGGGGGTTGGGAAACTCCCTAATAGTATTCATACACTCATCCACACTTCTAGCATACTTAGCTAAACTATCTGCGAGCTTGTTGCAATCCCTCCTTGCATACTTGATTTTGAGGTTTGGGTGATCACCACATAGCGCCCTGCATTCCATAATCAAAAGAGTGATAGAACACCAAATATTAGGTGGAGAATTGATTACTTGGCAGGCTACTTGGCTGTCCGTAACAATTATACAATTTGTGATGTTCATTCGGATACAGAGAAGGCATCCCTCACGAATTCCCATGATTTCGGCCATTAATGAACTGCGTGCATAAGAGCTTTTCACAAAACCATAGATCCAAGTGCCCCGAGCATCCCGAATCACCCCTCCCATACCGATAGGTGAGCTATCATCAACATAAGAAGCATCAACGTTTAAAAAAGTAGAGATACGACCAGTGTTAGGACTTTCATGAGGACATACATTGACATGGGTGGGTGGGTCTAAGAATAAGCCTTTTTTTAATTCCCAGGCTTGACTCTTTGCGAGGTAAATGATTGTTGTGGTCACTCTAGGCTCACTTCCAAAAATAAACTTGTTTCTACTCTTCCAAATTTCATGGCAGACAAACGGAAACAGGATATTCCATTCTATACCATCTACTAACGAGGTGTTTAATAGGTTATTGAACAACCAGTCCTCAAGGGGGTCATCTGGGTTGAGGTTTGGAGTGAGAGAACTCCAAATTTCCTTCGCAACAGTGCATTTCCTCAGCACATGGTCAGCATTTTCACAAGGGAAGTCACAGCACACACACTTAGGTGAAGGGACAATTTGTCTAATAGAAAGAAGAAGATTGTGGGGAACCTGTCAAGCCAAACAAGCCACAAGAAGAACTTGATCTTAGGGAGAGTTTGGATTTGCCATAACCATTTTATGTTGACATGTAGATGGGCTGCTAAGTTAGGGAGGCTGGCTCTATACGCAAGACTAAGGGAGAAGCCCTTGATGGACACAAAGTTCGACGAAAGCAGATCAGAGCCCATCTCCCAGCACGGGGGAGGAGTAAGAGCATTAATTTTGTCCTCAAGGTGGGAAGGGAGGTGATCCGGGATAAGGGAACGAACACACCTCCCTTGCGAGAAGACCTGGGCTAGAGTTAAGTTTTCCTCGCCACGGCTCAAAGGGCCACAAAACAACTCTCTAACACTGACTAGACCAAGCCACTTATCATGCCAAAAATTTATCAAGCTCCCATTCCCAATAATCCAGGCTCTATTCTTAGACAACAAGTCCCATCCTCTACCCATGCTTTTCCACACATGGGACCCATATTTGAAATCTGTAATGTGAGTTTTGTGGACATACTTGGAGAAGATACACGCCTTAGCTAATGTGTCTTCCCCTTGTGACAACTTCCACCCTAGCCTGACATTGTTGTTATCTCTGAAACATGGGTGACTCGTGAACACACCGAGGAGATTGTCAAAAAGTTTCCTTTCTCAAAGTGGTATCTCGTCGATCCGATTGGTTTTGCTGGGGGGATCTTGATCTTGTGGAACCCGAACCGTGTTCGGATTCATATCACAGGAACAAGAGCCCAAGGAGTGCACAGCCTTGTTAAGGTATGTAATGCTAACACCTCTTTTATGCTTTCCTCTATTTACGCAAATGCTAAATTTAGAACTAGGGAATTATTATGGGCAGATTTGATTAATATCTCCCCTACCATTGACATCCCATGGGTTGCTATCGGAGATTTTAATGAAGTTGCATCACAACATGAGAAATTTGGGGGCCGGCCAGTGTTGAGGAAAAGAGTGGAGAGATACACGTATACTATGGATGAGTGTGGTCTAGTGGATTTAGGTTTTCAGGGCCCTAGATTTACGTGGTCTAATAATAGAAAACGTAATCCTATTTGGGAAAGGCTTGACCGAGCTTGGGTAAATGAAAAGTGGTTTGTTAAGTTCCCGGAATCTCGTCTAACCCATTGAACCGGATTAGACTTGTACACATTTCTTGAAAATGATTGGGTACTCAAATTTGATGTCCATTAGGTCGAAGACCGATCCTACAATTTTCAAATCTGATTGGGAACTCTTCTTTCGAAACATGGATGTTTTCAGAAAGAGTTCCATTAGGCACATACTCATAAACCAACATAGGAACCTCTGTCTCCAAGCAACATCCTAAAAGCTTAACTACGTTTCGATGATTGATTTGTGATAAAATTACAACCTCGTTAATAAAGACACTCAACTGGCTTTCATCTACTATCTTCGACTTCTTTATAGCAACGATCCTTCCATCGCTTAACATACCTTTGTAAACCGTACCTTGCCCCCCTTGGCCTAGTACTCGATCCTCGTTATACTGGTCAGTTGCCTTTTCAAGCTCATCAGAAGTGAAAATATTATCACTTTCTTCAGAAGGCAGTTGTTGCTTCAATAATAGACCACCATTTTTCTTAAAGTACATAGCTTTGAGTCTAATGTTCCTTCTTCGTTTTAGCATATGGTACAACCAATATATGCCAAGTAGTACAAGTAATACTACAAAGCTTATACCTAGCCCTGCACAGCGTGCATGCAGATTATCCAAGCAAAGAAGTCAAGCATACGTATGAAAAAGTAAGATTATAAGAGATATAGACAAAGTTGAGATTATGTAGACCATGCTCCTCAGCATCAACAACAGAATTGTCGTTTGTAGATACTTTTTTTTGTTGATTTATGAACAGAAAATAAGAAACATGTGACAAATAGTTCTTGACACTATATAAACGATTGCGTTTATTTGTACATACATATTGTTAAGAGTTATTATGGTACATAAAGCATTAAGATATTATTGTGATTATCTTGTAATATCTTATTGTCTATGGTTGCACGGCATGGTCTGAGAATTGCGAAGGATGTAGGCTTCCATGATGTAATCTTAGAATCTGATTGCTTAAGGCTTGTGCACCATGTTATTAAGAGGAATTATCTTGATGTTTCTAGCTTTGGTAGTATTATTTCAAAAATTGTAAAGCTTGCCTACTCCCATAAAGTTCAATTATGCTTTCACATAAAATATCCCTTAAACCATTGTAAATCCTACCTAGTATAACCAGATCCTTGTCAACCAACCAATCAGATAAAATACTTCATCCGTTCCAAATTAGTTGTGACACTTTCTATTTTAGGAAGTTTCAAATTAGATGTTACACTTTCATTTTGTAATAACTTCTCTCTATCTCTCTCCAATCACATAGGACCCTTTTGTTTTCTTTCTCTATCTCTCTCCTCTCCAAAAATTGTCTAGGAGTCCGTGATTTGAAAAGTGTCACAACTAATTTGAAACGGATTAAGTATTATAAAATGTTTTCATATTGAGAGTTGAACAAAAATAAAGTTAAACGTTTAACAGGTTGATAGAACTTACCAAGTCCAAGTGCTATAGATGTTGTGTTTACTATTTCTACCGTTCGGGGACAACCAAAGGTATGATTTCCCAAAGAGATGCATTGTACACAGCCCTCACATTCGCTAACAACTACATGGCAGTAGGAATCAAAGATCAAAACCGATTATAATTATCATATAGTATATTATAAGGAAGATCAATAAAAAGAGGGATCATGATATATTACCTTGACAGCCATGAGGAAGATAAGGATTGCCTTCATAGAACTCTTCTATGCATCGACAGATGTATCCTCCAGCATCATCCGCACTCGCAGTTTTATTAACACAACTGGAATTGGCATAGCTGGGTGAGTGAACTGGCAAGTCTGTGACAGTCCACTCCAATACAACGTTGGCTGGACACAAATGAGTACCACGCCCATCCATGAAATTAATATTCTTAATCTTGTTGATGATCCAAGTACTATCCACCAAGGCCGCATAGGTGCAGGGTGAGGATGATTCGTTGGTTGGTGTTGCCAGAGCCATGTTGACAAACTCATAATCATAATAATCAAGTGAGGAGGGAAATGTAGTTTGACAACATCCTACCCCATAGCACTGCTTTCCTGGTGCAGTTGATCTATTCATGCAAACTGCTGCACATCCGGCCACTGTCTGATTATTCCTATTTAGCAAGAGTACACCACCTCCACAACCGGACACCAGTAGAACATTGCGCTTCCTTGAGAACAGAAACGGGCTTCCTGTCAAATTATGGTTGAATTTGCCAATCGTTAGTGATGTGTCCTGTAATTCCTCTCCGCAAACTGTAATACAAGGATGTGTTATAACAACACTTCGTTCTCCTTGAACAGGATCCCAGTTTATTTGCGAGCCTGAGATAAAATGGTCCAAGTCAGTTGTCCACTTCATTAGGAACCCATCTGACTCAAGCGAACACTCGACATCAAACCAAGGATTGTGGTAGCAGTTAGGACCAATGCCAAAAGGATAAGGAATGCTTACATTTCCACAACCGATCTTCACACCCTGGCTTTGCTATGCGTGGTGTTGCGCCAGTCAGCCAGATTTCTAATAGCCCTCCTATTGCTACTACCAGCATTAGCTGCCAAATCTGCAGATGATGCCATTGCCATATTTCTTTTGCTGGCTTGGCATACATCATATATACTTAATATATCTATATCTATATATGATGGTAGTATAGCAAAATCCAGAAACAAATCCAACCATATAAGTCCCTGTATTTCGAGCTTAATACCATAAACTCATTCTGTCCTTAGATAGTTGGCCCCGGCCGTTTTTACTTAATATATTATCCATGGACTAATTCTTACCAATAGAAATTGGCCATTATAAAAATTCAAAGCTACAACAGTAAATAATTCCTAAATCGAATTTTAAGAGGGGAAAAGAGGGGGGGGCTCAAATTTACAATGCAAAATCCAAAATCCTAAAGACAAATAACTTCAATTTGCTTTCGTAAACTGTAAATGAAGTAGTCGTCCCTTGAACATCCGTGTTAACTTGGAATTGATGTGGTGTGGTTTACTTGCTGATGGTTTTATTTTCAAGCGGAAGTTATTTGGTTGTATTGTGGGGAAAAGTTTATTGTTGATGTTGTTTGATTTGGTGATGTGGTACAGGATACTAGATGTACTGCAAAATGGCTTTTTTCTTCTACATTCACTTGCAAGCTGCATCCATACATATTTATAGTATTGATTGTTGGTTGTTTTAACCGACTTAAGGATGATAACATTTTCTTGTTTTCTCTACATTCCTCTTAATAGGATTTTTGACTAGATTATTCTAGGATGCTGATTTTTCTTATTCTAGAACCATCTTCCTAGATTTTTCTAGATTAATTTCAACACTCCCCTTTAATCAGAAAAATCTTGAACTCCGAGTTGTTTTCTGAATTGCATGAATTTTTCTCGTTGAAATTGTCTTTGTTAAAATGTCTCGCTAGCTGCTCCCCTCGTCTTGCGTAATTGTAGCTCGATCTCTTGTTTGTCGACTAGCTCAAGAATGAAATGGTGTCGTATCTCGATCTGCTTCGTGCGGCTGTGAAAGACCGAATTTTTCGTCATGGCTATTGCAGACATGTTGTTATAGTAGATAGTTGTTGGTTCTTCTGATGTATGTTGTAGATCATTGAGAATTCTTTTGAGCCAGATTGCTTCACATGTTGCACTTGATGCTGCTACGTACTCTGCTTCTGCTGATGACAAAGCAACTGATGCTTGTTTCTTTGATGACAAAAATATAGCCTTGGTTCCCATTTGAAACACATAGCCACTCGTATTTTTCCAGTCGTCAATCCTTTCGGCCGAATTGCTGTCTGTGTATCATGTAAGCTTGTGATTCTCCTCTGTCTCGTACAAAATACCACAACTTTTTGTTCCCTTGACATACCTGAGAATCCTTTTTACTACTGCCAGGTGAGCTTTACTTGGCTCACTCATGAACCTTGATACAATGCTTACAACATGAACTATGTCTGGTCTTGTGTGTGTGAGAGATAGATGAGAGAACCAACCAAACTTCGATATATAGATGCATCGACCTTCTCTTTGCCATAGTTCTTAGATAGCCTTTCATTAAGTGCCATTGGTGTAGCCAATGGCTTGCATTCACTCATGTTGAACTTCTTGGGTAGGTCGTCTGCATATTTCTCTTGTGAGAGAAATATTCTTTCTGGATTTTGCTTGACTTGCATGCCAAGGAAGTACTTCATGGCTCCAAGGTCGGTCATTTCATATTCCGAAGGCGATAAACTTTATCTTCTTAGCCTTCGATGACGTAACCTTGAGGTTGCTTGACATATACTTCTTCTTCGAGCTCCCCCTTAAGAAATGCTGACTTGACATCTAATTGAAAAACTGGTATCTTGAATTGTGAAGCAAGTGCAAGGACTTGTCTTCATGCGCACTACTGGAGCATATGTCTCGTTGAAGTCAATTGGTTGCTGAGAGTAGCCTTTTGCAACGAGACGTGCCTTGTACTTTTCGATGGAGCCATCTTCATTGTACTTGACTTTGTAGACCCATTTGAGGCCGATAATATCTTTTTCTTCAGGCTTGTCAACTACCTTCCATGTGTTGTTCTTCTCGATCATTTTGATCTCTTCATTCATGGCTTCGACCCATTTCTCTCTCGTGCTACTTCTTGAAAGCTTGGTGGTTCGCTGGTGAAGAGAGCCATGATAAGTTGATTGCACTGAAAATCTTCCAAGTAGCTTGGTGGTCGTCGTTCCTTTTATGATCGTCGAACTGTTGGAGTTGGACTATGAGAGCTAGACTCTAATGTTGGACTCACCGATCTCGAGGATGTTGTTGGAGATCTCGGTGATGATGAACTTGTGGATGACTGCTTTGCTGGATGATTTGGGCCTTCATCTTCATTTGGACTTGGTTGAAGAAAATCTCCTTCATGTGGTTGAGATTCCTTCTCCATCCGGCTGATAGAGACGATATCCATTAGACTCGTTATTGTATCCAATGAAAATACATTTTTCTCCTTTTCCAACGAGTTTTTCCCGATTTTCTTTCGGGATGTGAGCATATGTTATGCACCGAATACTTTGAGGTGCTCCACTCTTGGCTTTCTTTTATGCCTAGCTTCATAGGTGTCGTACCCTGTACTGCTTTTGTGGGAGACCTATTGAGAATATACACTATTGTACAGACAGCTTCGGCCCAAAAATATTTTGGTAAATTCTTAGCTTGCATCATACTGCGGCCATTTCAGCAATTGATCTATTTTATGCCTCAAGAATGAAACATAGCACCAAAAGTATTGGATACGGTGGAGAAAAGGCTAATACGTTAGATTTTGTTTTGTCACTTCAATATCACGAGGTCTCTAGGGTGGAATTTTTCGTTACTCTCCCCTATTCTCAAAGTGCCTAAGCTTTAATTAAACTGGGACTTAGGAATAAGTAAAATACTGGGCCCTAACAATAAGGCATTTGCGATCTCAAAAATAATATAAACTACTCCTTCCGGCAAAGCGAATTCATCAGTGTACGTAGCATTACGTAGCAGAAAATTCTTCATTCTATTGTCATATACTTTTAATATGTCATAACTGATTACCTTTCCAGAAAAAAAGTTGATATAGTTGAGTTTGTATAAAAAATCGATCATGATAATGGAAGGAGAAGGGAATTAGAGAGAGTTTGTCGGGAAATTAACGTGTTGGTGCTTTTTTTATCTGTAAAATAAAGGTGTGACAAGGTGTGACACCCAGAACCACCCGAAGGAGGCAACCCACCAATCCCCAATCATCTCTTGGAAACCAACCCCCCCGGCCCCCCCAATGACTATCTAAAAATTAACACTGATGGGTCGTATATTCCGAGCTCCAATGTATCAACTGCTGCAGGTGTTTGTAGAGATCATATGGGAAATTGGGTGGAAGGATTCTTCTCTAGATCTTTCTCCCGAGACCCCTTAGAAGCGGAGTTAAAAGCAATATTACAAGCTCTTTCTTGGATTAATAGTAAAGGTTGGAATAACTGTATCATTGCCACTGAAAGTGCAAATGCTATATCGGGAATCAAAGGTAACAGGAAAATAAAAACACAACCTTTCTTGTCTAATGGCAAAATGCAGGGAGTGCCTCCAGCAAGGACCAGGCATCGAGCTTCAATTTGAAGGGCGGGGTGGAAACCAACTAGCAGATGCCATGGCTAAGATGGCAAGACAGGAGGCAGTTTATATAGACCATGTGTATTTTTTGCTTACCCCTCCCTCGGCTTGTATTAAGTTTATGCTTCATGACACTACTATAGTGCATACCCAAACCTCTGACTCGGATATTCGTGAGGATGGACCTCATGGTGTTGTAACAATTTAAGCTTTATATGTTATATTTTTTTCCCCCTTTCTCAAAAAAAGGTTGAGTTAATGGTAAGTCCTCAGAGTTTCTTTATGGTTCACAAGTCACCCCATAAATCGTGATAATATAGATAATAGAGATAATATAGATTTTCTTATAAAAAAGGGTGATTATTAATAAATACGAACTGTATTAAGCGTAACACTCCAAAAATCGTGAGAGAAGATTTTTCAATAGTTTGTGGGAGGACGTGGGGTTGTAACTTGAAAGGGATGATCCACTGAAGCATTCGTCTAAAAGTAATTATGTGGAGAATTCAGCAGAGTGCTAAAACTTCCACTCTTGAAAATGTCCAAATTTGCGATCAGCATTTAGACTATTCAAATGCCTGAAAGTTGCCTCGTCAAACTTAGCTTCCTAGACCCTCAGTTAAAGTCATGATACATAGCAATACAAAGACGCCCTGATGGCCCTTACGAATATTCTTGTGAAAGAACATTAGAGTAGTTGTTACACTTTGGTATTAAGCTTGGCTTGACTCACTTATGAGGTGGATTTCACCTCATAATCTCAAGATTAGGGGGTTCGAATTTCATCAAGTGAAGAGCACTTGGAAGACTCCTTTCAAGTGCTTGGGTTCCTGGGTCAGGCCCTATGATCACTCTACTGTATAATAATTGATACAAAATATATGAAAAAAGAATCCCTAAAATGATAAGCTACATCAATTTATAATGTTAAATACATGAACACAAACATATCCATAATTTTTTCTATCAGTGTACTAATAATTGTATCTTCTCTTCCATCTATATCCTCATCTGCATAATTATCTCTTATATACCATCTTCTAATTGTAAGTTGGAAAAACCACTTAAAAACATATAAAAGCTAAGCCCTTTTGCCACATCATAAGTTTCCTATAATCTTACAATAAAAACATACTAATGACTTTTTTCATTCATAAATGGTGATAATGATTCAATACTCTGTATTGAGCAACGGTGGGAGTGTCATGTTTCTCCAATATTGCTCCGTATGCATTAATGGGCATTTGTCCCTTACTTAATGCACTACCCTCCACTTTTCTTCTCCTAAAAAAAATAACATGTAACTAGAATCTAATAGGAGAAAAAATAATATGTGAAATTACTTTATTATTTTTAAGGATCAGATTGTGGAATCGTATTATTATCCTACCATATACATGTTGAAGTTAAGTCAGACCAGAAGATCCCACACATAATTGAGATTATACACTTATAGGATCGAGATCAGTCACATCCTTTCAGATTGTAAGATTCGGATCTGAATTTAATTAACAACTAATTTTTAGGCCTGGGCTATCCCTGGGTAATTATAATTTTCATTTATTAATATTTTACTTCAAAGTCATAACACCAAACATTACTTGGTTTAGTAATTAAGACTTTAGTATTTAAGTTTGAAGTCATGGGTCTGATGTTTCTTCTTCGTTTTAACATATGGTACAACCAATATGCGCCAACAAGTACAAGTAATACTACAAAGCTTATACCTAGCCCTGCACAGCATGCATGCAGATTATCCAAGCAAAGAAGTCAAGCATACGTATCACAAAATAAGATTTTGAGAGATAATGACAAAGTTGATATTATGTATGCTCCTCAGCAACAACAACAAAATTGTAGATTGTGGATGCTTTGTTTGTTAATTTATGTTACAGAAAATAAGAAACAAGTGAGAAATCGTTCTTGGCACTGTATATAAACGATTGTGTTTGTACATACATAGAGTTATTATGGTACATAAATGAAAATTTTACAATAGTCTTCTTAAGAAAGATGCTACCATAATACTTTAATGTGAGCCACACATTTGTACACGTCAGCTGTATGTTATTTATGGCTAGATACTATAGATAAAGTCAAATACGGTATATTCCTATTGTGTACTTGTATTTAAGCAATTTTGACTTTTCAAAATTAGTTATAGATAATTTCCTAAATTATACTCTATGAATTCTCAAATTAATATTTTTTTATATTAAATTTGATATGATATACAAAAATATAAACTATAATTTATGAATTAAAACTTTATAATATAAGAAATCGGTTTACAATCGATGGAAAAATATGACAATTTACTTCAACATTATTATCATTCTATGCAAAAAAAATTGAATTTATGAATAAAAATTATTTCAACTCTTTTATGGCCATTTTCTTGAATAATATTATCAACCTATGCCAAAAAAAAATATTTCATAAAAAAAATAATTAAGAGTTATAATTTCGTATATTATAAATTATAAACTAAATTTAAGGGTTTTATATCAACCTATGTTACGTTTGGAAAATAATTAAGAGTTAAAATAAAATAATTTCACGAAATTAATAATTTCTAAATTATAAACTAATTTCGTAAATTATAAAGTTTAATTTCAGTATTTAAATTTAATATTATATGATAATATAAACTAATTTTGTAAATTAAAAAATTTAATTTTAGTATTTAAGTTTAATAGCCATGCCAAGATTTGTTATATGGATTTTAGAGTGGGATTAGGTGATTATTTCTTGGAAGCAAAGAGTTGCATCAAGAATATTATTAAATTATGAAATGATCTGATATTTTGGCCGCATGCTTGAAGAATTCTCAGCCCGCTGGCAAGACTAGCTGATGTTATCTCAGTATAGATTATGTTTGAGGTTTTTTAAATATTCTCATGGTTAATTTGATGTATCATGTATGGAGATGATGCGTACTGTGGTTAAGACTTGCTGTCTTCTCAGTACTGCTTTTGATTGATTAATAAAAGTAAAAAACTTATATGAACTTGGTCCACATTAAATTAGTGTGGACCTAATGCTAATTCATGTTATTTATGGAAAAAAAGGATCACTATATAAAAAAATATATATAAAAGATGAATAGATATAAATTATAAAGTTTGTCTATATATGGAAAAAAAAAAGTTACTATGTGACAAAGTGAAAATTCCATCATGATAAACTAATGTGAGAAAGAGTTACTATATTAAAAAAAACAATCACTATTGTAGATAGTAACTATATAGTGTAACTTAAAATTTAAAAATGTTACTATATGGAAAAAAAGGGTCACTATGTTAAATAAGTGGTTTTGGTCCACAATAATATTATTGTGGATCAGGTCCACGCAAGACTAACTCTTAATAAAATCCTCAAATTATCAAAAAAAAATAAAAAATAAAATTGTTTGTACTAATAATATATGGACCAGCGGCTAACCTTAAAATTACACATGATAAGATTGTGGGAGTATTTTTTACGGGGTTAATAGGTTTTTCATATAACATAGACTAATTTCGTAAATTATAAAGTTTAATTTCCAAATTTATAATTGCTAATTTCATAAATCATAAATATCATTTTGAAATACCAAAAATATCAATTTCAGATTTTATATATTGCAATTTAGAAAATAATCCATAACTAATTTTAAAAAGTAAAAAATTGCTTTAAATACATATGCGCATATTAGGAATATAGAGTATGTGAGTATATCCATAGTAATTAGCCAAAAATGTCATCCGCTGATGTGGACACATTCGTGACTCACATTAATTTCTTACAGTAGCCTTTTTTTCAAGAAGGCTAACATAAAAACATCCGTACATAAAGCTTTAAGATATATTATTGTGCCTACTCCCATATATGTTTTATGTTCAATTATGTTTCCACATAAAATATTCCTTAAACCATTGTAAATCCTACGTGGTATAACTAGATCCTTGTCAATTAATCAAATTATTATAAAATGTTTTCATATTGACAGTTGAACAAAAAGTTAAACGTTTAACAGGTTGATAGAACTTACCAAGTCCAAGTGCTATTGATGTTGTGTTGTCTTTTTCTGCCTTCTGGCGACAACCAAAGGTATGATTTCCAAAAGAGATGCATTCTTGTACACAGCCCTCACATTCGCTAACAACTAAGTACACGGTAGTAGGAATCAAAGATCAAAACTCATTATAATTAGGAAAATCTGTCAGAAACAACCTTTTATAAGACACTTTTTGTCAGAAACAACCTTTTAAAAATTTTTTTGTCAAAACAAACCTTAAACCAAAATTGTTTTGTCACATTAAACCCGATGACGTCACATTACAAATTCCGGCATCGACCATAGGTTTCCGGCGTTGACTCAGCTTTTTTCCCCATTTTTAAGTCTTAAGTCCTAAAAATAGCGATTTTTAAGTTCCTATAGGAATATATAAAAGTTTGACAATGAGATCCACCTGTACAATAACGGTATTTAATTTTAAAAGTTAGTTGAATAGTTGACCATGTTAGTCCGTTCTTTTTTAATTTCGGAGACTCTCTTTTGTCATGAAATCGTCCTATTGATCAACATGAAAAGATGAAGTATACCTCAAAATTAGTCTTTTCCAGTTATTGTACCCGGCATACTGCAAAAACTCTATGGTCTGGTTCCTATCAGGTTCAGACCCGCCTGTCAAGAGGACGATCGAGAACCCGAGCTGCTGGAGCTCCTTATATAGACTCAAACTTGTCATGGCTTGGTATACATCATATATATATATATATATATATATATATATATATATATATATAGATGATGATAATATAGCAAAATCCAGAAACAAATCCAACCTTATATAAGAAAAGGCTTTTGCTTGATTTAATTTCTTGAACTTGAAAAGTTTAAGACTTGAACTATTGAAGATGGTGGATTGAGAAATACCAACAAGGTTTATAAGGAGAGTAGAAGAATCCAGACCTGGATCACTGAGAGGAGAGGAGAGGAGAGGAGAGGAGAGGAGAGGAGTTAAGAGAAAAGGCGGATGAAATGAACTCTTTACTTATCCATAATCCATATCCATCCATAGCCACAACCTTAACCGTTTAAAAGTCTGTTAGTATACAAGTCAATGGTGACCTGAGTCACTACTTTTCCTTGAATTTCATTGTTCCTTTCTTCATTTATATATAATCCATATCCATCGTTCCTTTCTTCATTTACTCTATTGTGGCGGATCCAGGAATCGAGCCATATGGGTTCAGAGTTGTTCGAACATAAATTTCATAGTATATATATTTAATTGACTTCGGTTACATTTTTTATAGAAAAAACAAAACTTTCATTCTTAATTACATCATTAGAAAAATAACTAATTACTTGTACTAACAAAGACTAGGGGGTCTGGCCATGTTGTTCTTAAAAAAAAACTATCAATCTATACTAATATATTAAAAAATGTTCCTAAACAAGGAACGATGCCACGTGACGCTTTCCCTTAGAGTGTTTACCTCCATGTACAATAAAAAATAGAAAAAGCTTTGTATAAGATTCGACTCCGTGATCACGAGCATATATACTAAAGTTTTAACCACTAAACCTAATGATTCCTAATGTTATCGTTTTAAAGTGAAATATTAATAAATTATAGACATAATTACCCGGGGCATAGCCCGAACCTAAAAACTAGTTTCTTATAAAACAAATTACACACTATTAATTATTAAGAGATTCAAGACATTTTTCATTAAATCAACCTATCAATTAAAAGTTTAAAACTATCTATGATCTGAAATGATGAAAAAATAAGAAATATTATCAACTAGAATGGATATGAAATCTAAAGTGATAATCTTGACTTTAAAAATGCCCCATTTTGGCCAAAAGTTAAATAGTTTTACAATAAATTTATTGTGCACCCGATGTACACAATGTTAATTATTACTTCATTCATTTTCTTTTACTTGCATCTTTTGAAATTTCACGTTTCCCAATGCATAACTTTAACCTTTCATATCCCTAATTATAAATTAAATATGTAAAATTATAAAAATAAGATATTGGTAAGATATATATTGAGACTAGGGGTGTTAATGAGCCAGGGTGGTTCGCAAACTATTCGAGTTCGGCTCGGTCAAAGTTCGGCTCGAGTGGGCTCGATTCGAGTTCGAGATCGGCTCGAGACCCTAACGAGCCGAACCTGAGCTATCTTAAGCTCGGCTCGAAAGCTCGCGACCAGTCTCGATAGTATTTAAATTACTAAAAATATTTCATTAAGGTTTCACATAAGATAAAAATAATTAATAACAATGGCTAAAAGCAGCCATGTTAATAATCATAATATTTTTCAAATTTTGAGATGTTGTATTGCATTTCACACTTTACTATACTTGATTCATGAGTTTAAAATCATGGTTTTTGTTTTATTACTCAAAATTTATACAGCAGTAGATATCAAAAGCTACATACATCAATATTGTAAAGATAGCTAACGTCTACAATCTTTAAAAAAAACTAGCATTTACAAAAGATAAGTATAAAATATATTTACAAAAACAAGATAATTATAGCTTTAACTAACCACGCTAGGCATGGGGCAGCAATGTTGGAAGATGGGAGTAAGTGAAAGTAACTAAAGAAAAGGAAGTTGGTTTTCTGGAGTCCCACATCGACCGAACAACATGAGGGTAAGAGTTGAAAGCTTTATAAAAGATATATATTGCTTACTAAACCTCTACAGCAGGCCTGCTATTTGCTTGGCCATGCAAACAACAATTGTTGGACATTAGCATTTGAACTATGAAGCGTTTGGGCCCTTATGTAATCTGACGTTGGACTTGTTTATGTTGACGGTTGAAGCTTGAAGCTCAATTTCGAGCTTTTCGAGCCTGTCAAACTCAAGCCGAGTTGTAATTTTTGAACTCGAGCTCGAGCCGAGCCTAAATAAATGTGTTTTCGAGCCGAGCCGAGCCTAGTCAGGTTCGGTCTCGGTTCGGCTCGTTAACACCCCTAATTGAGACAAATGTAACAAGCTCACATGACTATATTTGACTTATATATATCAAATAAAACCTCCTACAAGGAATCGAACCCGCGACGACCCTTGAATGCAAAGGTCTAAATTATCACACGCGGTATACGAGCTTTGCCAAATGCTACTCAGTAAAATTATTTGCGATTACAATCCTTTATTAGTCCTTTATTTTTGTTACCCAGTTTTTTCCAAAATCCAACGTGATTTTGCGAATTCCAATGAATTTCCGGCGACAACATTAGAGTCCGACAAGTATCGATCACCGATCATATAGTTTATAACGAAGTTACGACATCGAGAAGGAACTGTATACCATAATCCGGCGTCGTTAGTTTCAACGAAAAACCGCCAACTCTCGCAGAAGAGGTGGTTATCTAGTCGGAGTTTACGGTTGCTTGGAAGGAGAAGGTGGTTTTCCGGCGAGATGGAGAGAGGAGAGAGAAAATGAGAAAGAGGTGGTTTTCGGGTGAGGACATTGCCGGAAAACCAGAGGTGGGGGTTTTGGGAGTTGTGGGATTAGTCAATGAGTAATGAGATGGGAGTAATTTTAGAAGTGGATGTTGGAGTATTTGATTGGTTAGGGCAATTTTGTTCTTTGTGTTTGGGATGGCGTGTTTGGTATGTGAGGTATTGCTTCTACTCCTTCGAGAGACCAGAGTGATCAAACAGCGGGTTCGAGCCGGGCTGTCTTAAGCAAATTGCCTACTTGTTAAATCGGATAGGGTTAAATTTTGGGCTGATTTTTTTGTACCCTAAACATGCTTTTTGGACAAAAAAAATAGCGGGATTTTTGGACCTGACCAAATATTGAACAAAAAAAAAAATCATTTTTAAGTTGCACAAAAAGGGCACAAAAATCTGCTCAAAGTATGGGCTTTTTTTTTGGGAGGGGGGATGCTAACTTTGATCAATTCTAGTTGCTTCATTTACTCCAAGTCTAGTTTGTTACGTGTCTCTACATCTCATATGTGGCGTCGTTTTTGGTTTCATACTTTCACTAGAAAATAATCAAAAAATTGCGTAAGAGGTTATTGACTCATTGTAATATCCTAACCCAACCATTAAACTATAACTTGTGCTTGTAATTTGGTTATATCATGTAAGATTTACAAACTATTTTTAGTGCTTACATGGATAATCCTAGATTCTATCACCTTTGTTTATTCATTAGAAATTAATCTAAAATAGACTTTGCTAACTGAGTTAAGCTTCAATTGAGGCACATTGTGGAGGCATTCTTGGAGATTTGGGGCATGACTCGTGAGCCATATGCTAGCTTGTTTGCTTCAAACTTGAGCCTTAGTTGGGCCTGGCTTGACCAAGTAGGGTAGTTCACACTAACTTGGCCTACTAACCACTTATATAGCTTGGGGATAACCTTAGAATCGAGCCTTGGTTGGGTTTGGCTAGAGCAAATATGAAGACAATATCTTCTGCACTTCATTTCAGTTTTGAATTTTTCCCATTTCACAAAATAGAATCCTAAAATTTTTTTTTAAAAAAAAGGAGGTATAAGTATGCGGTATACACGTATATATACAATGTTTTGGAATAAGCAAACTAGTACTGGCCTATACATGTGTATAGCGACCTAGCAAAGTTTGGCCTAGTGATAAAAGTTTAGCATCATGACTTGAAGGTTATGGGATCAAACCTCATCGAGGGCCCTTTGGAGGGGGATTTCCCTTATCCTTCCCCCTCACTTCCAAAGAATCTGACCTACGTACAATACTATATTAACAAGATGCAAGAGTACATTTTTTACCTAGTAGAAACAGTACACCTTTAATTTATGGGATATTATCTCAGATAACCCTGACATATAGGCCTTTTTCCCAAATAACCCCGACATTTTCACCCCTATCTCGGATAACCCTAAACTTGTATTTTGTCATTAAACCTGACGGAATAACTAACGGCGTTAACTTTTCTTAAAACAAAAATAATTAGTTTGTTTTGTTTTTTAAAAAAAAGCCCTAAATCATATATCTCATCTTTCTCTTTGAAACCCACCTAGTTCAAAAGCCCACCTAGCTGTGAAACCATCCCATCCCATCGGAAACCACGACCCAACCCGTCGGAACCCGAGCCCAGCCTCGGAAACCACCACAACAGCGCAGTCAACAATGGCAGTTTACACCCTCTTTCTCTCATCTCATCTTCTCGCTCTTTCATCCTCTCATCTTTTCTTCTTCCCAACAAAAACACCTCTCTCAGCCTCTCACACTCCATTTTCTCCTCGAAATTCCTCGAATATTTTACCCCCATTCTTCTCGTCTCATGAAGAACTACCCTCGCCGTCGAAATTTTCAGTCCCATTCTTCTTGTCTGATGACAGAAACTTGAAGAACTCTAGCAAAATTCAATTAATTGCGAAAACCGAATTGAATAAAGTTATGTATAATATAAATAGAAAACAAAGCTCAAGAAAATGGGTGCTCGAAATCAAATTATTACCAGAAAACCTAAGATGTTACCAAAAACCCTAGATTGAAAAAAATTGGCAAAGCTGATATGAAGAATCAACGAAATGGAGAGAAAAAAAATCATTTCAATTGTTAAAATGTGTTTTCGCTCTCAACTTCGTCAGGTAGTTGATCTCTTGCATGAGCCTGAGTGTAAACAGTAAACCTTAGTTTTGTCTTCTTTGGTTCGACTTATTGATATATTTTTTAGGTAGCCAATTCCAAATTTTACAACACATTGAAGGAGATGATTCAATTGGGTCGATAAGATTGCTCATTTTTGGGTTGCCGTGGGATTTTAGGAGCAATTGTGTGATTTGTTTGGTTGTTTATGCAAGGGAAAATGGTGAAATATTGAGTAGAAATAGGAATGGGTGATGAATTGCAGGTGGAGGAAAAATCAGGTGATGGTGGATGAGGTGGAGGAGAGAGAGGAAATCAAGGGGTGGTGGAGGGGGTGGATGAGAGAGAGGAAATTACTTGACAATTGATTCCATTGATGAGTGCTTGAGAAGGGTGAGAATTGAAGAACAAGAGAGAAAGAGATGAGTTTGTTTTCTTTTTAATTAGTTAACGATGTTAGCTATTCTGTCAGGTTTAATGACAAAATACAAGTTTAGGGTTATCTAAGATAGGGGTGAAAATGTCGGGGTTATTTGGGAAAAAGGCCTATATGTCAGGGTTATCTGAGATAATATCCCTTAATTTATTCATAAATGATCGAAGTTTTACATCAAAATACAGGGGCATCCTATACAATGACAATCAAAATTTAGTAGTATAAACTATAAAGTAGTTCTCCAAAGAAACGTGAACCTAGTGTAATACACATAAACAGTGCAACTGAACGAGGTATTGTACTGAACAACATCGTCAAGGAGTATAAAACATTGGGTTAGGGAGTTTAAATGATCTCGTGGAAGGATGTCCCAACAAATCGCTCCATTGATCTCCTGAATTACCATGGATTCTGTAACCTTCATCTTCTAGTTCATTTCGTTTTCCGGATTTAAAATCCAATGCCGATTTGCCTTCATCAGAAGCCCCCCTACTCGATCAATCACATGAATTAGAAACAACAATATTAAAGTTAGTTTGAAGGGTAACAATCACTACAAATTACAATAGATAATAAAAAAGGGTAATCTTATCATATTCGCCCTCTAAAGTCCTAAAAATAGCGATTTTTAAGTTCCTATAGTAATATATAGGACTTTGACAATGAGATCCACCTGTACAATAACGAATTTAACGATATCTAATTTTAAAAGTTAGCGGGGTAGTTGACCCTGTTAGTCCATTCTTTTTAATTTAGGAGACTCTCTTTCGTCATAAAATCGTCCTATTGATCAATATGAAAAGATGAAGTATACCTCAAAATTAGTCTTTCCCAGTTACTGTATCCGGCATACTGCAAAAACTCTATGGTCTGGCTCCTATCAGGTTCAGACGCGCCTGTCAAGAGGACGATCGAGAACCCGAGCTGTTGGAGCTCCTTGTATAAACTCGAACTTGCCTGCAACGCCGGTGCCTTATTTCGCATCGTCCACTCTCGGAAGTCTTTACTAGACCTTGATCCAAGTCCATGATAATCAAGTAGGAGAAAAACAGAACAAAATGAATTTCACACACAAAAAAGAATGCTACTAAAGTATTGATCACTTTGTTCCTAGTAAACAATCGTTAAAAAATTTAGTCAAGGACAAAAAATGCGCTTACCCGAATCCATGAGTAATATAGTAAGGTAAGAAAGTAACAAGAGTCTCGGCTATGTCAAACACCCAAGCATCCTTCCCATCACCAGAGATATTCACTGATCTAGCAAACTTCAACGAGTTCGCGGCGACAACCTTAGAATCCGACACGAAACGATTGCTAGTCATGTACTCCTTCACATACTCTTGGCAATGGTCAGGTATGGTGGACCAATTTCCAGCATTGTTGGTCTCAACCGATAATCGCCAGCTTTCGCAGAAGAGGAAGTCATGATCAACTTGGTTGATTGTTTGTGAAAAAGATTGAGATGGGGTGAGAATTAAAAGAGTGAAAAGAAGGAGATTGAGTATAATGAAGTACATGATTGTTGGAAAATTAACTAATTATGGTTGAGTTTTTAGTGTAACGGGAAAATTTTGAGTTGTAAAATTCATACTTCTAGCTAGTTTATAACTAGCTAAAATGATCAAATGGTCCCAAAAAAGTAGGTATTAATTTTAGATAGGTTACTAATTTTGACCTTTGATTTTTAGCCTTTGATTTAGCCTTTGGTTTTTTCCAATTGTGGATACTATATGCCTATGGGTCCGGATCCTCTAGAGTTTTATGAAAACTCTACAAAGTAGAGTTGAATGCTAATCATACATTATAAAATCAAGGGCTCATGATTACTGGGAAAGGAAAAGATATGGGCAGGATATTCGAGGGAAAAATAGGGGGGATCTTTGGGAGAGAAAATACAAGCCTTTGATTTCTTAATCGACGACTGATATTTAACGAGCTCTACCGTGTAGAGTTATTTTGAAACTCTAGAGGATCTCAACACATATGCCTATATGCAAGCAAATACAATGACTCATTGACTTGGACTCGCTTGTAAAGTCATTAATCTTGACGCGAAGAAATACATAGTTGACTAGTTGGTTATAGTCGTCGGCAAGATCAGGTAGTAAGTGTTAGCAATGTAAAGAACACAAACCTTAAACAATCAAGAATAGATAAAAGTAATTGACTTTTTTAATTTAAATTTCTAAAACTCCCTCTATTTTTCCCCATGTGAGAACTGAGAAGGTTGTAAATCTAAGTGGCACAATCGTTGTACTTGAAAACTCTAAATGCCTTCAAAAACCTCGGACCATCTGTCGAGCTTGTAAAGAGGAAGATTGAGAACCCAAGCTATTGTAGCTCTTTGTATAGACTCGAACTTGCTACGCAGGTGCCTTAGCCGGATGCCCCCACTTATTAAAATCTTAATTGGATGAGAAACTTTAATCTAAATCCATAATAAAGGAGAGAAAAACAAATAAATGAATTTCGTACCAAAAAAAAAGGCGCTTACATTGAAAATGTGTCCAATCTAGAAACTAAGATCGGAGAGAACATAGAATTTCTAATAGATGAATCAATTAATAGAAATTTTTTTCGTAGGTTTAACTTTTAATGAAGAAACTTTTACCATACAGAGTGAATTTTATATCCAACCTAACAATGAATTAGAAGACTTGCTGCAACAACTAAGAGTGTTTGGGGGTACTTCCTTTTATGACATCAAGGGAGAAGCTACATGGGGGCTAGCAGGGGCCCGACTTCCGCGGCCCCACCCTTTTTTTGATGGGAAAAGCCGGATAAAATCATTAATAGAGATCAAGCTCCGCCAAAGTTATTACACTTTGGGGGAAAGCATCAAACAGTACAAGTTCATTGTTTAAAGCAACATCCCATCTAGCAACTAAGTGAGCTACAGTATTTCCGGCTCGCCTAACATGACTACAATAAAAACCATCTAGGGATTTACATAAATCAAGGATATCCTCATAGAAGATAAACATCGGGGCAACACCACTTTGCTTCTGTGAGATAGCACGGACAACATTGATGGCATCACATTCCAACCAGATTTTTGAGCAGCCTAGCCTTCGACCAATGCCCAGGCCATACCTAGCAGCAGCGGCTTCAGCGGTAGTGGCAGGCCAGCGTGAGCCAAGTCTCATGGCTGCAGCAGCTCCCTTGAGGTCCATATCTTTTAAAGTGGCCCCGTAGGTTTTTCAAGGTATAATTTGCTATTTAGCCATACTCTTTCATTTAGGAAAAGTGGTAACTAGAACATCATTTAAATTTACAGAAGATGAAGCAATAGCTATATTTATTCACCTACATGAAATCATATACTCTACAGCAAGCATGGAAAGCGTCATCAATGTCTGCCAACACATTGTTTATGGATGTAAACAATCCCCATTGGGGCTGGAGCTGGTTAGAGCGTTGGTTAGCTGCTAGACCATGGGAGACTGCAACTACTCCTGATAGCAATGATAACTCACCTCGTATTAAGATCTCAAAGACCACTATGTTTGGGAATGAGCTTCCTAAAAAATATGCTCGCCATCACAACACTGAAAAGCCTTCCCCAACACCCATCCCAAAACAAACTCGTTCTTCTACTGGTGGTCGTTTGTCCACCTCTAGTGTTCCTTCAAAATCCACTGCAGCAGCACGGAAGTTGAGAACCCCTAGCCCAAAGGCGAGCCCAAGAATGAGCATGTGGGGTCCAGATGACGATGCAAGAAGCACGCTCAGTCAGCAGTCAGAACAACAATCAAGGAGAAATAGTGTAACAGGTTCATCAGTTAGTAGGGATGATGAGAGCCTAGCTAGTTCTCAAACTGTTCCAAGTTATATGGCAGCCACAGAATCTGCCAAGGCTAGGTCGCGATTAGCAGGTGATCCAAAGAGGGAAAAGAGTGTCACACCTGACAGATCATCTGTTAGTTCTGCTAAGAAAAGGGCATCTCAGCCTGCTTCTCCTGCTAGATCAAGGCGGTCAACTTCCTCCAATGCAGATGCTAATTCTATCTCAGACCATATTTAGAACTTAATTTAATTATACTTCATTTCAAAAGCTCCTGATTTGTGTTTGTTCGGGTGATTAGTCCCTTTTGCATAGTCTTAATTCAGAGTTGTAATCGTTTGTTAAAAACTTGGTTTTTTATTTTATTTTACATTGAGGTTATATAAAGCATGATGATGCGTGCTGTAAACACTGACATTTTTCTGATTTTAACTGATATGGCAAGAACTTTTACCTGTGAGAATGTCATGCCAACTGAACAATTCTGCCATATATAGTTTATAAGTACAGGTTGTGTTTTCGTGTTTTTTACATGTAACGAAATATGAATTCCCTGAAGCAACATTGTTGCAATCTATGTTTCATTGCTTCGCTTCATTTTACTCTCACGAGCATGATCATACCAATTTTTCTTATTATTGCACCAGATTATGAATTGTCCCACATGCTGTTTTGTTTTCTGCTTTGTGTGAGAAGATGGATCAGAAAAAAGAGTTTGTTGGTATGTTGGGAGAGAGATATGACGGCGGATGGGTAGCTGCTAAAAGATGTGTTTGTCACTCTCATCCGAGTTTCAATTGGGACGAGATGGAAACCGCTTTTGCAGAAGGTGTTCATACGCGCCCTTTGGAGGGTGAGCCCTTTATCTGCGATGAGCAAGTCATTGCTAATGTTCTTCCCGTCGCTCAGGATGAAGAGGTGCTTCTTCCTTGATGTTTTTGGCGGTCATCTCCAGGCTCTTCAGTTGATTCTAATAGCTGTTAGAATTTGTTTTTCTAATATTTTGTAAACCTTGAATTCGGCCCAATATGGCATGTACCTTGGATAAGCTTTACTATTACAATTACTGTTATGAATTTTTGGTGCCTTTTTAGTGGCTGCCCACATTTTTGCTTGTAGTTGGCCGCCATGCCAGTAATTAGTAATGAAGCTTAATTTTTTGTGAGCTTCTGTGTTGTTTTCGTTCTTGACCTGTTGTTTGGCCGTTTTCGTACTTAGACCTGTTATATGCTCTTTTTGGTACTTAGACCTGTTATATGGTCATTGTTGCACGTGGCCTGTTATATGGCCGTTTTTGTACTTAGACCTGTTATATGGTCATTTCTGTACGTGGCCTGTTATGTGGCCGTTTTTTACTAATGGAACGTCGCGTACTTAAAATAAGCGTAAAATAATTAACGGAATGCTCATGGGAAGCTATATTATTGATATGAAAAAGTAACGGCCGTTGGCCTTTTACATGAGATATCTATGCATAGTATTTCTTTAAAACACTTGTGTTCCAGCAATTCTTAAGTTCAATGCCGTCCATTGTTTTCAACACAAAGGAGCCGGGACCAATTTCTTTGGATATCTGATATGGTCCTTCCCAGTTTGCTGTTAACTTTCCCTCAGCGTGAGCTTTCCCGGTGGCTGCCGTTCTTCGTAGTACTAGATCTCCTTTTGTTAACGGCCTTTCAAGAACTCTCTTGTTATATGCTCTACTGATACGATCTTTGTATGCAGCAGCTTTGAGTTCCGCTACCAGCCTTGTTTCTGCTAGAAAATCTAGATTTTCTCTTAAGGCTTGATCATTGTTCTCTAGATCTTTGAATTTAACCCGATATGAGGGTAGACCAACTTCTACTGGCAAAACTGCTTCCGTTCCGAAAGCTAGCTTGAATGGACTTTCTCCCGTTGCCTCCTTTTCTGTTGTTCTATTGGCCCATAATACTGCCGGAATCATATCGGCCCAAGCTCCCTTGAGTTCATCCAACTTCTTCTTCAAGGCTGCGAGAATCTGTTTGTTAGCGGCTTCAGCTTGCCCATTGCTCTGCGGGTGACATACGGCCGAAAATGCGAATTTGACTCTGAACTCGGACAGAAAATTTTTGATTGGCCGACAGTCAAATTGCGCACCGTGATCAAAGACTATTGCAGCTGGTATACCAAACCTTGTCATTATACTTTGCCAAATGAACTTTTTGACTTGATTCGACTTTATTTTTGCTGTCGGTTCTGCTTCGATCCATTTTGTGAAGTAGTCGATACCAACAATCAGGAATCTACGGCCGGCAGTGGCCGTTGTAAAAGGTCCCAGGATATCCAAGCCCCACTGTGCAAACGGTATCGAACATATTATAGGCTGGAGGTCGTTCGCGGGTCTATTGATGATGGGAGCAAATTTTTGACACTTGTCGCATTTCTTGACGTAATCTTGCGCGTCTGCCAACATACTCGGCCAATAATATCCAGCTCTCAATGCTTTTAATGCTAATGCTTTACCCCCAATGTGATTTCCACAGATCCCTTCATGAATCTCCTCCAAAATTTTTCTCGACTCCCATGCCGTTGCACATTTCAATAGCGGTAAGCTAAATGATTTCTTATATAGCTCATCCTGGTAAATGACATACCAATTTGCCTGCCTCTTCAGCTTTCTAGCTTCCATCGTGTTCGAAGGGAGTGAGCCCGTGAGTTTATAAGCCACTATTTGACTGAACCATTCGCTTTGCTGATTGACAGTATTTACAATCACGGTTTTTTCGGTGATGCTCTTCTCTTTCAAAACCTCCACCATAACAGATCTTTCAATGTTCAAAGAATCAGAACTTGCTAGTTTCGAGAGTGCGTCTGCTTTAATGTTCTCGGCCCTGGGGATGGCTTGGACATCAAAGTGAGTCAGCTGGGTTATCAATTCTTTGGCCTTTTCCACGTATTTTTGCATGTTTGCTTCTCGGACCTCAAACTCTCCTTTCAACTGGCCATTAACTAGCTGTGAGTCCGTTTTCAAAGATACGCTTTTGGCCCCAGCCGATATGCACATCCTCAACCCTGCGATTGCTGCCTCGTATTCTGCCTCGTTGTTTGACGCTGGGAAGGTGAACTTGATGGCGTATTCAAAAATATTTCCTTACGGGATGGTCATTACAATGCCGGCCCCTGAGCCACTTGCTGCCGACGAGCCGTCTACTTCTAACGACCACGTGCCATCTTCCACCTGCTTCTTCGTCGTAAGATGCCTCCACGATAAAATCACGAGTGCTCGAGCTTTTATCGCGGTCCTCGGCTTATCTTGTATATCATATTCGGACAATTCCACTGCCCACTTCAAAAGACGTCCTGAGCTATCCATCTTTTGCAAAGCCTTTTCCAGCGGTTGATTTGTCAAGACCTGAATGGGATGACAATCGAAATATGGCTCGAGCTTTAAAGGTTGCTATGATCACGGCCAACGCCATCTTCTCAATCAACCGATAGCGGCTCTCGGGTCCGTTTAGGATGTGATCGATAAAGTATATCGGTTCTTTGCCTCTTTTCTTTTTCTACCAATAAAAGAACCCGCGACGGTTTTTGAAGAAGCCGAGATATATAAGCGCAACGTATCCCCATTTCCGGCCTGGTGATGGTGGGTAGAGTCTTTAAATGATCCTTGATCGCGGCGAAAGCTTGGCTTTGCTCCTCACCCCATTCAAATTTCTTGTTTCCTCTCAATAATGCGAAGAAAGGCAGGGCCTTGTCGGCCGACTTGGAGATGAAACGAGTTAATGCAACCATCCTCCCGATTAATCTTTGCACGTCTTTTATTCCTTTCGGCTCTGGTAGATCCATGATAGCACGCACTTTATCCGGGTTAGCATCGATTCCCCTCTTGCTGACCATGAACCCTAGAAACTTTCCTGCCCTAACTCCGAATACACATTTTTTCGGGTTGAGCTTCATCTTGTATCTTCTCAGAGTACTAAAGGTCTCTCTTAGATCATCAATGTGCTCGCGGTCTGTTTTGCTCTTGACGATTGAGTCGTCCACATAAACTTCGATATTCCTTCCCTTCGCTCAAAGCAAATACTTTGTCGACCAATTTTTGGTATGTGGCCCTGCGTTTCTCAGGCCGAAAGGCATTGCTTTATAATTAAAGACTCCACAGTCTGTGATGAAGGCTGCTTTCTTTCTATCTTCTTCCAGAAGACTGATATGATGGTAACCTGAAAACGCGTCCATAAAGCTCAAAAGAGCATGCCCGCTAGTTGAATCTACCAATTGATCAATTCTTGGCAAGGGATAACAGTCTTTTGGACACGCTCTATTAAGATCCGTGAAATCAACACACACCCGCCATTGACCATTCGCTTTTTTCACCATAACGACGTTTGCCAGCCACTCTGGGTAATCACAGACTTCAATAAAGTCGGCCGCTAATAACTTATTAACCTCTTCTCTGACGGCCTTGTTCTTTTCTATTGAAAAATTCCTTTTCTTACCTTGATCAGGCGGACCGAGTTGTCGACATTCGGACGATGAACCATCACGGCCGGGTCTATTCCCGGCATCTCATCTCGCGAGAACGCGAATACATCGGCGTTTTCTCGAAGGAGAGTTACCGGGTTGATTCGACCTCTGGATCCATGTCCGTTCCGACGACCCACGAGTCCTTTCTGGATCATCCGCCAAAGATTTCTAACTTGGACTCTCCATCAGGCTTGGGCCTTGGCCAATCCTCTGGTCGTACTTCTAGCTCCTCCATGGTTACCTCCATGGCGTTTTCATTCTTTTCCTCAGATGGTTCTTCTGCCGCGGCCTTTTTCTTAGCTCTCTTTTCCTTTCTTGATGGCGGACAAAGTTCTTCGACAGGAACCCTTCTTGCTGGCTGCTTTAAAGCCGTTAAATAACATGACCTTGCTGCTTCCTGGTTTCCCCTGATCTTCGCTGTTGTACCCGAATTGGATACGTACAGCATAGTCAAGTGATAAGTAGATACCACACCCTGTATGTCATGAATTAATGGTCGTCCAATGATTGCATTGTATGCTCCCGAACGTCTACTACCAAGAACTCGGCCATCACATCCCCGGCTTCACCATTTTCGCCCACCTTGACCGGCAATTTTATAATGCCTTCGGGTATTGCGATGCCCCGGTGAATCCGATCACTGGTGCCGGACTGGCCTTAAGTGCTCCCGCCAATCATTAACATTTCGAAAGTAGACAGGGAATAAAATATTGGCGGAACTACCTCCATCCACCAAAATTACGTGAATCAAACAATTTGCAACTTTTAAGGTGACCACTAGCGGGTCGTCATGAGGATAAATCACGTGCTTTGCATCCTCTAATGAGAACGACATGGCAGGCATGGCTGGCGGCTTTCTCCATTGGCAACTCTGGTTAAAGTTCACCTGATGTCGGAACTCCTTTAAACTGGCTTTTGCCCCACTGACACTTCCGCCATGAATTGGACCGCCACTAATCACATGAATTTCTCCTATCCGGGACTGAACATTCCGGTCTCTGCGGGTTTCATCAAGTCGCCTTCGCTTGTCGAGCTTTATATTGGGTGAAATACCCTCTGCGGATGAGATCCTCCAAATTATCCTTGAGGTGTCGGCAGTCTTCAGTTAAATGTCCGTGATCTCCATGAAAATCACACCACTTGGTCTTATCCCGATTTTTATGAAACATCTTCTTCGGTCTCTGCCATTTGTCAATTTCCTTGTTCATTGTGAAAATTTGTGCCCGGGAGGTAGTGAGCTGAGTGTACGCCTCAAATTTATCTTTACGTTCACTTTTTTCTCGGCCATCCCGCTCCCGGTCATTTCCTTTTTTGACCATATTAGATTCTCTTCTTTCATCTCGGCCACGATCAACTTCACGACCTTTATCTTTCCGTGACTTATCTTCCTTCTTCTTCTCGGACTCCGATGCCGGCTACTTGCTGCCTTGTCAAATTCCTCTCCTCTTATGAAATCATTTGCTTTGCCCAGCACTGGTCCTAACGACGTGAAAGATTTTCGGCCGAGATAACTCCTGAACGCCGTCCCTTCTCTTAGCCCCGACATCAATGCTAAAACCGCTACATCCTGCTGTAGCCGAGGAATAGATACAGCCTCCACATTGAAACGCCCGATGTAATCTCGGAGAGATTCGGTCTCGCCTTGTCTGATTGACAATAATTCCCCGGGTCGTACACTCACGACGCCCTTGTTGCTTACGAAGTGAGTACTAAACATGGACGAGAGCCGAGAAAAACTGGATACATTACCGAGGTTTGAGACTTTTAAACCAAGTCTCGAGCTATGCCGGTGAGAGTGGACGGGAAAACCTTGCACCGGATAGCATCTATCTCGCGTGTACAAATACATGTGTCCTTCGTAGGCTGCGACATGATCGTCGGGATCCGAGCCGCCGTTAAACTTGCATGATGGCATTTTGATTCGCGGCATTGGGTAATTAAGAACCTCGGGAACAAATGGGGAGAGTTTCGGCTTGATTAGTAGATGTCCGCCACCCGAATAGTTACTAACACACTGTGGTGCTTTGTACTCTCGGTATGAGCGACTGCGAGACTCTTCTGAGTGATTGAGATCCTCAGTTTCCAAATCGGCTTCCTCGTACTCTGGATTGTCAATTTGTTCCTCCATCTGACGGTCTTCCGGCGTTAACGTACGCATCCTTCTTACCGGCGTACCGTCAACGTTTCTACCGGCCATGGCCAGTGATCGTTTACGGTGCTGAACGCCTCTTGTGTTACTAGCAGGAGTGCTACTAGGCTGTGGAGTGCCTTGTAACATCTGGATGAAGGACGCCACAGTTTGCAACTGATCCGGCGAGAATTGGCTCAACTGGGCCAAGTTGAAAGGAACAGCATCAGGACTTACCAGAGCAACATTGTTCTCCGGAGTACGGCTGGGTCATTGCCCTCTGGCATGTTGGGATGGGCCCGAGGTACGCCGATGGATCTGGTGATAGGTGGATGAGAAGATCCTTGCCCGATCTCCAACCCCGATGGACCACGACTTGCGTCATTTGTCTTTTCCATGACTGCTTCGCAAGGGTAGGAGGCCCCTCCTTCTAGCGCCAAGTTGTTTCGGTGATGAAACGAGGCCGGACAAGGAAGTGTCCGGTAGTATAAGAGTAGGCGTCCGAGACTGGAAGTCTGCAAGAAAGACAAACGTGAACTACCCTCGGGGGGGATGCGAGGAAACCCCCTCCGACGCTCAAGTCAGTAAGTGCCCGATAAGGATTTTAGAGAGAGAGAGAGAGAGAGAAAGCTTAGAGTGTGAGAGAATGTACCTGTGGAATAGTACCATTTGGCTATTTATAGCAGTACTATTCATCTGACAGGGTGCGTAATCCTGTGACACGTGTACGACTGCGATGAATCTTAATTGGAGGAACAATTATCCTCAATTATGGCCGTGAACTCCATCTCGGCCAACTTTTCATAAATGGTTTGGATTCTACTGAAGAGGTCGCGTTTGAAGTTCGTTGGTGTCGGCCACAGGAGATGTGTCCGACAGTGGACTTGGGTATACCCATACAACTAGCCCCCCTAGCATCATTGGGGGTCGTGACCGGCATTGATGGTATGCTGAGGACGCGAGTGAATTTTTTATATTCCATATTTTCCTCTGTTGCCACGTGTTGCCCTGGGAAGATTTCGTATTTCGAAAAATGCAATCATGACCTTTTTGTGAAAATCCCGCTTAGTGAGTGACATTTGGCATTCATCTACGAAAGTAGTTGATGGGTCAGTGCATCCCAGCCGTTCAATCCTGCTTTTGTTCAGAAACGTTAATTTCCTTTTCTTATTTTCTCCACTTCGTCTTCAACCTCCCATTTTCCTCTGGTTTCTGCGACTTTCTGAAAACTTCCAATCCTTTTTTCTTCATCAAGATCCTGCCTTTAAACTGCCAAATCTCCTCAAAAGTGTTTTGAGTTACTTTTCGACCTTTTCTTTTGAGAAATTGCAGTGCTTTTTTGCCTTTTTTCGCCTGAGTGCAGTCGAGGGTTTTCTTTAAAAGCTTTCAACTTTTCCGGTGAAATTACGCTCTCCAGGTGCTCCGTTTCTTGGGTTTCTTTTTTTCGTTTCGTGCATTCGGGTCCTTTTCTTTGTGCATTGTTGGGCATCTGCTTGATTCTCCGGTCGTTTTCCGTCGACTTCTCAGGTACCTTTTTCCAACTTCTCTTCAACTACTCTTTTGGTTTCTTTCTTTGAAATTATGTCGGATCTCTCAGACAGTCAAAATTCTTTGAATGATAAATTTATGTCTGAAAGTGAACCTTCGTCTCCTACTTCCCTTCATGGCGGACATAGTTCGTCTTCTTCTAGCCTTGTGGAGGAGAGAACTCGCTTGTTGGGCGACTTGCCCCTTACTGCCGATAGAGATAGGGAACTTAGATCTAAATTCCTTAATGACCGTTCTACCCCTGAACAAGAAAATTTGACTTCCCAATATTTGTCCGCGAGGATGAGTGGTGATAGACAAACACTCCGAGAACTAAGGCATCAAATTTTAGCTCGCCGTCTTGCTAGAAATCCTCCCCACGATCTTGTTCCCGGACTTGAGGTTACGCCTTTGAGGGAGCATGCCTGGTTAGATAACCTAGCGATCTTTGGGGTTGTAGTAGCGGATGATTTTTATGACCGTCTTGCTCATGAAACCGGCCCTTCTCATCCACCTGTTATTGATTTAGGTTCCGACAACGATTCTATTGCTACAATGGACGAGACTGAGGGTCCTTCTATTTCTGGTCGGGATGAAAGTATTCGTCCTAACGAGATAGTTTTGGGGGAAAGTTCTAGCATGCCTCCGAGCTCACGGCCCGAGCCGATCCCCGACCGCGAAGAGAACGAGCATTCCGGGATATGGCTGCCAGTAGATTATAGTAGTGGTCCGAGATCTACGGTTATCTGTAAATCCTGGCGACAATGCGCCATAGATCTCCACTACTGCGATGTTGCTGAGAAGTTGTATGCCTTCCCTCCAGAGTACAAGTTGATAGTCCCGGACAAGGGATCAAAAGTGACTGATTGTCCGGCAGGGCATGTAGCTGTTTATGCGCACCATTTTGAATTCGGGTTGCGCTTTCCTCTAGATTTAACTTTGGTCCGGATTTTGAAGGCGTTCAATGTCCGCCCGGCTCGATTGACACCCCGGCCGTTAGGAATCGATCGCCTATATTTGGACTTGTCGCTACTTAGGGTTTCTCGAGACACTCGACCTCTTCCGTCGCCTTCACCGGCCGACGGAACGGCTCCAACGAGAAGGGATGGTGGAGTTTGATGACAGCCAAAAATAAACCGACCGTCTTCCCTAAGTTGGCCCGGGTTGAAAGGGTGGCGGCCCGCTTTTTATTGGGTTAAAGTGCCGAATAATTTCCCTATCCGCCGCCACTTTACTAAGCCGGTTACTCGGATGGAAGATGTTCCCTCCTATGGTCTTTCGTCGGACGAGCAAAAGGCTTTTGATTATTTTGAGTCTGAGGTCGGGACTAGTACTGCCGTCGGTGAAGATACCGAGGGAAGGATCCCTTGCAAATGGCTTCCCCATGCCAAGTACATACTGGGAAATGAACCCTTGTCGGCTTTATTTCTCTGCCGGACCCACCCAGAAGGTTTGCCTCTTGACTTATGGTCCGACGTGGGACTTGTACCCACATTTTTTGTTAATTAATATGATTTTTAATCCTTCGTTTCTTTGCTTTACGAGTCCCGTCGGTTTAGATCTCGAGGAATTGGGTCTTAACGAAGATTTGACGCCAATGTCTCGAACCCCGAGGAACCCGTATTTGATTACGACACTTGTTCATAGCCTCACTTGGGGTCTCGGAGGTGCGGACCGCGGCCGTGGTGGTCGCCCAATCCGGTCGAGCAGTGTTCGCCGTGCCGGCCGTACGCCGGGGCGTACTCCCGGCCGTTCTGCAGGACGTGGGGATCAGGAGTCTCCTCGCCCTGTTGTTCACGTTCCTGTTCGTCGCGGCGGGGGTAGCCTGACTGTAGGTCAGAGACGGCCTCGCGAGCCTTCCGACAACGGTCCCAAAGAAGAGGCAAGCCCTCGACGCCGCCGCTTAAACGCAGCGACGGCACTGAAACCGCCATTACTACTCCGGACCCTAATCCCATCCTGGAATCATCTGCTACCAGGGTTTCTCCCCTGAACGCTGCGATCGACAGCATTGGGACGGCACTGGGGTCTGGTTCTTCCATGCGCCAAAAGATTTATGATATCCTTAGCTCCCCCAGCTTCTTGACCAACCTTGGGCCGGGAATATTTTCTCGGATCCATGAGTGGATTGAGCATAAAGAGGTTATTCTTAGTGCCGCTGTGAAGGCTGCGTTTTTTCGTCCACCTTCTGTCCCCGGGAAGATCTATCAACCTAACTGGGACGTGAGGGAAGACGAATCATTATATGCTGATATTCCTGCTAATGGCGGTACTCTTGGATATCGCCTTTTGAAGGGCATTCAGCTGCCAATTAACTGCCCAGCCGACAAGCTAGTGGCGCCGGCCGCCCAACTTGCTCACGACCTTGCTGTGGTAGGATTCATGATTCGACATTTTTTTTTTTTTTTTTAATATCGTCTTTCTGATGCAGACTAACAATTCCGCCATTGAGCTTATTGAACAATTTGTCCATTATCAATCGAGTGTGATAGACAAAAACAATCCTTGGACGAGCTTCAAACCCACTCGATCTTTGCCCGAGTTCATTCCGACGATATACGGCGGACGGCTTGACGCCAAGAAGGAATCGCGGGCAGTTGTTGATGTTGAACTGGCGGATTTGCGAATTAAGGCTGCCAAGGTTGAGCAGGCCGAGAAGAAATCCGCAGAGCTTGAATCTACACTGGTTTCCATCAAGGATGAGATGGCCACAGCTATTTCTAAGGCAAAGGATGATGCCGGCGCTCAGGCTGTGGCAGATTTTAAAAAATCTGAAGAGTTTGTTGGTATGTTGGGAGAGAGATATGACGGCGGATGGGTAGCTGCTAAAAGATGTGTTTGTCACTCTCATCCGAGTTTCAATTGGGACGAGATGGAAACCGCTTTTGCAGAAGGTGTTCATACGCGCCCTTTGGAGGGTGAGCCCTTAATCTGCGATGAGCAAGTCATTGCTAATGTTCTTCCCGTCGCTCAGGATGAAGAGGTGCTTCTTCCTTGATGTTTTTGGCGGTCATCTCCAGGCTCTTCAGTTGATTCTAATAGCTGTTAGAATTTGTTTTTCTAATATTTTGTAAACCTTGAATTCGGCCCAATATGGCATGTACCTTGGATAAGCTTTACTATTACAATTACTGTTATGAATTTTTGGTGCCCTTTTAGTGGCTGCCCACATTTTTGCTTGTAGTTGGCCGCCATGCCGGTAATTAGTAATGAAGCTTAATTTTTGTGAGCTTACGTGTTGTTTTCGTTCTTGACTTGTTGTTTGGCCGTTTTCGTACTTAGACTGTTATATGGTCTTTTTGGTACTTAGACCTGTTATATGGTCATTGTTGCACGTGCCCTGTTATGTGGCCGTTCTTGTACTTGGACCTGTTATATGGTCATTTTTGTACTTAGACCTGTTATATGGTCATTTTTGTACGTGGCCTGTTATATGGCCGTTTTTGTACTTAGACCTGTTATATGGTCATTTCTGTACGTGGCCTGTTATGTGGCCGTTTTTTACTAATGGAACGTCGCGTACTTAAAATAAGCGTAAAATAATTAACGGAATGCTCATGGGAAGCTATATTATTGATATGAAAAAGTAACGGCCGTTGGCCTTTTACATGAGATATCTATGCATAGTATTTCTTTAAAACACTTGTGTTCCATCAATTCTTAAGTTCAATGCCGTCCATTGTTTTCAACACAAAGGAGCCGGGACCAATTTCTTTGGATATCTGATATGGTCCTTCCCAGTTTGCTGTTAACTTTCCCTCAGCGTGAGCTTTCCCGGTGGCTGCCGTTCTTCGTAGTACTAGATCTCCTTTTGTTAACGGCCTTTCAAGAACTCTCTTGTTATATGCTCTACTGATACGATCTTTGTATGCAGCAGCTTTGAGTTCCGCTACCAGCCTTGTTTCTGCTAGAAAATCTAGATTTTCTCTTACGGCCCGTTTGGTAAGAGGTTATAAATGGTGGGAATGGTAATGCATTATAGTGTAAATTTGTACTAAAAATCCAATGTCATTACCAATGGTAATGGTACCTCATCACAAGATATCCATTTTCTTCCTAAAATCTCATTACCATCCATTACCACTTGGGGAGGTGGTATTGGGTGGTAATGAAAATTTATAAAGGGAAACACATGTTTTGTGATAAAGTTTCATTCCCATGGTCATGGACATGTGAAAATCTTTACAAATTTACACTAAATTTCATTACCATTACCACTATTTATAACCACTAACCAAACGGGCCGTTAAGGCTTGATCATTGTTCTCTAGATCTTTGAATTTAACCCGATATGAGGGTAGACCAACTTCTACTGGCAAAACTGCTTCCGTTCCGAAAGCTAGCTTGAATGGACTTTCTCCCGTTGCCTCCTTTTCTGTTGTTCTATTGGCCCATAATACTGCCGGAATCATATCGGCCCAAGCTCCCTTGAGTTCATCCAACTTCTTCTTCAAGGCTGCGAGAATCTGTTTGTTAGCGGCTTCAGCTTGCCCATTGCTCTGCGGGTGACATACGGCCGAAAATGCGAATTTGACTCTGAACTCGGACAGAAAATTTTTGATTGGCCGACAGTCAAATTGCGCGCCGTGATCAAAGACTATTGCAGCTGGTATACCAAACCTTGTCATTATACTTTGCCAAATGAACTTTTTGACTTGATTCGACTTTATTTTTCTTTGTCGGTTACGCTTCGATCCATTTTGTGAAGTAGTCGATACCAACAATCGGGAATCTACGGCCGGCGGTGGCCGTTGTAAAAGGTCCCGGGATATCCAAGCCCCACTTGTGCAAACGGTATCGGACATATTATAGGCCTGGAGGTCGTTCGCGGGTCTATTGATGATGGGAGCAAATTTTTGACACTTGTCGCATTTCTAGACGTAATCTTGCGCGTCTGCCAACATACTCGGCCAATAATATCCAGCTCTCAATGCTTTTAATGCTAATGCTTTACCCCCAATGTGATTTCCACAGATCCCTTCATGAATCTCCTCCAAAAATTTTCTCGACTCCCATGCCGTTGCACATTTCAATAGCGGTAAGCTAAATGATTTCTTATATAGCTCATCCTGGTAAATGACATACCAATTTGCTCGCCTCTTCGACTTTCTAGCTTCCATCGTGTTCGAAGGGAGTGAGCCCGTGACTTTATAAGCCACTATTTGATCGAACCATTCGCCTTGCTGATTGACGGTATTTACAATCACGGTTTTTTTCGGTGATGCTCTTCTCTTTCAAAACCTCCACCATAACGAGATCTTTCAATGTTCAAAGAATCGAACTTGCTAGTTTCGAGAGTGCGTGCGCTTTAATGTTCTCGGCCCCGGGGATGGCTTGGACATCAAAGTGAGTCACTTTGGGTTATCAATTCTTTGGCCTTTTCCACGTATTTTTGCATGTTTGCTTCTCGGACCTCAAACTCTCCTTTCAACTGGCCATTAACTAGCTGTGAGTCCGTTTTCAAAGATACGCTTTTGGCCCCAGCCGATATGCACATCCTCAACCCTGCGATTGCTGCCTCGTATTCTGCCTCGTTGTTTGACGCTGGGAAGGTGAACTTGATGGCGTATTCAAAAATATTTCCTTCTGGACTGGTCATTACAATGCCAGCCCCTGAGCCACTTGCTGCTGACGAGCCGTTTACTTCTAACGACCACGTGCCATCTTCCACCTGCTCTTCGTCGTAAGATGCCTCCACGATAAAATCCGCCAGTGCCTGAGCTTTTATCGCGGTCCTCGGCTTGTACTGTATATCATATTCGGACAATTCCACTGCCCACTTCAAAAGACGTCCCGAGCTATCCATCTTTTGCAAAGCCTTTTCCAGCGGTTGATTTGTCAAGACTCGAATGGGATGACAATCGAAATATGGCCTTGAGCTTTAAATTTGCTATGATCACGGCCAACGCCATCTTCTCAATCAACTGATAGCGGCTCTCAGGTCCGTTTAGGATGTGACTGATAAAGTATATCGGTTGCTGCCTCTTTTCTTTTTCTACCAATAAAACAGCCGCGACGGTTTTTGAAGAAGCCGAGATATATAACTGCAACGTATCCCCCATTTCTGGCCTGGTGATGGTGGGTAGAGTCTTTAAATGATCCTTGATCGCGGCGAAAGCTTGGCTTTGCTCCTCACCCCATTCAAATTTCTTGTTTCCTCTCAATAATGCGAAGAAAGGCAGGGCCTTGTCGGCCGACTTGGAGATGAAACGAGTTAATGCAGCCATCCTCCCAGTTAATCTTTGCACGTCTTTTATTCCTTTCGGCTCTGGTAGATCCATGATAGCACGCACTTTATCCGGTTAGCATCGATTCCCCTCTGGCGACCATGAACCCTAGAAACTTTCCCCGCCCTAACTCCGAATACACATTTTTTCGGGTTGAGCTTCATCTTGTATCTTCTCAGAGTACTAAAGGTCTCTCTTAGATCATCAATGTGCTCGCGGTCTGTTTTGCTCTTGACGATTGAGTCGTCCACATAAACTTCGATATTCCTTCCCTTCGTTTCGCAAAAATACTTTGTCGACCAATTTTTGGTATGTGGCCCTGCGTTTCTCGGGCCGAAAGGCATTGCTTTATAATTAAAGACTCCACGATCGTGATGAAGGCTGCTTTCTTTCTATCTTCTTCCAGAAGACTGATATGATGGTAACCTGAAAACGCGTCCATAAAGCTCAAAAGAGCATGCCCGCTAGTTGAATCTACCAATTGATCAATTCTTGGCAAGGGATAACAGTCTTTTGGACACGCTCTATTAAGATCCGTGAAATCAACACACACCCGCCATTGACCATTCGCTTTTTTCACCATAACGACGTTTGCCGGCCACTGCGGGTAATCACGAGACTTCAATAAAGTCGGCCGCTAATAACTTATTAACCTCTTCTCTCGACGGCCTTGTTCTTTTCTATTGAAAAATTCCTTTTCTTACGCTTGACCGGGCGGACCGAGTTGTCGACATTCGGACGATGAACCATCACGGCCGGGTCTATTCCCGGCATCTCATCTCGCCGAGAACGCGAATACATCGGCGTTTTCTCGAAGGAGAGTTACCGAGTTGATTCCGACCTCCGGATCCATGTCCGTTCCGACTGACCACGATCCTTTCGGATCATCCGCCAGCATTTCTAACTTGGACTCTCCATCAGGCTTGGGCCTTGGCCAATCCTCTGGTCGTACTTCTAGCTCCTCCATGGTTACCTCCATGGCGTTTTCATTCTTTTCCTCGAGATGGTTCTTACGCGCGGCCTTTTTCTTAGCTCTCTTTTCCTTTCTTGATGGCGGACAAAGTTCTTCGACAGGAACCCTTCTTCTTGCCGGCTGCTTTAAAGCCGTTAAATAACATGACCTTCGTTTCCCTGGTTTCCCCGATCTTATTTGTTGTACCCGAATTGGATACGTACAAGCATAGTCAAGTGATAAGTAGATACCACACCCTGTATGTCATGAATTAATGGTCGTCCAATGATTGCATTGTATGCTCCCGGAACGTCTACTACCAAGAACTCGGCCATCACATCCCTGGCTTCACCATTTTCGCCCACCTTGACCGGCAATTTTATAATGCCTTCGGGTATTGCAGATGCCCCAGTGAATCCGATCACTGGGTACCGGACTGGCCTTAAGTGCTCCCGGCCAATCATTAATTTTTCGAAAGTAGACAGGAATAAAATATTGGCGGAACTACCTCCATCCACCAAAATTCTGTGAATCAAACAATTTGCAACTTTTAAGGTGACCACTAGCGGGTCGTCATGAGGATAAATCACGTGCTTTGCATCCTCTAATGAGAACGACATGGCAGGCATGGCTGGCGGCTTTCTCCATTGGCAACTCTGGTTAAAGTTCACCTGATGTCGGAACTCCTTTAAACTGGCTTTTGCCCCACTGACACTTCCGCCATGAATTGGACCGCCACTAATCACATGAATTTCTCCTATCCGGGACTGAACATTCTGGTCTCTGGGTTTCATCAAGTCGCCTTCGCTTGTCTGAGCTTTATATTGGGTGAAATACCCTCTGCGGATGAGATCCTCCAAATTATCCTTGAGGTGTCGGCAGTCTTCAGTTAAATGTCCGTGATCTCCATGAAAATCACACCACTTGGTCTTATCCCGATTTTTATGAAACATCTTCTTCGGTCTCTCGCCATTTGTCACTTTCCTTGTTCATTGTGAAAATTTGTGCCCGGAGGTAGTGAGCCGAGTGTACGCCTCAAATTTATCTTTACGTTCACTTTTTTCTCGGCCATCCCGCTCCCGGTCATTTCCTTTTTTGACCATATTAGATTCTCTTCTTTCATCTCGGCCACGATCAACTTCACGACCTTTATCTTTCCGTGACTTATCTTCCTTCTTCTTCTCGGACTCCTGATGCCGGCTACTTGCTGCCTTGTCAAATTCCTCTCCTCTTATGAAATCATTTGCTTTGCCCAGCACTGGTCCTAACGACGTGAAAGATTTTCGGCCGAGATAACTCCTGAACGCCGTCCCTTCTCTTAGCCCCGACATCAATGCTAAAACCGCTACATCCTGCTGTAGCCGAGGAATAGATACAGCCTCCACATTGAAACGCCCGATGTAATCTCGGAGAGATTCGGTCTCGCCTTGTCTGATTGACAATAATTCCCCAGTCGTACGCTCACGACGCCTGTTGCTTACGAAGTGAGTACTAAACATGGACGAGAGCTGAGAAAAACTGGATACATTACCAGGTTTGAGACTTTTAAACCAAGTCTGAGCTATGCCAGTGAGAGTGGACGGGAAAACCTTGCACCAGATAGCATCTATCTGCGTGTACAAATACATGTGTCCTTCGTAAGCTGCGACATGATCGTCGGGATCCGAGCCGTCAAACTTGCATGATGGCATTTTGATTCGCGGCATTGGGTAATTAAGAACCTCGGGAACAAATGGGGAGAGTTTCGGCTTGATTAGTAGATGTCCGCCACCCGAATAGTTACTAACACCCGTGGTGGTTGTACTCTCGGTATGAGCGGATCGCGAGACTCTTCTGAGTGATTGAGATCCTCAGTTTCCAAATCGGCTTCCTCGTACTCTGGATTGTCAATTTGTTCCTCCATCTGACGGTCTTCCGGCGTTAACGTGCGCATCCTTCTTACCGGCGTACCGTCAACGTTTCTACCGGCCATGGCCAATGATCGTTTACGGTGCTGAACGCCTCTTGTGTTACTAGCAGGAGTGCTACTAGGCTGTGGAGTGCCTTGTAACATCTGGATGAAGGACGCCACAGTTTGCAACTGATCCGGCGAGAATTGGCTCAATGGGCCAAGTTGAAAGGAACGAAGATCGGGACTTACCGGAGCAACATTGTTCTCCGGAGTACGCTGGTCATTGCCCTCTGGCATGTTGGGATGGAACTGAGGTACGCCGATGGATCTGGTGATAGGTGGATGAGAAGATCCTTGCCCGATCTCCAACCCCGATGGACCACGACTTGCGTCATTTGTCTTTTCCATGACTGCTTCGCAAGGGTAGGAGGCCCCTCCTTCTAGCGCCAAGTTGTTTCGGTGATGAAACGAGGCCGGACAAGGAAGTGTCCGGTAGTATAAGAGTAGGCGTCCGAGACTGGAAGTCTGCAAGAAAGACAAACGTGAACTACCCTCGGGGGGGATGCGAGGAAACCCCCTCCGACGCTCAAGTCAGTAAGTGCCCGATAAGGATTTTAGAGAGAGAGAGAGAGAAAGCTTAGAGTGTGAGAGAATGTACACATGGAATAGTACCATTTGGCTATTTATAGCGATCTTATTCATCCGACGGCGTGCGTAATCCCGTGACACGTGTACGATCGCGATGAATCTTAATTGGAGGAACAATTATCCTCAATTATGGCCGTGAACTCCATCTCGGCCAACTTTTCATAAATGGTTTGGATTCTACTGAAGAGGTCGCGTTTGAAGTTCGTTGGTGTCGGCCACAGGAGATGTGTCCGACAGTGGACTTGGGTATACCCATACAACATTCCAACCAGATTTTTGAGCAGCCTAGCCTTCGACCAATGCCCAGGCCATACCTAACAGCAGCGGCTTCAGCGGTAGTGGCAGGCCAGCGTGAGCCAAGTCTCATGGCTGCAGCAGCTCCCTTGAGGTCCATATCTTTTAAAGTGGCCCCGTAGGTTTTTCAAGGTATAATTTATCAGTTCGTTTTTTGTACAACACACCACACGAATTCCAAAGCGTGCGGCACACATTATTGAGATAGTTCCAGTCTACTATTTCAATTCAATGTCTTCCTTACCGAAATTCCACCCCAATTTCCGCTTCTTTTCTCTCTCCTCACCACTCTCTCTCCTTGGCTTCCATGGCTAACCTTCCACTTCTTTTCTTCATCATTGATTTCTCTTTCTCGCCGGAGATTTGGTACTCTTTGGCTTCTTCTCCTTCACCGACGCAACCTTAGCTTCTTCGCTGGAGGTTTCGCGACCTTCACAATAATTTTTTACAGCAATCTTCAGCTTCTTCATAGCCTTAGATTTCGCCGCAACCTCGGTTTTCGCCGGCTTTTTCACTACGACTTCCTCATATTTGGGCTTTGGCTTTTTGGCAAGAGCTTTTATCACTGGATACTTTTCTGATGTTCCAGAAATAGTTTTTTCTGGTCATGGAGTGCCATAGGAAAGGATCCGTGTGTATTTTAAGAATAGCTTGACGATTTATGGGCTGAACTGCAGAAGCTGGCAAATATTAGTTCATAATTTTAATTGAATGTCACTGGAGATTTCTTACTGCTTTATTTGTTTAAGGTGTTATATGTTTTGTACTAACCCATCATTTTCTCTCTCTTTTGCTCTGAGAAAAGTTCCAAAACAGAATAGCAGTGGAATTATGATAATATGGTGGGGAAAGGAGTATTCAAATAAAAATGCACCATAAATCTCGAGTCTACAAAAAAGAACTGGTAAATTGCACAAAAATTGTCAGTTTATTGTGCTTCAAAGAAAAAGTATAAATCTAAGTAACTCCTAAAAGTAACTCTAATTTCAGAAAAAGTAATCCTTAGTTTCAGTAAAAGTAACACCTTATAGTTACAAAAAATAACCCCTAGTTTCAGAAAAAAGTAACTCCTAGTTTCAAAAAAGTAACCCCTAGTTTCAGTAATAGTAACTCTTTATAATTATAAAAGTAACCCCTTATAATTACAAAAAGTAACCCATAAATACAGTAGAAGTAACCTCTTATAATTACAAAACGTAACCCATATTTTTAGTAAAAGTAACCCCTTAGCATTATAAAAAGTAATTCATAGTTTCAGTAAAGTAACCCCTTAGCATTCGAAAAAGTAACCCTTAGTTTCACTAAAAGTAACACATTAGCATTGGAAAACAACGCGTTTTACTTTTTATGAATAAATGAGATTACATTAAATATAGAATGGGGTTACTTGTACCTTTTATTATGATTACTTTTTATAAAAATTTCAAGCTATTATATAATAATTGGGGTTACTTTTGTGAACATATGAGGTTACTCAAATAAATGAATAATGTTACTCATACATTTAATTAGGGTTACTTTTATCAACTAATGAGGTTACGATTATAATATAATGGGTCATTTGAAAAAACTAACCAATTCATGTACTACTAGGAAAAGACTAACCAATTAATTTATTTATAGCCCACAAATATATAAAACAACCATATTATAATATGATGGCTCATTCGAAAAAATATATGAGGGTTACTTGTAGTAATAAATGGGTTACTTGTATGATAAAGATAAGGTCACAAATAATAATCATTACTTATTATGAAGTAATGGGTTCCTCGTATGATAAAATAAGGTCACAAATAATAAGGGTTACACGTACGTTCAAATAAGGTTACTTTTTATGAGCTAAGGGGTTACTTGTACCTTTTATTAGGGTTACTTTTTATAAACATTTCAAGCTAATTATATAATAAGGGGTTACTTTTGTGATCACATGAGGTTACTCGAACAAATAAATGAAGTTACTCTTACATATAATTAGGGATACTTTTATAATACAATGAGTTATTCGAAATAATAAATGAGGGTTACTTGTAGTAATAAATGGATTACTCGTATGTTAAAATAAGGTTACAAATAATAAATGTTACTTATTATGAAGTATGGGTTACTCACTTTAAAAAAAGTAAAGGGTTACTCCTATGATAAAATAAGGTTACAAGTAATAAGGGTTACATGCACGTACGTTTAAATAGGGTTACTTTTTATGAACTAAGGGATTATTCGTATCTTTTATTAGGGTTACTTTTTTATAAACATTTCAACCTAATTATATAATAATTGGGGCTACTTTTCATGAACATATGAGGTTACTCAAACAAATAGATGAGGTTACCCATACAATTAATTAGGATTACTTTTTATGAATAAATGGATAAATACTCATAAAAAACACTTCTTAGAGCTATTGAATCATGAAAATTAATTGATTAATTCAAAAAAAAAAAAGCTAAAGCTATGATTAGTGTCTTTTGCTCTCGCCTTCCACTCCCTGTTCAAAAAGCAAAGAAAGTTGATGAAGACCAACCCAACACAGCCATTTTCATCTTCAACAATCGAAAAGGGTCATTTATTGACTTCTTCCCCAAACAGCCAAGACCAACTCAACACACTAAAGATGAAATCTATTTTTTAAATTAACCTACACTTTCAGTAAAAGTAACCCCTAGTTATAGTAAAAGTAACCCCCTTACAGTTACAAAAAGTAACTTATACTTTCAGTAAAAGTAACCCCTAGTTATAGTAAAAGTAACCCCCTTATAGTTACAAAAAGTAACCTATACTTTTAGTAAAAGTAACCCCTTAACATTATAAAAAATAATCCCTAGTGTCAGTAAAGTAACCCCTTAGCATTCGATAAAGTAATCCCTAATTCACTAAAAGTAACACCTTAGCATTAGAAAGCAGCGCGTTTTACTTTTTATGAATAAATGAGATTACTTTAAATATATAATGGGGATACTTTTTATGAACTAATGGGTTACTTGTACCTTTATTATGGTTACTTCAAGCTATTATATAATAATTAGAGATACGTACTCTTGTAAACAAAATGGAGTTACTTATGTGAGCAAAATAGGGTTACTCATATGATTAAACGGGATTACTGGTATGAATAAATGGGGTTACTCCCTATGAACGAATGAGGTTTTTCATATTAATATATGAGGTTACTTGTGTGAACAACTGGGGTGACTGGTATGAATAAATGAGGTTACTGGTATGAATGAATGTGGTTACTCATAAGTTTAAATTGAGTTACTCATATTATTAAAATAGGTTACTCATAGGATTAAACAATATTATTCATATGATTAAAATGGGTTACTTATATGATTAGTCAAGGTTACTCCAAAAAAACTAAACAAGGTTATGTAATAATAGGAGGGGTTACTTATGTTAACAAAATGATATTACTCGTATGATTAAATAAGGTTACTCGAATCAATAAAATGAAGTTGTTTTTTACTATCAAGATGTAGCAGATTTATCATACTTTTGTGTTGATAATCAATGGTCAGTACAATGCATTTCGGTTAATGCCTTTTGGCATCTTTCTCAATCAATGAAATCAAATCACAATTTCCTTTAAAAAAAAAAAAAATCAAATCACAATTATCAAAAGAAAAGATAAAACGTAAATATGATTCAAGATATATTCTCCTGTTTTTCTCATGCGTGTGTGTCAAATTTCCACATTCCATATAATGCATGCTGAATTGCCGACTTCATGCGACAAAATTCAAACATCCCTTATCGAAGCACCTGCAAAATAAAAAATGCCGCCATTGTTGTCGTAGTTGGAGAGAGAAGAAGATGGAGGAATTCAAAATCACAAAAACCCGCGCTGGACTCTAAAACTACATTTAGACTGGCGCTGGACTCTAAAACTACAATTGGACTGGGCCAGCCTCTTAATCAAAAAAAAAAAAAAAAAAAAAGAAAGAGAGAGGAAGGGGGGCGCGCGGCCACACCGTTAGTTGAAGGTGTGGCCCGCCTCTTTTAAAAGTTTGCGATAATTTATTAAACTGGCTATTATATCATATAAATCTTCTTACTTGAGTGGTAAGATGGGATAGCAAAATGTAATAATTTTTCATATATTTGCTTTAAATATTGTTAACCTCGTTAACTCTTAATTCCTAGCTTCGCCCCTGTATGAAATTCATATAATAATAACATAGCAAATCAGTTAGGAAAATGTATGTTCATTAATATTGTATACTGAAGTATATACAACTATGCAAGCATTAATGCAAAATAAAAATAAAAATACAGAGCATATTCTCCAAGGTTGATATTAATTCACTCCAACTGAATGCAAGCTACAGAAAACAGATCTAAAAATGTTCAACAGGAAGCTGACAATTGAATGTACTTCTTTGATTTAATGTTCTGCAGTGCTGTCAATCCAAAAATCAGATGGCAATTGATCATGATCATCGTCATTGCTTAAGATTGATTTGTTCCATGTTAATCCATGTTGCAGAGATGACCTTACAGTCTCTAATACAGATGCAACTTCTTTCATCGTTGGTCTTCTTTTTCCATCCAAGTTTACACATCTTTTCGCGAGATGAGCAACCATCATTATCTCCTCTTCTTTTCCTTCTCTTATGACCCGAGCATCCAATATGTCGTAGAGTGAAGAATCTTCCATGTGTCCAAGAAACCATGCTACAAGACTTCTTTCTTCATCATCAATCACACGTATCGCCTTCTGCCCACTCAGATGCTCAACAAGTACCACCCCAAAGCTATAGACATCACTTTTATCTGTGAACTGGTTCGATTGAAAGTACTCTGGATCCAAATAGCCAAATGTACCAACAACGTGAGTTGTGATATGGGTTTGATCAATACCCAATGCTTTCGATATCCCAAAGTCCGATAATTTAGCTCTGTAATTAGTATCCAGGGCCGGATTTTAGCATGTGCATAAAGGTCTACAGCACAGGGCCACATTTTCTAGGGGCCTAATATCGAGGTTAAGCCCTGGAAAAATATCTCAATTACAAGGAATACTCCTTTTTCTTTCTCTCTTCTATTAATGATACCTCTTTCCCAAAGTTCCCCAAATCACGCTTCTACTTATAATAAGGGCCTCATTTTGTTATCAGAACAGAGCCACAAGAATCTAAAAAACGGCCCTGTTAGTATCTAAGAGGATATTGGAAGATTTGATGTCTCTATGATAAATAGGTATTAAATATGATGAATGCAAGTATGAAAGAGCATTCGCTATATCTGTACCTATTTGTAAGCGCATTTCCCAAGTGATTGGGAAGTCTTCTCTCAAACCATGGATACTTTCAGAAAGAGTTCCATTAGGCACATATTCATAAACCAACATAGGAACCTCTGTCTCCAAGCAACATCCTAAAAGCTTAACTACGTTTCGATGATTGATTCGTGATAAAATCACAACCTCGTTAATGAAGACACTCAATTGGCTTTCATCTACTATCTTCGACTTCTTTATAGCAACGATCTTTCCATCGCTTAACATACCTTTGTAAACCGTACCTTGCCCCCCTTGGCCTAGTACTCGATTCTCGTTATACTGGTCAGTTGCCTTTTCAAGCTCATCTGAAGTGAAAATATTATCACTTTCTTCAGAAGGCATTTGTTGCTTCAATAATAGACCACCGTTTTTCTCAAAGTACATAGCTTTGAGTCTAATGTTCCTTCTTCGTTTTAACATATGGTACAACCAATATGCGCCAAGGAGTACAAGTAATATCACAAAGCTTATACCTAGCCCTGCACAGCATGCATGCAGATATGCTCCTCAGCAACAACAACAAAATTCGATTGTGGATTCTTTGTTTGTTGATTTATGTTACAGATAATAAGAAACAAGTAACAAATCATTCTTGACACTATATAAATGGTTGCGTTTGTACATACATATTGTTAGAGTTATTATGGTACATAAAGCATTAAGATATTATTGTGATTATCTTGTAATATCTTATTGTATATGGTTGCACGTACGGCATGGTCTGACAATTGCCAAGGATGTAGGCTTCCATGAGGTAATCTTAGAAACTGATTGTTTAAGGCTTGTGCACCATCTTATTAAGAGGAATTATCTTGATGTTTCTAGCTTTGGTCGTATTATGTCAGACATTGTAAAGCTTGCTTACTCCCTCAATTATGTGTTCACATAAAACATCCCTTAAACCGTTGTAAATCCTATGTGGTATAACCAGATCCTTGTCAACCAATCAAAATACTATAAAATGTTTTCATAGTGACAGTTGAACAAAAAGTTAAACGTTTTACAGGTTGATTGAACTTACCAAGTCCAAGTGCTATTGGTGTTTTGTTAGCTTTTCCTGCCTTTTGGGGACAACCAAAGGTATGATTTCCCAGAGAGATGCATTCTTGTACACAGCCCTCACATTCGCTAACAACTACACGGTAGTAGGAATCAAAGTTCAATATAGTATATTATAAGAAGGAAGATCATTAAAAAGAGGGATCATCATATATTACCTTGACAGCCATGAGGAAGATAAGGATTGCCTTCATAGAACTCTTCTATGCATCGACAGATGTATCCTCCAGCATCATCCGCACTCGCAGTTTTATTAACACAACTGGAATTGGCATAGCTGGGTGAGTGAACTGGCAAGTCTGTGATAGTCCACTCCAATACAACGTTGACCGAATCACCACATATCCCGTAATTATCATGATTCATGTTAAGATATTTACTCTTGTTGATGATCCAAGTACTATCCACCAAGACTGCTAAGATGCAGGGAGAGGATGAATCATTGGTTGGCGTTGCCGAAGCCAAGTTCATCATCTCAAACTCATAATCATAAAAATCAAGTGAGGAGGGAAATGTAGTTTGACAACATCCTACCCCATAGCACTCCTTTCCTGGTGCATATCCATTCATGCAAACTGCTGCACATCCAGCCACTGTCTGATTATACTTATTTCGCAAGAGTACACCACCTCGACAACCGAATACCAGTAGAACATTGCGCTTCCTTGAGAACAGAAACGGGCTTCCTGTCAAATTATATGAAGGCTTGTCAAACAGTAGTGATGCGTCAGTGATACCACCTCCGCAGACTGCACTACAATAAGTTCCTATAACAAAAGTTCGTTCTTCTTTTACAGGCTCCCAGTTTATTTGCGAGGCGAAAGCGAATTCATTGTAATCATCTTTCAACTTATTCACTTTGAGCTTATTTAAATCAGGCCGGCACTCGACATCAAACCAAGGATTGTGGTAGCAGTTAGGACCAATGCCAAAAGGATAAGGAATGCTTACATTTCCACAACGATCTTCACACCCTGGTTTTGCTATGCGTGGTGTTGCGCCAGTCAGCCAGATATCTAATAGCCCTCCTATTGCAACTACCAGCATTAGCTGCCAAATCTGCGGATGATGCCATTGCCATATTTCTTTTGCTGGCTTGGCATACATCATATATACTTAATATATCTATATCTATATATGATGATAGTATAGCAAAATCCAGAAACAAATCCAACCATATATAAGAAAAGGCTTTTGCTTGATTTAATTTCTTGAACTTGAAAAGTTTAAGACTTGAACTATTGAAGATGGTGGATTGAGAAATACCCACAAGGTTTATAAGGAGAGTAGAAGAATCCAGGCCTGAATCACTGAGAGAAGAGGAGAGAGAGTTGAGAGGAGTTAAAAGAAAAGGCGGATGAAATGAACTCTTTAAAAGTCTGTTACTGTACAAGTCAATGATGACCTGAGTTACTTTTCCTTGAATTTCATTGTTCCTTCATGTACTCTATTGTCTCTAAGCCACAAGATTTTTCTTCTTTCTCATCATTTTTTGTGTGTAAAAATTTGTGTGATTATGATGCAATTTGAGATCTAAAGTTCTGTAATTTAAAGTGATTTTATTTTCTTATCTACAAACATGAGAAAAAGAAGTGAGTTCATCATTTTAATTTACTCTTTTATTCTTCTTTAATTTCTCTCCTTCACACTTTGTCTGGTATTTTTTTTAGTAAAGGAAGGGAAAAGAAAGAAAAGAAAGGAAAAGAAGAGAAAAGAAAGTAGTTGTAGTTTTTAATGTTTAATATAATTGGTGGATTTTAGAGGAATCACATGTTTGGTTGTCATTAGTAAAGGAAAGGAAATGAAGGAAATAAAAAAAAACATTGGTAAAAGATTGTTAGCTTTCTTTTCTGTCAAATTCCTCCGACTTTGGGAGGAAAGGAAAACAAGGATTTAAGAGTATTCTTTTCTTTCCACTTCCTTTCCTTTCCAATCAAACCCCTCTTATTTTCTTTTACCAAACATGGGAAAGTTTGTTTTCACCTTTCCTTTCCCTTCTTTTCCATCCAAATCCTTCCTACCAAACAAAGCAATCTCTTTCGGAGCTTCAACAATGGTGAGGCCGCAAAACTTCGTCGATTCTGCCATTGATTGCATTTCTTCCGACGATATTAAGCCCTTATCTGACCCCGATACTCAGATTCAGGTTTCTTTTTCTGCAATTTTACTCTTATTTTCGTAATGTTGAAATGAAAGTGTTGTCGTTTGTGTCGATTTTGAGAACTGATGTGTCGTATTTTATTCCTCCTTTTGAGTCATGTAAAAAGACTATTGATTTTTCTTTTTCTTACTCTTATAAATATAACTTTTCTTTTTATTTTCCTTTTTCTAGGTTTAATAGATTTTTAGAACTAGTTTATTTCATTTTTCCTTTTCACTCTTACATAATAAGATCTGAAATGTTTGCAGGGACATATGATAAGCTTTTTAGAGCATTGAACTATTCCGCATTAGTATAGAGATTTTACATGGTCGTGCAGAACCTTTATAAATTTGCTCTTCTCGGGAGGCAACCCGAATCATGACTTATTTTATGATTTTTCCCTTTCTCTATTTTTAACTTTCATTTTCTTTAGGTAGGACTATACTTTAATTAGTGTGTTTTGTTTTTGTTTTGTGATTGTAGGTGAAAAAAAAATAAAAAATAAAAAAAAAGGTTACGAAGCAAGCAACAGTAGATACCACGGCTTCACGGTGGTCTTCACTCCCACACAACGAGCTGCCCGTGGACTTGTACTGTACAGCTTAACACGAACTGCCCCTTGGCAGTAAACACCACGGCGTGGCCGTGGGAATCATCACCAAGCCACGCCTGGCCCGTGGCTCACCCCCATATGCTGAATGCAATTTCTTCTCTCCTCCCCTGCGCCGCACAGACCACCTCACAGAACCAGCGCAGCCTCCCTTTTACTCCTGCTCACAACCTTCTCACCACCTCCCCGTCGAGAGCCCCGTAAACCACGACCTTCTTCTTTGTCCCCTCGTCGCGTCAACCACCAGTGCCACCATCAACTTCACCTCCGTTCCTCACGCCCATCACAATCTGCCGCCATCACCTCCAAACTCCACCGGACTTACCGCCTGCGATTCCACCCAAAATCCCCTTCGTTTTTTTTCCCTCTCGTTACTTCCCCCTTCTCGTTCTTTCCTCAGTTTCTTTTCATTTTTTTTTCTTTTCATTCTACTTCTTTATTTCTAATTTTTCTCAATAAACAGCTAATTCTTATGAATTTTATATTCTAATTTTTTTTCATCAATGGTTCTAGGTTCTTTCAAGTCGGCAACAACAATAGTTCAAGTTGGTCTTCAAGAAGCCGTGCAATAATGTGATTTTTTTTTAGCTTAATCGACCTTTCAATTGGGTTGTAAGCTTTTATATTTTATATTGCTCACTCTCTTGAGATGACTTTCAAATTTTTGCTTGGATTTCTATTTGCGATGCCATACTTGTTAATTTCTTATGACAGCTTTGATTGATGGATATTTTTTTTTTTTTGGAATCATGTGTGTTTTAGTGTTGAATTATGGATCTTGGTGGGCCATATTTGGTGTTCGGTCATTGTTGGGGTGCATTCTGGTTCCTTCTCTGATCTTGTAGTGAGGACACTGCAAATTTTAGCTTGTGGGAGGAATATTCTATCATTTATTGCTTTCTAGTGTAATTTTTATTGCTTTCATAGGATGTTGCATGGTTTGTACCGCTCATTAGGAGTGGGAGTTTACGTGTAACCAAAAAAAATTGTACTGCTTTTAGTTGCATTAGCATATTAGATTTCATCTCATATTAGATTTCATGTCATCTTAGTTGCATCTATGGGACTATTGCTAGCACTATTTTAGAACCTTGTTGATATCCTTACTATGGTCTTAAGCGTATTTCATCTCATTCATGATTCTTCATAGCATAATTGTATCGCGATTGATTGCTTGTGGTAAGATTGGTTGATTTCTCTCTGGCTTGATTTAACCTTACTGTTTAGACATCTTAACCCACGTGAGCTTTTGTGCCTATATGCTGACGTATCTGTGTCAGTTATGTTGTTTCATGTGTGATTAGTTCCTCATTTGTTGCATGGATCTTGACTTTGACTTGGTACTCTTTAACACTTAACTCTATAAGCATTTGGATATGATTGAGGCGTTCTTTTCAGTGTTCTGAGCTTCCAGAAATATTTTCTTTTCATATATATTATCCTTCCTCTAGCCCCGCTGAGCCTTTCCTGACTTTGTTATGAAATAATACCTACATTACAAGCCTATAGCCTCTAATGATTTCTCTACCTAAGCCTTGCTAAGTGGAGTAGCATAAAAGTTCATGTGTTTGAGCTTGTGTTTGTGGTTTTGCGGTGATGATTGGAAGAAAATATGTTAAAGAAAGTTCCTTGAAATAGTGTGGAAGTACAAAATGAAAAGAATGATGAAGAAGTTGTGAAAAATAATTATGAAAAAGAAAAAAAAAATCGAACAAAAGGTGAATGAAATTTGTTGGAATTGATAAAGATGGGTACTCTCTTGATTTAATGGTAATGTGTTGTTGAACTTCTAGTAGAAGTTTTTGTGACATTTTCATCTAATGGCCATAGATGTTAAAGTGTTGTTTTCTCCACTAGTTGGCTTTTAACACCACATTTTCAAATATATTTCCTACCCATAACCTCAGCCCCATTACAACCCTTGAAAGTCCTCATGATCTTTTTACGTTATAATTTCGAGTGAAAAGTGAGTCGATAGTCAAAGTTAAAGAGCAAATGCTTCATTTGAGTCGACATGGTTTAGGTTGAGTGACATTGATTATGCCATAAACACATGAGAGTATGAGTGCACATGACTAAAGTGAGGTCTCTCAGGTTTGGTTAAGTCTAGCTTGGGGGAGAAGGTATGTGGTATGCTAGGAGAGTTGATTGCATTACATGACGTGCTATGCGGCTTTGCTTGAGAATGTTTCGATGCTTGGTTCGTGTAGTAATTATATCTCTCGTGTTCTCAATTGTGTGCTTGGCCCTATCGTAGTCCCATATTGTAGGATGTCTTTCTTTTCCAATGCCTATGTCTAATTGCTTGAGGATAAGCAATGGTTTAGCTTGGGGGAGTTTGATGTGTCGTATTTTTATATAGATTTTAGGTGCATTTAGGTTGAATTATAGGAGCATTTAGAGGCTTTATAGTTCATAATTGCATACTATTACTTAATTTGCGAAATATTACTCCTTTTGTGTGTTTTTGGTATTATTTGATGAATTTCATGTATTGAAAACATAATTGGAGTATTATTGGACAAGATTAAGTACTTAGGAGCAATTGGGAGCAAGCTACATTGATAAGGATCACTTTAGAAGTATTTGAGTGCAAATTGGAGCTTAATTGGAGTTGGAATTCATTGAAAGAATTATGGAAATCGAATCATGTTCACTATTTTGTCCATAACTTTTGACTCGATGTTGATATTGGGTTGATTCCAGTGGCATTGGAAAGTAGGCTTGAAGATCTTTCCAACGATAAGTTTCACATCCCAAGGCGAGTTGTATTTTGAGAGATATGGGCATCGCAAGTTGGCCCGGTCTGCCAGGAACTTCTTACGCGCACGCGGTTTTGATAATTTCGGCCATTTAATGATTTATTTGGTTTCCTTATCTTGTATTTGGTTTCCTACTAGGATTAGGACTTATAACTATATATTAGAGGATTTCTAATTAGGTTAGACGATCTATCTATTACTTACTTTTCCAATATCACGTTTTTTTGTTTCTCTAGTTTTCTCTCTAGTTTTTGCCCTAGTTTATTTTCTATTGCTACTTTGGAGATTCAAGATTCAAGCTTTCATATTCATCTTCAATTCAATAAGTTTTAAACTCTTCTCTTCTCCTCTCTCTTTTATATTTTAATTATGTTTTATATTATGTTTATTACTTTTGTTGCTATGATTAGTGAGTAGTCTTTTTATCTAGGATTGAGTTGAGCTCTAGTATGGATTGATCATGTAAATTGAGTTATATGTTTAGGGTTTGATAAGATTGTTTTTATTGTCAATTTTGCATCTTAATTTAGCCCTAGTTTTATATTATCAACGAAAGTTGGAGTTGAGATTAGGAATATTTATTTGATGCTAAATTGTTATTTTATTAATTGAGTTCATCAACGAAAGTTGGGTCTTAATTTAGATAATCTTGTCATTGATTTAAATTCTCCCATGAAAATAGGTGAGAACTAAAATTGGAAATTATTTGACATTGGTTCTTAATGCTTCTAATTATGTGTGTAAGCCATGAAAATAGGAGACATGCATGTTAGTTAGGCCTTTTGCTATCACGAAAGTGAGTTCTAGGTATTGAGGAATGACCGAGTCATAAGGGAATGTCAATCTCACCTAAACTATAATTAAATAACTGGGATGTGAGTTATATTTTGATCAATTCATATTAGTGGTGATGCTTAATCTTAGTGTTTTAATTATCATATTTATTGAGTTTGTCATATTTTGTTATTAGTTTAGATATTAGTTTATAGATCCTCCTTGATATTTGGATTGTGTAGCTATTTCATAGTCTAAAATCAACTAGTGTTTAGTCTTAAACCTCCCTGAGTTCGACCCGTATGTGCTACGACACCGTTCATTTGCGGTATTAAAATAAAACCCTAACAAGAACTAATTGCTTACTTCAGATTTTATCTGTATATTTGTTATATTTCGATTGTTAATAAAGAGTCATAAATATGATGTTAGGAATGATTATCATTAGGAATTGTAGGATTTGAATTCAACGGATTGGGTTAAGGTTTGTGAATCACTGAATGATACTAAGAGACTTGCTCTTCATCACTCTACTTTTTTGCTTCTGTTGTTGTAAGTTAGAAATCAACTTCTTAGGTTCCATTTTAATACTTGAGATTTGCTTAATTTGCTTCAAAAAGAAAAAGAAAGAAAAAAGGCACCTTAATTTGTGTGTTTTTGGCCAATCTGAGGCACCCTAATTTAACCGGTTTTGTCATTCAAGGTATGATTAATTGTGAGCTGTTGTGACAAAAGAATATCCTTACATAACTTGGACACTTAAATTAATACTAGAATTTTCATCATTTTGTTGATTTTGTATGCTGAAAATCTTATAACGTTGCTATACATTGATTATATCTTCATTTGATCCCTTTTCTGAACATTGTTTTAATTCTTTTGAGCTAATTATTATTTCTTAGGAGTAGAATCAATCAATCATAATCCCAACTTATAACACAATGATAAATAAATTGAAATAAAAGTCTCACCCAAAATCATGAGGTTCATAGTAAGCTAAATTGAAATATTATTTTGAAATACAAAGTTTCACCCAATACTGACGAATCTACCAATTTTTAATTAGCTCAATAAAATCACAGAAAACCCAATTCTTAAATCAATCAATCATAATCCCAAATCATATTAAAAAAAAAATTCAAAAATGAAATTCTCACCCAGAATCGCAGAAGAGAGAGAATAGAGGTTGAAGATGAAGAAGATGAAAGTGAGGAGAGAGAATGGAGAAGAAGATGAGGAGATCGGAGAGAGGGAAGGGTAGGGGATAGGGGCTCCGATAGAGGGAAGGGCAGGGGAGGGCGGCTGGGGAAGAGGGAAGGGAGATGGGAGCTCCGGCAGGGGAGGGAAGTGGAAGAAAAATGTTTTTTTTTTTTATAAATTCTTTTATTTTAAAAAAAAACCAATTAGAAGGTGACACGTGGCAAGTCACCTTCTAAAACAAGTTACCAATTCAGCAAACCGGTAAAAGGCTCATTTTGAGAAGATTGGGTATAAAGGTGGGATTATTTCCAGATTTCGAAGAGGTGGGATTGTTTTGAGCAGAAGTGGTAAAGGTGGGATTATTAGTTTCCATTGTTCCACATAAAAAACCCAAGCATCTTTCTCATCGCCGGAAACATTAACTGATTTTGCGAATTCCAATGAATTTCCAGCGACAACATTAGAGTCCGACAAGTATCGATCACCGATCATATAGTTTTTGACGAAGTTACGACAACGAGAAGGAACTGTATACCATAATCCGGCGTTGTTAGTTTCGACGGAAAACCGCCAACTTTCGCAGAAGAGTTGGTCATCTTGGAGGAGTTTACGGTTGCTTGGAAGGAGAAGGTGGTTTTCCGACGAGGTGGAGAGAGAAGAGGTGAGAGAGAGGAGAGAGAAAATGAGGAACAGGTGGTTTTGGGGTGAGGACATTGCCGGAAAACCAGAAACGGGGGGTTTTGGAGTTGTGGGATTAGTCAATGAGTATTTTTAGAAGTGGATATTGGAGTATTTGATTGGGTAGGGGAATCTTGTTCTTTGTGTTTAGGGTGGTGTGTTTGGTATGTGAGGGGTTGCTTGTAGAGGTGATCAAATGGCGAGTTCGGGACGAACTGTCTCAAACAAATTGCCCACTTGTTAGGCCGGATAGGGCCAGATTTCGGGCCGATTTTTTCAACCCAAGGCCTGCTTTTCAAGTAAAAAATAGCAAATTTTTTTGGGCCTAACCAAATTTATACAAAACTTGTCCCAAACAAAAAAAATTCAGGGTGGGATTCGGAAAACGGGTCCAAAAATCTGCACGATGCTCGGAGATTTTTTGGGACGGGCCGGACTCGTTTTGATCAACTTCATTTGCTTCATTTACTCCAAGTCTAGTTTATTACGTGTCTCTATATCTCATATGTGGCGTTGTTTTTGGTTTCATTAGAAAATAATCAAAAACATTGCATAAGAGGTCATTGACACATTTTAATATCATGATCCAACCATTAAATTATAACTTGTACTTGTAATTTGGTTTAGAATAATTTGGTTATATCATGTAAGATTTAGAACGGTTTTATTGGGACTATTTTCAGGGATTAACATGGATAATCCTAGCATTTTTCACATTTGTTTTATTCATTAGAAATTAATCTAAAATAGACTTTGTTAACTGAGTTGAGCTTCAATTGAGGCACATTGTGCAGACATTCTTGGAAATTTGGGGCATGACTGATGACTCATGAGCCATATGCTAGCTTGTTTGCTTCAAACTTGAGTCTTGGTTGGGCCTTGCTTGACCAAGCAGGCTAGTTCACGCTAACTTACTAACCACTTATATAGCTTGGGATAACTTCAGAATCGAGCCTTGATTGGGGTTGGCTAGAGCAAATATGAAGACAATATCTTCTGCACTTAATTTCAGTTTTGAAATTTTCCCATCTCACAAAATAGAATCCTAAAGTTTTTTTTTTTTTTTTTTTTATAAAAAAAGAGGTATAAGTATGCGGTATACATGTATATACAATGTTTTGGAATAAGCAAACTTGTACTGGCCTAAACATGTGTATAACGACCTAGCAAAGTTTGGCCTAGTGATAAAAGCTCGGCCTCATGACTTGAAAGTCATAGGATCAAGCCTCACTGGGGGACCTTTCGAGGGGGATTTCCTTTATCCTTCCCCCTCACTTCCAAAGAATCTGACCTACAATACTATATTAACAAATTGTAAGAGTACATATTTTTTTTTCCTATTAAAAAGTACACCTTTAATTTATTCATATATGCTCGAAGTTTCACATTAAATACAGGGGCATCCTATAAAATGACAATCAAAATTTAGTAGTATAAACTATAAAGTAGTTCTCCAAAGAAACGTGAACCTAGTGTAGTACACATAAACAGTGCAACTGAACGAGGTATTGTACTGAACAACATCGTCAAGCAGTATAAAACATTGGGTTAGGGAGTTTAAATGATCTCGTGGAAGGATGTCCCAACAAATCGCTCCATTGATCTCCTGAATTACCATGGATTCTGTAACTTTCATCTTCTAGTTCCTTTCGTTTTTCGGATTTAAAATCCAATGCCAATTTGCCTTCATCAGAAGTCCCCCTACTCGATCAATCACATGAATTAGAAACAACAATATTAAAGTTAGTTTGAAAGGTAACAATCACTACAAATTACAATAGATAATCAAAAAGGGTAATCGTATCATATTCGCCCTCTAAAGTCCTAAAAATAGCGATTTTTAAGTTCCTTTAGTAATATATAGGACTTTGACAATGAGATCCACCTGTACAATAACGAATTAGCGATATCTAATTTTAAAAGTTAGCGGGATAGTTGACCCTGTCAGTCCATTATTTTTAATTTAGGAGACTCTCTTTCGTCATAAAATCGTCCTATTGATCAATATGAAAAGATAAAGTATACCTCAAAAGTAGTCTTTCCCAGTTACTATATCCGGCATACTGCAAAAACTCTATGGTCTGGTTCCTATCAGGTTCAGACCCGCCTGTCAAGAGGACGATCGAGAACCCAAGCTGCTGGAGCTCCTTGTATAGACTCAAACTTGCCTGCAACGCCGGTAAACAATCGTCCACTTTCGGAAGTCTTTACTAGACCTTAATCCAATTCCATGATAATCAAGCAGGAGAAAAGCAGAACAAATGAATTTCACACACAAAAAAGAATGCTACTAAATTATTGATCACTTTGTTCCTAGTAAACAATCGTAAAAATTTAGTCAAGGACAAAAAATGCGCTTACCCGAATCCATGAGTAATATAGTAAGGCAAGAAAGTGACAAGAGTCTCGGCTATGTCAAACACCCAAACATCCTTCCCATCACCAGAGATATTCACTGATCTAGCAAACTTCAGCGAGTTATCGGCGACAACCTTAGAATCCGACACGAAACGATTGCTAGTCATGTACTCCTTCACATACTCAAGGCAATGGTCAGGTATGGTAGACCAATTTCCAGCATTGTTGGTCTCAACCGATAATCGCCAACTTTCACAGAAGAGGAAGTCATGATCAACTTGGTTGATTGTTTGTGAAAGAGATTGAGATGGGGTGAGAATTAAAAGAGTGAAAAGAAGGAGATTGAGTATAATGAAGTACATGATTGTTGGAAAATTAACTAATTAAGGTTGAATTTTTAGTGTAACGTGGAAAATTTGAGTTGTAAAATTCATACTTCTAGCTAGTTTATAAGTAGCTAAAGTGATAAAAAGGTCCCAAAAGAAAAGGTATTGTATATCTATTTTGATTTTAGATAGGTTACTAATTTTGACCCTTCTAGATACACAAATCTTTAGCCTTTGATTTTTCCAATTGTGGATAATATATGTCTATATGCATGCAGATGCAATGACTCATTGACTTGGACTGGCTATTGTAAAGTCATTAATCTTGACGCGAAGAAATACATAGTTGACTAGTTGGTTATAGTCGTGGGCAAGATCAGGTAGTAAGTGTTAGCAATGTAAAGAACACAAACCTTAACCAATCAAGAATAGATAAAAGTAATTGACTTTTCTTAATTTAAATTTCCAAAACTCCCTCTATTTTTCCCCATGTGAGAACTGAGAAGGTTGTAAATGTAAATGGCACAATCGTTGTACTTGAAAACTCTAAATGCCTTCAAAAACCTCGGACCATCTGTCGAGCTTGTAAAGAGGAAGATTGAGAACCCAAGCTATTGTAGCTCTTTGTATAGACTCGAACTTGTTGCGCAGGTGCCTTAGCCTGAATCCCCCACTTTTGAAAATCTTAATTGGATGAGAAACTTTAATCTAAATCTATAATAAAGGAGAGAAAAACAAATAAATGAATTTCGTACCAATAAAAAAGTCGCTTACATTGAAAATGTGTCCAATTTAGAAACTAAGATCAGAGAGAACATAGAATTTCTAATAGATGAATCAATTAATAGGGAAATTATTCGTAGGTTCAACTTTTAATGAAGGAACTTTTACCATACAGAGTGAAATTTATATCCAACCTAGCAATGAATCAGAAGACTTGCTGCAACAACTAAGAGTGTTTGGGGTACTTCCTTACATGAAATTCATATAACAATAGCAAATAAATTAGGAAAATGTATGTCTATTGTATACTAGTAAACAAACAACTATGCAAGCATTAATGCAAAAGAAAATACAGAACATATTCTCCAAGATATTAATTCACTCCAACTTAATGCAAGCTACAGAGAACAGACATAAACATGATCAACAAGAAGCTGACAATTGAGTGTTACTTCTTTGATTCAATGTTCTGTAGTGCTGTCAATCCAAAGAAATGGCATTTCATCATCATCATCATCGTCATTGCTTAAGACTGATTGGTTCCTTGTCAATCCATGTTGCGGAGATGACCTTACAGTCTCTAATACAGATGCAACTTCTTTCATGGTTGGTCTTCTTTTTCCATCCAAGTTCACACATCTTTTCGCGAGATGCGCAACTATCATTATCTCCTCTTCTTTTCCTTCTCTTATAACCCGAGCATCTAATATGTCATAGAGTGAAGAATCTTCCATATGTCCAAGAAACCATGCTACAAGACCTCTTTCTTCATCATCAATCACACGTATCGCCTTTTGCCCACTCAGAAGCTCAACAAGTACCACCCCAAAGCTATAGACATCACTTTTATCTGTGAACTGGTTCGATTGAAAGTACTCTGGATCCAAATAACCAAATGTACCTACAACTCGAGTTGTAACATGGGTTTGATCAATACCCAATGACTTCGATATCCCAAAGTCCGATAATTTTGCTCTATACTTAGTATCTAAGAGGATATTAGAAGATTTGATGTCTCTATGATAAATAGGTATTAGATATGATGAATGCAAGTATGAAAGAGCATTCGCTATATCGGTAGCTATATGTAAGCGCATTTCCCAAGTGATAGGGAACTCTTCTTTCGAAACATGGATGTTTTCAGAAAGAGTTCCATTAGGCACATACTCGTAAACCAACATAGGAACCTCTGTCTCCAAGCAACATCCTAAAAGCTTAACTACGTTTCGATGATTGATTTGTGATAAAATTACAACTTCGTTAATGAAGACACTCAATTGGCTTTCATCTACTATCTTCGACTTCTTTATAGCAACGATCTTTCCATCGTTTAACATACCTTTGTAAACTGTACCTTGCCCACCTTGGCCTAGTATACGATTCTCATTGTATAGGTCTGTTGCCTTTTCAAGCTCATCTGAAGTGAAAATATTATCACTTTCTTCAGAAGGCATTTGTTGCTTCAATAATAGACCACCGTTTTTCTTAAAGTACATAGCTTTGAGTCTGATGTTCCTTCTTCGTTTTAGCATATGGTACAACCAATATATGCCAAGTAGTACAAGTAATACTACAAAGCTTATACCTAGCCCTGCACAGCACGGATGCAGATTATCCAAGCAAAGAAGTCAAGCATACATATCACAAAGTAAGATTGCCCCTGACACTTGAAAAAGCTGAAAATACAAGTTGAGGGTATCGAGCTATACACTTGATGTTTGTTCAGCCAACATTGCATGAAGGAAAAATTGCCAAATAGGTAGTCATTTATTTTTGGGAAATTCTCTCTAGTAACCCTGTACTTTAGCTTATTGTTTATGGTAGACAAAAAAAAAAACTTAATGTTGCAAATGACCCTATAATTAATGACAATATTACCACGTGACATTAACGATGTTTTGCTGTTAATAATTAGGTTTAAACGTTAAACATAGGGTTACGTCTCCAAACAGCGAGCCCGGTAAAGGTGGCACCACCACCACGAATCGAATGGGAGGAAGGTACGAGGGGAGGGGGCGGTTTTCGGGGATGGGGAAGGGAGTGGAGAGGATTTCGGGGCTAGGGAATGGGAGGGGGAGGTTTTCGGGGCGGGGGAAGGGGAGGGGGGCGGTTTTCGGGTCGGGGAAGGGGGGGTGGAAAGGATTTCGGGACTGGGAAGGGGGAGGGGGTTTCGGGGAAGGGGAGGGGGCGCTTTCGGGACGGGGAAGGGGAGGGGGCGGTTTTCGGGGTGGTTGTGGGAAAGGGTGGTTTTCGGGGTGGTTGTGTTGGTGGTTAGGGCTGGGTTGACGGTGAGGTGGGGTCGGGGCTGGGGTCGGGTTAGCGACTGCCGCTGCAAGGGTGGGGTGAGGGGAGGTGGTGGGGTTTGGGTGGTTAGGTTTAACGTTTTTATCCTAGATATTAACGGAAACACATCATTAATGTCACGTGTTAACAATGTCAATAATTACAGGGTCATTTGCAACATTAAGTTTTTTTTTGGTCTACCATAAACAATAAGCTAAAGTACAGGGTTACTAGAGAGAATATCCCTTTATTTTTTGAAGGGATAGGTAGTCATTTATTAATTTTTCATATTTAAAAGGTAGTTATCTAATTTTTTTTTTTTTTTACAGAAGATAGTTATTTGTAAAAAGGTGTATGTAAAAGATAGTTATCAACAACTTGGCTTTATATGAATGCTATTGTTTATTATTTTCATTCACGTTAGAGCGCTTATTCTCAACCTTCAGGAATTATTTTTTTTGCAAAATTTGTGAACATCTAAGTAGATCTTCTGGAATTACATTGTTTCCAATTATGATCGGTGGGATATGAAACTCCAGCAATTGGCCACTTGTCCTGATAATCAGTCCCTTATATGTTATTAAGTTAAATTATGTTTTCATGTTGAGAGTTGAACAAAAAGTAAAAAAGGTTTGCAGGTTGATAAGGCTTACCAAGTCCAAGTACTATTGGTGTTGTGTTAGCTTTTTCTGCCTTTTGGGGACAACCAAAGGTATGATTTCCCAGAGAGATGCATTCTTGTACACAGCCCTCACATTCGCTAACAACTACGCACATGGTAGTAGGATTGTAGGAATCAAAGATCAAAACTGATTATAATACTAGTATTATGAGAAGGAAGACCATTAAAAAGAGGGATAATCATATATTACCTTGACAGCCATGAGGAAGATAAGGATTGCCTTCATAGTACTCTTCTATGCATCGACAGATGTATCCTCCAGCATCATCCGCACTCGCAGTTTTATTAACACAACTGGAATTGGCATAGCTGGGTGAGTAGATGGGCAAGTCTGTGACAGTCCACTCCAATACAACATTGGCTTTACGAAATATATCACTGTGAGGATCCATTAACTTAGCATATCTACTCCCGTCGATGATCCAAGTACCATCCACCAAGACTGCATACGTGCAGGCTAAGGATGAATCCTCGGGATGCCTTGCCAGAGCCATGTTGACAAACTCAAAATCATAATTATCAAGTGATGATGGAAACGTAGTTTGACAACATCCTACCCCATAGCACTCGTTTCCTAGTGCTGATTCATTCGTGCAAACTGCTGCACATCCAGCCACTCTGTGTTTATACTTATTTCGCAAGAGTACACCACTTCCACAACCGAACACCAGTAGAACATTGCGCTTCCTTGAGAACAGAAACGGGCTTCCTGTCAAATTATATGAAGGCTTGTCAAACAGTAGTGATGCGTCAGTGAAATTATCTCCGCAGACTACATTACAAGAATTTCCTATAACAAAAGTTCGTTCTCCTTCTACAGGCTCCCAGTTTATTTGTGATGTGGAAGCGAAAACATTGAGTTGATCTTTCAACTTATTCACTTTGAGCTTATCTAAACCAGGCTGGCACTCGACATCAAACCAAGGATTGTGGTAGCAGTTATGACCAATGCCAAAAGGATAAGGAATGCTTACATTTCCACACTGATCTTCACACCCTGGCTTGGCTATGCGTGGGGTTGCGCCAGCCAGCCAGATTTCTAATAGCCCTCCCATTGCTACTACTAGCATTAGCTGATGCCAAAACTGCAGATGATAACATTGCCATATTTCTTTTGTTGGCTTGGTGTACATCATATATACTTAATATATATATACAGATGATGATAGTATTGCAAAATCCAGAAACAAATCCAACCATATATAAGAAAAGGCTTTTGCTTGATTTAATTTCTTGAACTTGAAAAGTTTAAGACTTGAACTATTGAAGATGGTGGATTGAGAAATACCAACAAGGTTTATAAGGAGAGTAGAAGAATCCAGACCTTAACCTTTTAAAAGTCTGTTACTGTACCAGTCAATTACTGTACAAGTCCATGGTGACCTGAGTCACTTTTCCTTGAATTTCATTGTTCCTTCCTTCATGTACTCTATTGTCTCTAAGCCACAAGATTTTCCTTCTTTCTCATCATTTTTTGTGTGTGGAAATTTGAGTGATTATGATGCAATTTGAGATCTAAAGTGAAGGATTTATGTTCTCGACTTAAATGCAATTACTAATTATATTATAGATCGTATTATGGAGATAATATATTCGTTCTATTGGGTCGTCTATACGTCTTGCTAGAGAATGCTATAGAACTTTGGGTTAAGAAATTATAAACCCGAAGCCCAATATAATGGATCCTATTAGGTCACACAATATACTTGGATCAACAAAAGAAACCTAGAGCCCGTAAGGGCCCTAGGGGTGACCGGCCAAGAGGAAGGGAGAGGAGAAGTGATTCTCCTTCTAACCTAAATATATTTATATATTTGGTTAGGCAATAAAGAGAAGATACAAGATATCTCTTATTATTCTTCTCTCTCATATTCTTTCATAAAGTCACAAAAACTCCATTAAAGTAGAAGAAGAATTTCTTCCTTTCTTCCTTCCAATTAGCATTGGTGGAGTGTTGATCCGGGTTGGTGGACCAAGTAGAGGAATCACAATTGAGGTTCTTTATCCGGGTTATACAAGCTTTGTGGAATTCACGCTTTAAAGGTAAATTCTTAACTATTATGTGATCCTTAAATGTATATGCATGAGATCCTGTTTTAAGTGCTTATGAATATGATTCATGAAATTCCACTTAGAGTACTTATAGAATCCTGCGGTGGTATCAGTTTTAGCCTCTTGCATATAATTTTTGGTCATAATAATTAGATTTATTTTGATGTGTTCTTGACTAAGTTTAATTGATTAAGGGAAGGAATTGAATTATGGATGTTTTATTTAATTGGATTTATTAAATTTGATTTAATATGCCTAATAACCGAATTTAATTTCGAAAATTCGACCTAAATTTTTTATTTTATTCGAAATATATTTTTGTTTGGCCGAATTTTAAAGAAAATAAATCCTGATTTTCGAAATTAAAATTCAATTTTAGATCTCAAATTTTTCGAAAATTTCGAGAGTTAGATTTATATTATTAATCTGTTTTTCATATTTAATAGACCCCTATTGCTACTACCAGCATTAGCTGTCAAATCTGCGGATGATGCCATTGCCATATTTCTTTTGCTGGCTTGGCATACATCATATATACTTAATATATCTATATCTATATATGATGATAGTATAGCAAAATCCAGAAACAAATCCAACCATATAAGTCCCTGTATTTCGAGCTTAACACCATAAACTCATTATGTCCTTAGATAGTTGGCCCCGGCCGTTTTTACTTAATATATTATCCATGGACTAATTCTTACCAATAGAAATTGGCCATTATAAAAATTCAAAGCTACAACAGTAAATAATTCCTAAATCGAATTTTAAGAGGGGAAAAGAGGGGGGCTCAAATTTACAATGCAAAATCCAAAATCCTAAAGACAAATAACTTCAATTTGCTTCCGTAAACTGTAAATGAAGTAGTCGTCCCTTGAGCATCCATGTTAACTTGGAATTGATGTGGTGTGGTTTACTTGCTGATGGTTTTATTTTCAAGCGGAAGTTATTTGGTTGTATTGTGGGGAAAAGTTTATTGTTGATGTTGTTTGATTTGGTGATGTGGTACAGGATACTAGATGTACTCAAAATGGCTTTTTTCTTCTACATTCACTTGCAAGCTGCATCCATACATATTTATAGTATTGATTGTTGGTTGTTTTAACCGACTTAAGGATGATAACATTTTCTTGTTTTCTCTACATTCCTCTTAATAGGATTTTTGACTAGATTATTCTAGGATGCTGATTTTTCTTATTCTAGAACCATCTTCCTAGATTTTTCTAGATTAATTTCAACACTCCCCTTTAATCAGAAAAATCTTGAACTCCGAGTTGTTTTCTGAATTGCATGAATTTTTCTGTTGAAATTGTCTTTGTTAAAATGTCTGCTAGCTGCTCCCTCGTCTTGCAGAATTGTAGCTCGATCTCTTGTTTGTCGACTAGCTCAAGAATGAAATGGTGTCGTATCTCGATCTGCTTCGTGCGGCTGTGAAAGACCGAATTTTTCGTCATGGCTATTGCAGACATGTTGTTATAGTAGATAGTTGTTGGTTCTTCTGATGTATGTTGTAGATCATTGAGAATTCTTTTGAGCCAGATTGCTTCACATGTTGCACTTGATGCTGCTACGTACTCTGCTTCTGCTGATGACAAAGCAACTGATGCTTGTTTCTTTGATGACAAAAATATAGCCTTGGTTCCCATTTGAAACACGTAGCCACTCGTATTTTTCCGGTCGTCAATCCTTTCGGCCGAATCGCTGTCTGTGTATCCTGTAAGCTTGTGATTCTCCTCTGTCTCGTACAAAATACCACAACTTTTTGTTCCCTTGACATACCTGAGAATCCTTTTTACTACTGCCAGGTGAGCTTTACTTGGCTCACTCATGAACCTTGATACAATGCTTACAACATGAACTATGTCTGGTCTTGTGTGTGTGAGAGATAGATGAGAGAACCAACCAAACTTCGATATATAGATGCATCGACCTTCTCTTTGCCATAGTTCTTAGATAGCCTTTCATTAAGTGCCATTGGTGTAGCCAATGGCTTGCATTCACTCATGTTGAACTTCTTGGGTAGGTCGTCTGCATATTTCTCTTGTGAGAGAAATATTCTTTCTGGATTTTGCTTGACTTGCATGCCAAGGAAGTACTTCATGGCTCCAAGGTCGGTCATTTCATATTCCGACATCATTCCCTTCTTAAATTCCTTAACCATTTGTGAATTAGTGCCTATGTAGATTAGTTCATCTACATAGAGGCACAATATGAGAAAATCTTGTGGTCCTTGGGCCTTGACATATAGTGATGGCTCACTTGGGGTTTTTATGAAGCCATTTTGAAGGAGATAGCCATCAATTTTGCTATTCGAAGCTCGGGGAGCTTGTTTTAGCCCGTAAAGGGCTTTTCGAAGGCGATAAACTTTATCTTCTTAGCCTTCGATGACGTAACCTTGAGGTTGCTTGACATATACTTCTTCTTCGAGCTCCCCCTTAAGAAATGCTGACTTGACATCTAATTGAAAAACTAATAACTTGAGTTGTGAAGCAAGTGCAAGGACTTGTCTCCATGCGCACTACTGGAGCATATGTCTCGTTGAAGTCAATTGGTTGCTGAGAGTAGCCTTTTGCAACGAGACGTGCCTTGTACTTTTGGATGGAGCCATCTTCATTGTACTTGACTTTGTAGACCCATTTGAGGCCGATAATATCCTTTTCTCCAGGCTTGTCAACTATCTTCCATGTGTTGTTCTTCTCGATCATTTTGATCTCTTCATTCATGGCTTCGACCCATTTATCTTCTCGTGCTACTTCTTGAAAGCTTGGTGGTTCGCTGGTGAAGAGAGCCATGATAACTTGATTGCACTGAAAATCTTCCAAGTAGCTTGGTGGTCGTCGATCCCTTTATGATCGTCGAACTGTTGGAGTTGGACTATGAGAGCTAGACTCTGATGTTGGACTCACCGATCTCGAGGATGTTGTTGGAGATCTCGGTGATGATGAACTCGTGGATGACTGCTTTGCTAGATGATTTGGGCCTTCATCTTCACTTGGACTTGGTTGAAGAAAATCTCCTTCATGTGGTTGAGATTCCTTCTCCATCCACGTCCATTGTGCTCCTTCATCGAATATGACATCTCTTGAGATAATTTATTTCTTGGATTCGGGTTGATAGAGACGATATCCATTAGACTCGTCACTGTATCCAATTAAAATACATTTTTCTCCTTTTCCATCGAGTTTTTCCCGATTTTCTTTCGGGATGTGAGCATATGTTATATATGCACCGAATACTTTGAGGTGCTCCACTCTTGGCTTTCTTTTATGCCAAGCTTCATAGGGTGTCATACCCTGTACTGCTTTCGTGGGAGACCTATTGAGAATATACACTATTGTACAGACAGCTTCGGCCCAAAAATATTTTGGTAAATTCTTAGCTTGCATCATACTGCGGCCATTTCAGCAATTGATCTATTTTATGCCTCAAGAATGAAACATAGCACCAAAAGTATTGGGTACGGTGGAGAAAAAAAGTCTAATACGTTAGATTTTTGTTTTGTCACTTCAATATCACGAGGTCTCTAGGGTGGAATATTTCGTTACTCTCCCCTATTCTCAAAGTGCCTAAGCTTTAATTAAACTGGGACTTAGGAATAAGTTAAAAACTGGGCCCTAACAATAAGGCATTTGCGATCTCAAAAATAAACTACTCCTTCCGACAAAGCGAATTCATCAGTGTATGTAGCATTACGTAGCAGAAAATTCTTCATTCTATTGTCATATACTTTTAATATGTCATAACTGATTACCTTTCCAGAAAAAAAGTTGATATAGTTGAGTTTGTATAAAAACTCGATCATGATAATGGAAGGAGAAGGGAATTAGAGAGAGTTTGTCGGGAAATTAACGTGTTGGTGCTTTTTTTATCTGTAAAATAAAGGTGTGACACCCAGAACCACCCGAAGGAGGCAACCCACCAATCCCCAATCATCTCTTGGAAACCAACCCCCCCCAATGACTATCTAAAAATTAACACTAATGGGTCGTATATTCCGAGCTCCAATGTATCAACTGCTGCAGGTGTTTGTAGAGGTCATATGGGAAATTGGGTGGAAGGATTCTTCTCTAGATCTTTCTCCCGAGACCCCTTAGAAGCGGAGTTAAAAGCAATATTACAAGCTCTTTCTTGGATTAATAGTAAAGGTTGGAATAATTGTATCATTGCCACTGACAGTGCAAATGCTATATCGGGAATCAAAGGTAACAGGAAAATAAAAAACAACCTTTCTTGTCTAATGGAAAAATGCAGGGAGTGCCTCCAGCAAGGACCAGGCATCGAGCTTCAATTTGAAGGGCGGGGTGGAAACCAACTAGCAGATGCCATGGCTAAGATGGCAAGACAGGAGGCAGTTTATATAGACCATGTGTATTTTTTGCTTACCCCTCCCTCGGCTTGTATTAAGTTTATGCTTCATGACACTACTATAGTGCATACCCAAACCTCTGATTCGGATATTCGTGAGGATGGACCTCATGGTGTTGTAACAATTTAAGCTTTATATGTTATATTTTTTTCCCCCTTTCTCAAAAAAAGGTTGAGTTAATGGTAAGTCCTCAGAGTTTCTTTATGCTTCACAAGTCACCCCATAAATCGTGATAATATAGATAATAGAGATAATATAGATTTTCTTATAAAAAAGGGTGATTATTAATAAATACGAACTGTATTAAGCGTAACACTCCAAAAATCGTGAGAGAAGATTTTTCAATAGTTTGTGGGAGGACGTGGGGTTGTAACTTGAAAGGGATGATCCACTGAAGCATTCGTCTAAAAGTAATTATGTGGAGAATTCAGCAGAGTGCTAAAACTTCCACTCTTGAAAATGTCCAAATTTGCGATCAGCATTTAGACTATTCAAATGCCTGAAAGTTGCCTCGTCAAACTTAGCTTCCTAGACCCTCAGTTAAATTCATGATACATAGCAATACAAAGACGCCCTGATGGCCGAATTAGGATCCTCTCCATTTCGAGAGTCCATTTTCTTAGATCAATGGTTGGAGATGTATCTATAATAAATATAAAAATTCCAAAAATTTCCCTATTTTCCCCTTGATACATCTCCAACCATTGATTAAGGAAATGGACTCTCCATTTCCCCTAAGAAATGGAGAGGATCCTAACTCCTGATGGCCCTTACGAATATTCTTGTGAAAGAACATTAGAGTAGTTGTTACACTTTGGTATTAAGCTTGGCTTGACTCACTTATGAGGTGGATTTCACCTCATAATCTCAAGATTAGGGGGTTCGAATTTCATCAAGTGAAGAGCACTTGGAAGACTCCTTTCAAGTGCTTGGGTTCCTGGGTCAGGCCCTATGATCACTCTACTGTATAATAATTGATACAAAATATATGAAAAAAGAATCCCTAAAATGATAAGCTACATCAATTTATAATGTTAAATACATGAACACAAACATATCCATAATTTTTTCTATCAGTGTACTAATAATTGTATCTTCTCTTCCATCTATATCCTCATCTGCATAATTATCTCTTATATACCATCTTCTAATTGTAAGTTGGAAAAACCACTTAAAAACATATAAAAGCTAAGCCCTTTTGCCACATCATAAGTTTCCTATAATCTTACAATAAAAACATACTAATGACTTTTTTCATTCATAAATGGTGATAATGATTCAATACTCTGTATTGTGCAACGGTGGGAGTGTCACGTTTCTCCAATATTGCTCCGTATGCATTAATGGGCATTTGTCCCTTACTTAATGCACTACCCTCCACTTTTCTTCTCCAAAAAAAATAACATGTAACTAGAATCTAATAGGAGAAAAAATAATATGTGAAATTACTTTATTATTTTTAAGGATCAGATTGTGGAATCGTATTATTATCCTACCATATACATGTTGAAGTTAAGTCAGACCAAAAGATCCCACACATAATTGAGATTATACACTTATAGGATCGAGATCAGTCACATCCTTTCAGATTGTAAGATTCGGATCTTAATTTAATTAACAACTAGTTTTTAGGCCTGGGCTATCCCTGGGTAATTATAATTTTCATTTATTAATATTTTACTTCAAAGTCATAACACCAAACATTACTTGGTTTAGTAATTAAGACATTAGTATTTAAGTTTGAAGTCATGGGTTCGAATCTTATACTATGCACTTTTTATTGTATGTGTTTTTTACATAAAATAAACACTCTAAGGGATAGTGCCACGTGGCACTGTTCCTTGTTTAGAAACGCCTTTTAATACATTGGTATAGATGCATATCAATGTTGGAAAAATCAATAGTCTGACCACGCAATTGAATAGGTTATTCATGACATGTTCAGTTACCATTCGAGATATCTCAAATCAAACTCGCTTATTTCGTGTTTAGCTTGTGTTGAGATGTATGATGGAACTTTTTTTTGGGGCTAATTCTTTAGATTTTTGACAAAACTTAACGATTAGTACATATGATGTGAGCTTGTCCCACATTGAAAAAAAAAAAAAAGAAAGCATGATTAACATATAAGCTTAATGGGCTACTCCTCCTGTTGTCAATTGGTTTTATTATGTAACATCGTCATTTAGGCTTGTGTGTCGTCACTTTCTCCTCTGGTGTGACATGTGTGTGCAGACCCAATGATATATTTGTCAACTAGGTAGAATTTGGCCTAGATATACAAACCAATATTCCATTATTTAATTTTAACTAAACGAATAAACGATTAACCATATATAGCATCAATGATGATGCTAATTATTACTCTATTAGCATTCGTATATGCCCCGGCCCATTATTATGGCTTACCTCCATCATTATATTCTTTATCGGCGGACTATAGAAATATTTGGAACATCAACGCTAATTTCCCAAGTCTAGTAGATATTATGCAGACAATTGTTATTTGATACATATGTTGTTCGAATAAAATTTAAGGTTAGAAAGATTTCCTTATGATAAATTGCTTAAATATAGTACAACTAACAAACCATTATGCAAGAAGAAGTGCAAGGCTCAACAAACTGCCATGCCATTATCATGTTACAAAGTCTTATTCCAATGATCAAAAGAACTAATCAATAATCTTTTTTTGAAGAACTACAATTGACCAATTTATATTATAATGAACTTTCTCCTCATAATGGAGAGAAAAGTCAAATTTCTTAACTAATTGCATGTCATTATCATGTTAATTTCTGCATGAATAATTGCAATAATAATTGAGCATATATCTGTCTTGTGAAACAAACTCCAGAAACAAAGCCAAATTCCCGGTGTTTCCTTCGTCCGCAATTACTTGTTCGACTTCCTTTTTTGTTTAAATTAGAAGTCAATATATATGTAATAAGTAAGTTCTCATATTTGTTTTTATGTTTTTATTTTATAAATTATCAAAATAGTCATGACTTGTGCATTGTAAAAAGAAAGTGAAGCAGTTATTTACAAAAAAAAAGAAAGTATTACATTAGCGGTGGTTACAAAAGGTTATTACGTTGTGATAAAAAGTAGAGTTAAGCATACAAGTAGGACCTCAACTTTCATGTTTTTCACCCTTTAGGACCTACAACTTTTTTTTTCACCTATAAGGACCTAAGGTTAGGAATCCGGCTAACTAACCTCACTTTAACTCACCTGAGGTAGATTTTTTTTTTTTTTGTATTTTTTGTATCAACCAATTTTAATTATTCTCATTTTTTCACACAACCTTCTCCCATCTTTCTTTCTCTGCTAGCTCACTATTGCAACTCCTTAAATAAATTTTCCTCTTCTTCTCAAATTTTAAGTCAATTAACTCACCTCCCAAGCAGCATAAATCAACACAAAGAATTTTCCTTGCTAATTAATCAATCTCCCTGATTTCTTGCATTTTAGAATAGGTAAAGATGAGAGATACTCCCCTCAAAAAAAAATGAGAGATACCCAAAACACAATTTATATTAAGGTAAATCAACAATTAGTTACCAAAGTTCATCAACCTTGAATAAAAATACCAACTTTGCAACAAATTCAGAAACTTGATCAATTGAAAATAAATAAATAAAATTACCAAAATTATAAACAAAACAAAAAAAAAAATTAGCTGCTAATAATTCTTCTTATAAACACACAAAAAAAAATTTGAAATAAACAACTTACAATTGCAGGTAACTGGGTTTGAAGGGGCAGAAGGGAAGGACCATTTAAAGTAGTTAAACTGAAAAGAATCAAAGAAATTCTTGATGGGTTTATTGGCAGGTCCTAAATCATCCAACCCATGGAGCCACCATATGAAACTCTTGCCCTGACCCACTGCCATTTTGCTCGTTTTGGTCTGGGTTTGGATTCGGGTTGGGATTCGGGTCATATATGAAGATGAATAGGATGGTGATAACCAATGAGATTGTCAGCAATTGGCTTTGCTAGTAGTGATATTGTCACTGGCGAAAATCAATTCCATACAAACCAGTAATAATTCCAGCCTTTGTGATGTCGATCAAGAAGCTTTAAAGGAGTCGGGTTTCTTTTTTTTTTTTTTTTTTGTCTGTGTGTGCAAATATATTAACCTTTAATGGAGCCATTGAATTGATATGATGAAGGAGGAAGAGAAGTTAATGAAGTTGATTGAAGTGCAGTGTTTTTTTTTGTTTTGGGAGAATAATCACATAGAGTATTGTAGAGTAAAAAGTGTTAATATAATATGTAAGGGGCCCATTGCTTAACTAGGGTTAAAATTTACCATCTAAATGTGCTTTTGGGTCCTAAACGGTGAAAAAAAAGTTTTAGATCCCAAACGGTGAAAACCCCAATAGTTTGGGTCCCAAACGTATGCTTAACTCAAGTAGACAAAAATTGTTGTAGAGAAATTAGCTAGTCAGCTAAAAGTTGAGTTGGATTCAACTAGATTCATTTGTAAATAGCTGATGAGTTTAAACTGAACATTACAATTCGAGTTGGAAATGAACTAGACTCAATTGTAAATAGCTGAGTTCGTTTGAACTGAACATTACAATTCGAGTTGGAAATAAATTGAATTCAATTGGGTTCGACTTGCTGACTCAATTCGAGAATTTTTGTTCAATAATACATATAATATAAACGACTCGATATTCACTATCAAGATCTTCGATATTGTCACATCTCCACTTATACTTATAGAGTTATAGAGTAATAGAGAATAATAAATTACAAATAATATGGACCAATTGAGTCACAAGTGTGTATATATATAAAAGAATTTTGAAGCAAACCATATGAATAGAAATCAAGCTACAAAGAATATATAGCTGCGCTAAAAAGAATCATACTGAAAATAAATACAAAACTCCTTATATGAACAAAAAAAACATTAACTTCCTCGCTCTGTACAAGTACTGTCAATCAGATTACATTATATAATAATTAACAATCACCTGTAATTAATCAGAGAAAAAAAAATCTCCTCCATCAGCAACCCTCAATTCTTCCAAATTCGCCGTAGAAAAACAAAATAAGAAAAGAATAATTTAAGCCTCATAATGATAAATCATATGCTCAAACCAATAATTAACGACGTTTTTTGAGTTATATTGGTTGTCACCGCAGGTTATGGAGAAGAAATTAATGTCTTGTAAAATTAATTACGAGAAAAGGTCATGTTGTTCATCATAACAAAGCTCCTTCCTTAATTTTTGAGAGAAAAGTCTACATGCATCCATGCTAAGATCAATGGCAGCTGAAAGAGCTACAAAGAGTGCAGCATCAGCCATGCACGTTACATGTTGCATGCCAACCTGGACCAATGGTTTGCTTATTTTACCTTCCCCTTCAACTGTGGACCCCATAACAAACCCTCGAACCGGTGACCTCACCATTACCTCTTCAAGGCTGGAATCACGTTTATCAATGCAAAACTTTCCGCCTTTTTTTATACTCATTGTAGCCTCGGCGATAGGAATGCCTGTACGAGTGGGCCCATCCTCGGTTACAAGCTCAAACTTGTAACCTAACCCATCGACTGGGCCTCTCTCGCGCCAGGCCTCAAGCCGACCCCACGGTTTCCAATTATTGACATGGGAACCGTGGGGTCGGAGGATGAGCCAAGCTCCAGGATTTGACCGAGACACTCGGTCAGATCCCGGAGACGGAACGAAAGGGGTGATGACTGATGCTGCTGCAACCGGAGATCCAGAGAGGTCGTAGATCATTATCATCCACCCCTTTCGCTCCCTTGCTGGCTTATCCTTCTCTCCAGAGAGACTTCTCACCATCCATTTCCTATTGTTATTGTTATTGTTACTTATGGCAAAATTCGCTGGAAGAAATCTGCAAAATCAAACACAAAATCCCATGGTCAGCTAATACATATCCACATTACTGTTTAGCTAGCTAATAAACTAACACTCTTATTAACAACATAATATTCCAAATTCGAGGCGATCTCCAAATTAACAGTTCTAACCATTAACTAAAGAACTTAATTTTTTAGTCATTAATTGTAATCAGTTCACTATAGAAGATTTGTTTGTATCATAAACAACAACTTGTACACTTCTAATAAGGACAAAAGGGGAGTTAGTAGAGAACAAAATCAACATATTAGAGAAGAATTATATTAATGAATCAAGAACAATATCTTTGCATGCACATGGGTAGGTAGTCGTGTTAATTAGCTGCAAATCACAAATAGAACTTTAATATGATCCTTTTGACCAGCCTGTTACCACATTAATAGTACTTTAAGCTTGATTAGTTAACTAATCAAAGTACTAATCACGAAGTTTAGGGAATCTAATCATTGTCAGCAATATGGTTAACTAAGCCTGATAACTTGATGCAAAATCACCATTAAAGGGTTAGCTGACTAGCTGTACGTAGTAAACTTTTATTTGCAGCATATGTCACAACTTGACTATTATTTGATTAAAATGTACTACTCTTACTTGTTAATGATGTACTTAATATGGGCACTAATTACGTCCAGATCATCGACGTACCAATTGCATTATATGTGAGTAATTTCTTTTTAGTATCTAAGGAAAATGCAGATCATCATCTGACAAAATGCAGCCTGTAAGCTAAGCTGCTTTTAGTGAGATACAAGAAACATGATCAAGCATTAACCTCAAGCATAGATTTGCAAACATAGCAGTTTAACAGCCACTTGACATGTGATATTACAAAGATTTTGATTTTAGGACTATAGAAATTAAGCTTTTAGTGCAATTGTAAGAAACATAATCAAGCAATAATCTCAAACATGTATGGTTTTGCATATTTTTAGCAATTGGTAGCCGATTGACATGTGATGGAAGTTACAAAGATTCTAGTCATAGAACTTTATTTGCAAGATTTAGGACGGTGGTCAGACTCACTATTCTTGCACAATGCAAGTCATAGAGAATAAATTAAATCTAAGTTCAATAGGCAAGTAAGGCAATTATAGATTAATTTATTTGATATATCAAATTAAGAGGAAAAAAGCTATATATATAAAATGGAGCGAATAATGAAAGATAGGAAAAAGAAAGTGTTAAATAGAGAACATATGCAAAAATAAAACGAGGAATAGGTATGCAGCCGACTAGATCTAATAAGTTACATGGACACGGGACAAGCACACGGACATGTGAACACATAGATAGGGAGAAACGCAGATTCTAAAAGTGTAGAAATCATGTTTAGTTGAAATCACATGTTCGGTTTTACATAGAGATAGTGAAATCATGTTTAGTTGGTCTTTGGACATCTACCCTTTGTAGAAATATATTGACATAGGACTTGTGACTTGATTTACCAAAGGGATAGTGGGTAAGTGACTCCATATTTTCAAGGGGAATTTCAACTTTCTAAAAAAGTACTACTCCATTCTATTCATTTTATACCAACCAAACAACATGGTAAATGCATATAATTTCCTGGTAGTTTCACATCCCTCTCTATTTGCATGGAACCAAACAAACCACATCACCTCACTCTAAACATAGGGACAATTTTTGCACAAGGAGTGCAAGAATAGGTCCTAACAATTAATACTTCAATTTGTCAAAGCAAGCATGTTCACGTGACTTTAGCCCCACTCACTAGTCTATTGTAAAGTAAAACACTAAAACCTCACCCCACCATTACCCCACTAATGATGTATTTTTTTCTTACACTATGCTTTGATTAGACACAATTTGCAATTTTATGGTTAAATAGAGTTGGTGAAAAATAAAATAATAGTGGAACTATATGTTTATTATGTGAGAGTAAGCAAAGTAATGAAACCCATGTTCACTAAAACAAAAATATAAACCGCAAATGGGAATAAGGTACTACAGTTAAACAATCCCCATAAGCCTATGAAAAATTATGTATTTCCTCCGTTCTGTTTTAAATGAAACGTTTGCTTTTTCACGCAACCCAACTCGCTTCTTTAATCATCAATATCTTTAGTTGTGCACACGTAAAAAATATAAAAACGTTATAATTTAATAGTATGCATCGAGACGAATCTAACAATATCCCACTTGACTATGTTTTTCTTTATATAATGGCGATAAATTGGAGTCAAAATTGATCAATGAATAGTGTCATTTCACCCAACGTTTCATTTAAAACAGAACGGAGGAAGTATATAATTTCAGTTATACTAATATTATAATTTTAGGGTTGAAATTTGTTATTTAGCTTCAAGTTTGTGTTTGAACTTAAGTTATTTGGTTATTTTTGTTCCTATTGCTGAATAAACGATACTTCTATATGATATTTATCTGCTCCAAGTGTTAATCGGGTCAATTTCAAGTCAATTCGCTTATTAACAAGTTAAGCTAATAGAGAGAAAGTTTCCCAATAAAATAAGTGTAAGCTAAAATTAGTTACCCTACAAAGAAATGGACCGTACATACATCCGAAAACACGTAAGAACTTGTACAACAATGAACCAATAAAAGTAATGACAATTCATACTAGCTAGTCCTAACTCCTAACGTACAAAGTTGTTAATCATGTCTTAAAATGACAATGACCAAAATGATGCACTCATCCACATACACATTGTGGTAGTATTAAGATCAAACTATCAAAGGACCAAATTGTACCATATGGTATGCTCAAAAAAATTTGCCGGGAAGAAGATAAGGTGCTACCCAGCTGGATTATTTATCAAATGGTACCACAAATATTATGATGACCACTCACATGCCCATTGTTTTCATTCAGAAAAATCAAATCAAAAAATCAAAAAAAAAATCAAATCCTACTTTAATCAAAAAAAGAACCAACCAAACACAAACAAAAATTTAGGCCCACCCACCTGCCCTTTTTGGCCCCACCAACAACTTAGTTACAACTCAACATTACAAATATAAAATACAATCCCCAAAAAATTGCACGTTAGCATGACATCTTATCTTACACTAATATACGCTTATAGTACAATTTAAAATTACTATTTTTGAACAAAATGACACAGGGAGCGCAGGTTAGCTATTGTGATAATAAAATTACTACTAACTTGTGCCAAATTTAAGGAGAAACTTACCGAGAGCGGGAGTTCCTGTCTGCGCTAAATTTACAGCTGAAAACAGGCTGACGAATATTTCCTTGAATCTGAAAAACAACAGGGCTACATTCCGGTTCACCACCAAACTGAAAAACAAATCGAGGATCCGGTTCAGACCGTACCACCAAATGCAGCTTAGCTTGACCTCCATTATTTTTCTCAAGTCCCATCCACCCAGAATGGAAAACAATGGATTTAGCCTCAGCTCCTTTTACGTCTACACATAAATTCACCCGGCCAATTAGTTTGCCGGATGTGACTCCGCAGGTATGGCCCATTCGCCCCGAGTATACACATACTCGGAGCGAGATAGGCCTACCTGACATCCGTCGTAGCGCCCCAGGGTCTAAGTGAAACCCAGGGGCGCTAGTGGCGGACTCTGGGGGAGAAGGTTCTCCCCCAGGTGAAAGAGGGAGTAAAGCAGTTTCTGAAGGAAACCCCTTTAATGTTATTTTACAATAACATGGAGTCGTACTAGGGTGCACCCCAGCTCCCGCTGATGGCTTTGCTCCCATCGGGAGCTGGAGTGCTAACGACTCGATTATTAGTCGTGCAAATGGACATGGATCCATATTTGCTACACAGTTGAACTCACTGAACCCACGCTTGACTCGTCCTTCTTTGGGAGGGAGAGATGGAGGTATAGAAATATGTGGGTAAGTAATTGTTGAGTGTGGAGTGGGGAGAAGAAATGAAATGAGTGAATTATGGAGGTGAGGGAGCACTAAATACTAGCACTACCAATATTGATTTTATGGTTATTTTTTTGAGGAAAGGACATTGGTTTTGGAAAGAATCCTATCTGTAATTTGTATTAAAAAAATTGGGAACAGATCATATCTGGCTATCTGTAATCGCCGCTGTTTAAGAGGCGCTTATTTTGTGAATATTTTGTCTGCGTCTACCTCTTATTTACTTGTGTTTTTTATTCAAAAAGTCTGCTTGAAGTTGAGCTTTGAGTTTTTATTTTACATTTTGTTTGGGGATGTAAAGGTGATGTAGTAGTTAAAAGACTTAAAACTGTATATTCCACATGGATGCTTAATTTCCGGGAATATCGGGGTCCATATCTTACATGCACGATACACATACTACTAATATTATTATGGGCTTGCATCTTTCTCTTCTCTCATTGCTCATACTTAGGGATGGCAATTATCCATGGGTGAGTGGATTATCCATCCACCCACCCCGAATTAATGGGTGAAAACCCGCGGTGGAGCGGATGACTGGCGGGTGATGGATGGATCGGGTGATGGATTGGGTCGGATGTGGATGACTTTTTTTTTGACCCATCACCCGCTCCATCCATCCACCCGTTTATATATATATATATATATATATATATATATATATATATATATATATATATATATATATAATATAAAAAAATTGTTTTAACATTTTTACTGCCACTTACCATTTAATGTAATAAAAAAAAAATTATACAGTTGGCAGTTGATTAAGTTTTCAATATTAATTTTTTTAAAAAATTGTTAAATCTACAATTTAATTTTTTTTTTTAGTATCACCCGTTTTCCACCCGCTCCACCCGCCCCACTCGCGGATGATGGGTGGAGCGGATATGGATGGAATTTTTCGCGGGTGATGGATGGTGTGGATGGAGTTTTGGGTCGCGGGTGATGGGGCGGATGATGCTCCACCCGATCCACCTCCGATCCATTGCCATCCCTACTCATACTAGTAGTAGTAAGTAGTAACTAGTAAGTAGATATTGTAAAAAAAAAAATGTAGAGCCAAAAAAAAGTTATCCATCCAGCGAATTCGACCTGAATCTAATTTGAAAGCAATAAATTAGATTTTCAACTCATTTAAATAAATGAATTGACACAACTCATGTGTGTAATTAATTGGGTTATGTTAAAATTGACATGTAATCTTTAAAGGAACCTGCTTTGATTCATTTAACTTTAATTTACATATTAATATCCCAAAGATATGTGTTGAAAAATATACTCCTATAAGATAGTGGGAGTATTTTATTATTTTTTATTTTATTTTATCGTCTTGTGTACAAATCAAATTTTTGTGTGTAAGTGAACAGGACGACAGATGATGAAAAGTTGTGTTGAAAATGTAAAAATACTATGTTTATTCTTGTGTATGAATCATGATAGATGCCTGGATGGGTAAAGAGAAATGTGTGAATAGTTGCATAAAGCAATCATGTACTATAGATTTAAAAAAAAAAAATGGTTTCATGTATTGGGATTTTTCCATTTATATACAACATTGAAAAAAAATTATAGAAAATTATTTGTGATAACCGTTCATAGTGTCATAACTGTCATTTGTTGTGAGATATGCTTATTTAGGGAAATTGTCTAATACTCCCTCCGTCCCAAAATATAGTTTCGGATTCTATTTTTTCACGGGAATTGAGGTAAGTAGAATCTAAGAGGGATAGTAAAGATTTTTTGTTTATTTAAATAAATGTTGTATGAGAAAGATGATTTTAGGAGAGAGAATGGAGAATAATTGGTGAAACAACATTAATTGTAATACTTGGGTTGAATAAACAAAGCAAAAACAAATTTCAAGAAGCAAATAAATGATGGGGACATGGTTTTTCTAGACAAATTACGAAAAAATGTGGAACTAAATATAGAAACGAGAACTATATTTTGGGACACCGAAGATGGAAATATGAACCATATTTTGGGACGGAGGGAGTATTAAAGATTATCATTAATAATATCCCTTTTTCGGTCTTTAAAACACATTCGATTGACACAGTATATGAATTTTATGTTTGCTAACGTGGAATGTTGATTGTCAATGAGCTTTGACTTTAAGTACAATTAAGCAAATAACATGTTCAAATTTTGATAATATAAATTAAGATGAATTTAACAAGATTACATATATTTATGTTTTTTTTTATGTATTAATCAGTCAGATGTGATTGAATAGTGAAAAATATGTGTAGATCAATTGAGGGAGTAATAAATAGAAGTTCATGTTTTAAATTTAAATAAGTAAATAATTAGGAAATTAAACTCGGATAAAAAACTAGATAAACATGAAATTTAAAAAAAAAAATACGAAGGAAGTATGTTCATACGATGAAATTAATCAAGAATTGTTGCATACTTCAGCCAAACTTATATCATGTCCATTTCACAAATATCTTTCCTGTTAATTGGTTCCATAAAGTTAGTCATATATTACTTTAATTGATCCATTTTGAGTAAATATTTGTCTTTTTTTATATTCTCTTACTCCACCACATAGCTAGGTACCCTTAGATAATTAAACAATTTTGATGTTTTAAAAAAATTTCGCTCTCTTATCCAAAAGTATTCCACCAAGACTATTTTCTTTTGGATTGAATTTCCCATACTTATAATGAGCTACACTACATTGCATTAAATACAAAAATCAAACTGAATTTCGCAAAGTAATAGGGCATACCCTCTCATTTTATTGGTTTTGTATTTACTATAAATAGAGATCAAGGCCTTTATGAAAATTCATGGAATAGCATAAAATAATACTCCTATCTCATTAATTCTTTGTACAATATAATAAAAAATACTAAAAGTTTACCTAATTGGAAGTTAGATTACTTGTAAGATTAGGGGTGTAAATGAGACGAGACAGCTTGCGAGCTACTCGAGATCGACTTGGTCAATACTCGGTCAAAACTCGACTCGAGCTCGAACTCGGCTCGAGATGTTGGCGAGTCGAGTTGAGCAACTTGATACTCGACTCGAAAACTCGTGAGAAGCTCGAAAACCCAATTATCAATAGCAAAATCCCTAACTTCAATATTTTTCTACCTTAGGGTTGCTTTTAACATGAGACACTTGCAAGATACTCGAAATCTACTCGGTCAAAAATCTACTTGGTCAAAGCTCCATTCGACCAAAGCTCGGTCAAAACTCAGTCAAACTCGACTCGAGTGAGCTCGACTCAACTCGAGCTTGACTTGAAAGGCTAACGAGTCGAGTCGAGCTAGCTTAAACTCGAACTCGACTCGCATCATTTACACCCCTATGTTTTTTTTTGGTGTTTGCACCCGGTTCACCCTTCGGGCTACATCAGGATCGAGGTCAAGTTCGGGGTGGTTAGGTTTCATTCCTCTCCCAAGGGTGTTGCGGGGATTTGAACACGGATACGTCCTACCAAAGCCAGTCCCCATCACCACTGGGCCAACACTTACTTGGTCTTTACACCCCTATGTAAGAGTAGGCAACAATTAATCAATGATACTCCGGTGATCCGCTACCGGTAATCAATTCCATATACAGACTCAGCTAGTCGTGCCTCGTAAATACGAAATAATGCACTTTGTTCTTTAGTAGTACGATTTTTAGGAGGACTAATCAAAATAAACTAATACTAATAATAATGGAGTTATGCAAAAACAAAACATATAATCTTCTGAATCAAGTTAAGTGTCCTTTACAAAAGTGACACGTATAATTGAGCTCTCATATATTTTAAACTTGTCTTTTTTTTTCTTTATTAATTATTTATTTTGTACGTAGTACTCTGAATTTGTTTAAGTTTAGTTTGGTAGGTTTGGACCGTTTGGTGGAGGATTCCAATTTTAAAGCTTTAACTTTTGTGCCAAATGCTGACTCTCATTACATTTCCACAAATATATGCAATAAAATTGGATTATGTGCATGAATAATTTATAATTGTCAAGGCTGTCTTCGAGTATACAACATGTTTGCTTCAAGTGCATACATAATAGAAACATATTATTTATGAGAAGTCAGCTTAAGTTGTTTGTTGATAATTAATATTGATTGGTTGGAGACTTGAAATTAACCTATTATAAAATGCAATTTATAAAATTACTTATATTATGCTAATTGCTTAAATTTCTGAAATATAACAAAATGAAAAAAATTGGGATTTCTAATAAAAAGATATTGTATTAGTTCCCAAGACATTCAGAATTGGGATATAATCTTCTGAATCAAATTAAATTATATATCTTATTATCAAAAAAAATCAAAAGTATTATCTGACATTTGGAAGATCTTTCCTATATATTCCAATTCCAATTTTTCAAATCTGGCATATGAACTATGAAGATTATTATGTATACACACCATTTTGCATGATGTTAAACCCCATATTATGACTATCACTCAATTTATTTTGCAATAGCACTTAATCAATTTCTAATTAGAAACTAATTAATGTTAGTTGAATATTTGTGCCCGATTTCAATAATTGGTGAATCAAGTAGCATAAACATTTTTGCAATTCGCACTAGGTTGAAATAAGTAGTACCTAAAATGTAGATTTCGAATATCATATATAGACGATTTCGGATATCTAGCATGGTCCATGTTCAGTTGATCACCTTTAACTTCTTAGGCGCTTTTATGGTCCAACAACCTTGATCCCGAGATTACACCTGAGAGTATGATATATATGCAATAAGCTCTGCTTTTAATATTATTTTCATTATATCACCATGTTCTTTTACTAGAAAACTATTATTCTCATTATATGCTCTCTTTTTTCAAAGAAAGAATATGCTCTTCTATTGTATTAGTAGCAACAACAACAGCTTATCTCAAACAAGGAGTTCAAAATTCTAAATTTACCCCTCTTTCCCATCTAATTATCTTTGTAGCCTAAAAAATCGTTCTAAAAATTTCACCTACTTAAACAACTAGTTTTTACCAAACAAATCATGCAATCAAATTAATTTAATTAGTTAATTATGAATTTTAGTATATAAGGTGTCACCAATTAACTTCACCTACTTGAAACAAAATCTACTATATACCACCAATCTTATAAAAACTCACCATGTTTGGTTTGCAAAGAGTGTAAAATTTTTTTTCCAAGAGTGGACATTCTCCTTCCTAAAGAAAGAAATGTCACATGTTCGTCCTGAATCCTCTTTCATCTTCTTTTTTTTCCCTTCTCTCTAACTTTTCAGGCAAATGATCAAATGAAAGAAAATCTATTCTATCTTGGTATTTTCCCCTAGAAAATAATTTTTTACACAATAATCATCTTCCCTCTAAACAAACGAAGCCTAAGTTAAAATTCCTCATATCCTCGTATCTAGCAGGCATCAAAAAATCGGCAGCTCACCTGAGATTCAAACCAATACTACTAGACCTCAATTTCACAATAAGGTAGATAAAGAATTAGGTATGATGATACTAGCTAATTAATAAGTTATAACTATATGTAATAATGAAATTACTCCTAGTATAAACAATATGCTAAACCTGTTGCTTAATGTAGCCCTTTTTTTGTAGGTTTCTTAGCTAGGTAAAATATGTAGAAGATGTGCTGTTTCAATATTAGTAGAACTCTAGAAGATAAGGCAGTGGTGCTGTGGTGGAGGATTACTTTCGTGAACATATACACGTACATCCTAACATGAGTATATGATACATATAATAATGTCGGCCGGACATATCCGCAAGACAGCACAGGTCTCTAAACTATAAGTTTGATAACTATTTTCTCTCTTGATCATGTGTGACCACAATTTCTTCATATAGAGAGTAAAATGTATTGATCATATATAAAACATATCTCCTTATTTTCATAATTTGTCTATACATGCATGCATACGTAGGGCCTATGGTTGGATTGTCTTCAAAATTAGTGTAACGATCACGTTTTTATAGTGAGAGATTGTTCCTTTCATACAACTTGCCTTCAACCTATATACTCCCTCCCTCCGTCTCTTTTATTTGCTATATTTTGACCATATAGCTAATTTATTCAATTAATATATAAGAGAAAATTGTAAACAAGAAAAATCTTGTTAGATTAATAATCTCGATACTTAATTCTATAATTAAATATCAATTTTCATATATTTTATTTAACTGATAATTATTTATAGTCGAAGGTGCATTTTCTAAACCGTGACACAAAAATGTATCAAATAAAAAGAGAAGCAGGAAGTACTATCTAGCTACTAACCTGGGATTTATAGTCATTCGAGAATTCACATATGTAAGTTTGAAGATTATTTTGTTGTATTTAGGTTGTACAAATTCCTATTGACTCATATGTATCAATAGTTCTACAAAACTGTAATTAGATGTCTAGACCTCTTAATTTAGTTTGAATTACTAAAGGGGACAAACTAGTCGTTTGAATTAGGTTTGGTTTAATTCGGCTAATTCAATTTGAATGATATGGTTAGGTAATAAATCATTCACTTCGATTCTAACTAATTTGGAGTACTCGAATCATATGGGAGACTAGCAAGAATAAATTTGTATTGTAATCAATACATATACATGATTCATCCGGCTGCCTGGAATGGCTTCCGACCTAAGTCTCGACTACAAGTTACTCTCAAAGTCAACAATTAGGGGAAATTCATTTTATTACAATACTGATTAGTCATACAAGTCAATTTTGTGACATTTAGGCTCCGTTTGGTTGGGTGTAAAACATTTTCAGTGTAAAATGATTTTCATGGAAAACAATTTACAATGGATAATACAATTCCAAAATTAGTTTTCCGTTGTTTGGTTCCATGTAAGAAAAGTGATGAAACGAAAGGAAAACGAAAGGTAGTGAGAGGAGTGTATAAGAGAGATCAGGAAAAGGAAGGAAACCCGTTTTCCCTTCATTTTGAAGGGAAAATGGTTTTCCATCATTGGGAGAGCAATTTTACTCATAAGGAAAATGGTTTTACACTCATTTGCAAACCAAACAATGTAAAATTGAAAATAGAGAAAAACAATTTTCCAGGAAAATGTTTTACGCCCTACCAAACGGAGCCTTAGTCCAATTTTGTTCAACTTCAGTTCAGATTCATATGGACTCATTTATTTTTAAAGTATAATTAAGATCTAATTCAAATAATTAAGTACATTATTATTTCATCAGGTTTTGGAACTACTTCAGATTAGTGTAAGTTAAGGGAGCGTGATTACTGATTTACATATCTTAGTGAGTGCACAATGAATTTATCTGATTACTATCTTAGTGTGTTAGGTATGCAGTAAGCTTCACATCCTTGAATTTTGTTGTCCAGAAAACAAATGATCCTCGGAATTATGATTTCTTATCTAAGAATGAAGTTACACTATTGACAAGATTACAAATATCAAAATTCAATAGCACCATTATTTGACGGCATAATTAATAGCTAGTCGGATAAGGCCCTGAGTGTAATCCTAGTCAATGCTCCCTATGTATTATAAATATATATACGCAAAATTGGTCTCAACACCACAAACTATAACGCGGGTGCACTGAACACCACCAACATTGACTACTAGCCAAAACATCACAAACTATTGGCTTGGGTGCAGCGAGTGTCATAAATGACGCCGGAGCTAACTTTTTTTGTTTGCGGGGAATCCATACTACATTTTTTGTCCATTTCCCCTTTTTCTTTCATTTATCCTATATTTTCATTAATTAGAAGCCTAAGTCATGTGAACATGTGTCGAGAAAAGTTAACTTCGGCATCATTTATGACACTCGCTGCACCTAGGCTAATAGTTTGTGGTATTTTGGCTACTAGTCAAAGTTGGTGGCGCTGGGTGCACCCGCGCCATAGTTTGTGATGTTGAGGCTAATTTTGGCTTTATTAAAAGGAGTTTCTAAACAAGGAACAATGTTACGTGGCGTTCCTCTGTTAGAATTTTTTAATCCATATAATACAAAAATTAGAGAATACATTGTATAAGATTTGATCCCGTAACTTTAAGCCCATATATTAAAGTCTTAACCACTAAACCAAGACGTATTGAGTGTTATCATTTTAAAGTTAAATATTAAAAAATGAAAAAATGTCATATTCGGGACGTAGCCCGGGCCTAAAAACTAGTTTTATAAAGTAAATGTTGACAAAAAAAAAGAGATGATTGAGTAACATTTCTAACTCTTGTTGAAAAAGGAATGCATTCAATACACATAAGTATACCATACTACCATATAAGTCTACATGTAATACGCACGCATGATATATTCAAGACTATTTATGCTCACTGAAAATAGCTAAAAATGAAGTACTATATGATAATACTTATTGTTGTCGTCATAATCTTTGTACCAAAACCCATTGTTGTAATAGAAAAAGAACGGAAGATCTGGTTTATAGAAAACGTCAAGATAAGAGATAAAGTTTTGTCCCATAATCTTTGTAGCTGTCGCCAATCCCATTTGAGAATTGACTACCTCAGCGAGGTTGTCGCATCATGTAAGCTGGATCATGGAATCTTAGGCTGGGAGATTGAGTAATTGGGCCAATTGGGTCCCAACTGTGCTCACCAAATTAAGAAGGCTGGGGCCCAATTAAATGGACCCACTAATGGACCGTCACAAAAATTCTTTTAATTATGTAATTGTCTGGCACCTCTTTTCATGACATAACCAAGCCAACAAGAGTCAAGAAACAAAATTCAGCTAATCAAACCAACTTATTATGGCAGTTTAACCTATAATTTAATTATCACAAGTTCACAACTAGTTATTAGACCCGGACGATGCCCCGGGTTATTAATATTTTCATGTCAAAAGATAGCATCTAATGTTTCATAGTTCATTGGTTAGAACTTTACTATATTAACTTGAGGTCACGTGGTCGAATCTTGTATGAAACATGTTTATAATTTTTTGATGTATCCATGATAACATGGAACGAAACAACTAAAGGGATAGTGCCATGTAGCGATGTAGACTTGCTTCATAACACCTTTTAATATATTTGTATAGATTGTTTGCAACCAAAATAAACAATATTATCACAATTTTAACTAATCATCCACCAAAAAAAAACAATTGTAACTAATCATTGACCAATTTACACGCCTATGTGATGATTGGTTGTGTATTAAAGCAAGGTTAGTTATTTAAATCTCAAGGGTTCCCTTTAGAAAAAATGCTCAACGGTGAATCTGTTTTCTTTTTAAGTTTGTCAAATCAAAACCAATTTCTTGCAAGTATAATGTCAAAGATCAATGAACTTTTTTTGGAATAGTATCTCTAAATTGAGAGTGGTTTTGAGTCAATTATTTCATGTGATCTGCACAACACTTTTTTTCACTTTTACACAGGTCGGTTATATTCGGATGATTTTGATCTATTTGAACTTATCTTAATCTATCGAAATCTGGACTTATTAAAACTTATTGCTAAATTGAATATTTTTTTAGGGGAATTGAACATAATACTATACATATATAAGTGATTTTTTTCACTTTTGTATCTCTACCACATTTTAGTCTATTACACCTTATATTCATTATATATTCAAAATTATTCATTTGTAAGGAAAATGAACATTAATTACAACGGCCAATAATACAAATTAGATTAATAGTGAAAAAATATTGTCAATATATATAAATCTTAGATCTCGAAAAGCAAGTGAAACGAGTATCAAAAAATAAAGGGATCTTAAATTACTTTTGTGTGTGTTTGCACAACTACTCAATTATGCAAAAAAAAAAAAGGGGAAGGATGGATTATAAACATTAAACCATCCATATTCTAATAGTTGCTTCAATGTTAATTTGCAATATATACACATGACCATGTTTGTCTACTAATTTACTAGCCTCTATGTGCACGCGATGCGTGCTTCAGATATCAATTGATGAACCATCTACTTATTGTGATTAAGGGTAGAATTAATAAACTCAAAATTAAAAAAAGAAGAACTTAGATGATTTCTAAATTACATATTAACTATCTACTCCTCTTGAACAATATTTATATTGTCAATGCTAGGTGGTTAATGATTTTCTAAACGAAATTGATATTTGTTGTAAGACTAAGTCATAGGTTATAATCGATTTATGTAGTTAAAAAAATTATTATTGTGAATAAAAATAATTACAATAATAACATCACAAATTCACGATGATAAAAAAAAAATTATTAAGTTGCAAAAATATTGTTGTAAATCACTGGTTTACTATTTTTTTTCAAATTTTACCTTACTTATATATTGATGAAGAACAATTGAAACAATCGTGGAGGTGATTTAGATAGGTTAATGGAGGTGATCAGTTAAGCATAAATTATGAGCTTTACTTGTTTGATATGGATAATTACCTAATGAAACAAATAAATAGTAATGTGATTGATTTAACGAATGTAAATCATAAGAGTGGTAAAAGGAACTGCCATATATATCAATTATAATTATCATTGATTATAAAAGAGAGATTTGTAAATGAGGAAAGAATTAAGAAAATCTTTTTTATAATTATTTTTTGTGAGATTAAGGGTATATAAGTCTTTTCAAAAGAGGACACCATAGCTCCTCCATTGGCTTATATAATAGAGATAATAACATACGTTAATACACGTAGGATGCTATTGGACGTGCACTAATGTACTTCCTCTGTTTTTTTATTATTCTCGCTTTCTAGTGCGCGTCTTCTAATGCACCTCTTTGAACTTAAATATATTTCATTGTATATTAGTAAAAATTATAATGATTGAATATTGATAAAATACTAATTGAGACGAATCAAATAAGACCCCCATGACTATATATTTTCTTATAAGTTGAGAAAAATTGACAAGATTCTATCTAAATATGAATAGTATCAAGATTCCAAGTGAGAAAGATAAAAAAACAGAGGGAGTATATTATTAGAATATCCTTTTCTATAATTTTTATTAATAGGTAAAGATATTTATATTAAATAAAAAATATTCAAAGACATTAATGGTCATATTTATATCAATTTAAAATAATTATTAGAAAATACATACAATATTATTTTGTGATGTGTTAAGAAAAGTACCTATAAACATGCTGCATTCATGCCCATAAGCATAAAAAGATTATTTGTGCCCTTTTATAAATACTTTAACCAAAAAGTCATATGCATGAAGCCAATTAAGATTTGAAGACAACTCCGTACAGCAATAAATCAAAAAGTACCTTTAAAAAATTAAATTAATAAAGCTCTTAAATTATCCATGTGATATAATATACTCTCTTCATTGCTTTTAATATGCACACCTTTTTTTAGTCTAAATCTTTTAATCTACGCGCTGTTTTTTTTTTCTATTATTTGTAACATGTCTCATCTCATTTCTCCTATTTTTTCACTCATGTCATCCACTTTATAATATTTTAAGCTAGTTTTTTGTTTCTCTCTCTACCTTTTGTACTACCTCCAAAGTGAAATGAGTAAACTAAAAAGAAACAGAGGGAGTATGTTATAGACTTATAGTGACATTAAAAGTGAGAGGTGAACCTTTTTTTGTGAAATTTCTCAACTATAGCTACTTTCCATTTTTCCACAAAATTCCTTCAATTTTGGTCGTCTTGTCCATAATTATAAAGAAATGCAACTGTAATATGTGACTATTTGCATAACATAGTTATAAACTAGCAAATTATGCACACGATGTATGCCGTGCCTCATTTTCTTTTTCAAACATAAATTCTAACCTTTTTGGGGCATAAACAGAGGTAAAAATATGAGCACATTTGGCTAAATTTCGTAGGTTAAGCCTCTATCACTTAATCCTTCTTTTTTTTTTTTTTTTTTTTATACTTATTCTTTCTTTAGGCTTTGAAAATGAAAGAATGTTAAGTGATTTTTTTTAGGATTTTTTATGTTGTATTTACATAGTCTTTTGTGTTAAATAAATCATTTCACTTTGTTAATTGATCGAATCCGTTTTGATGTAATACTCGATTGTGTTTGTGAAGTGATTGATAAGATACTTGATTGATGTAATATTCCATTTTATTTTTTTCAGCATAAATGTACTAAATCTTATAGTCAATGTTTCTTTTTTTTGGTGGTTCAATTATAACCTAATTGCCTTAAATATTTAAATTAATTTTTAAATGCTATTTTTGAGTTTGACTTTATTTTTCCCTTTTTGGTAGTAGTTGATTTACTAATGGGCAGATAAGTAAATTTATAGGGGGACGCCATAGCGCCCCCCTTCCCTTATATAATAGAGATTAGAGAAAAAAAAAATCATTTAACTTTCCACTACATGTTGGTTACAACTAGGAGTGTGCACCGGTCCAAAACCGACCGGACCGGTGGACCGGAACCTGAAATTTTTTTCGGACCAGAATTGGACTGGTTGGACCGGATTTTATATTTTTTTTATTAAATAAAAAAATCTTTTTCTTAGGTTTAAACATATTTATAAATTCAATATATTAAAATATAATAATTCTAAAAGCAATAATCTTAAAGGCAATAAATATGAGGTTTTAACTTTCTAACTTTCTAAGTTTTAAACTTTTTTTTAACCTTTAAACTTATTTTTTTATAAAAAAAACAGGAATTTCGGTCCGCCAGTCCGGACAGGAAAATTTCGGGTTTGGACCGGACCAGAAACCCGGAATCCCAAATTTTCATGGACCGGAGACCGAACCGGAATTTTCCGGTCCGGTCCCTGTCCAAAAGTGCACACCCCTAGTTACAACTAGTACAATTCTCTCCAATAGTTGGAGTATCAAGTATGAACCTCATTAGAACTAGGGGGTTGTTGTGATGACTTGGACTATTTACCAAATTATTTGAGATTCGCATGAACATTTAAAATAGATTGAAGAACATAATTTTATATAATATGTGTGCACATTTTGTTCTTCATTATACTTTTAGACAATAGTGAACTGTAATCCTTTTATTTGGTACGTTTTGAAAGCCATGTTTGCATAATTTTTCAAAGTAATTATCAAAAAGTCAAGCTGTTCCCCAAATCAAGGAAATTATTACCACATACTTTGCTTTGTTATTAGTCATCCAAGATGGTTCTTTTGTGTTTGTGGGGGCCTTTGTCTCGGGATCGATAAAGTTTTTTCCCATAATATATATGATGTGTGAATGATATCATTTATATGAAGTAATTACGTAGATATTAATGCATGTAAATATATGATAGAGAAAAATTAAAGTCAATGGCTATGCGCTTATGTCACCCCAAGAAAAACAAAGGTCAATGGCTATGTATAGTTTGAACTTTGAAGCCTTGAAGGAGAAGTAACTTGTACGTTTGTTCGTTCATCATGCATGACTTAGGTCAACTCTTTCCATTTTAATCCAAAGTCTAGGATTTATATGTCAATGCCATAATGGAACTTCTATATACGAAAGATCATGATTGTGAAATACCCTTTTATAACGCGAACAAATACGGTTAGAAATTGGGGTTGGCTTAAGTGGTGAACTTTTCCATCTTCCTTAGAAAAGTCTATGGTTCAATTCCTACCTCAAGCATTTGTTTGAGATTATTAAGTGAGGGGTTGAGGGGTTGGGGTGTATGGTTGTAATGAGCCTCTGGGTGGGGACCCTGTGCGAGTGCAATCTAGAATTTTTTTTCTTACCTATTAAAAAAAAACCGAACAAATACGGTATTCTTAAATTGGCTAGAAATATAGGTAAAAGGAACTCTCCAAAACCCAAAACCTTTGAAGCATATACCATCTATCACTTTATTTGATTATGAATTATTGGTTTTAAATCTTTTTAGCTATTAATTAACTACTGGTTTCTTCTATACTCTTAATAAACCAGAGTAGGAATAAAGATATGGAGGGATACATGGCTTATCTATACTACAAGAACAAACCATTTTACGGTTGCTGATATGAGTTATGAAGTTTTTTCTTTTTATTTATTTTTAGATTCATAAGAGGAATACACCACAGACAATAGAACAAGCTAACGAAACAAATTAAACTTAGGAGGAATCATGTGTGGGAAAGCCACATCTCTAGAATCCTCATTTACAATTTTACTTAACAAAGAAGGAGCATTATCTAAGAGATGGAGATGGAACTGTGGTTGACGAGCCAATTCGATGCACTGTTGCCTTTGCGGTACACATGAGTCACTTGAACACTGCATTCAGGTTCATTGATCATTGTGTTCTACAATGGTTTATAAGGTGGGCACATTTTGCACTTGCAACATTTGTGTTATGTAACGATAATAATGAGTCGCAAATTAGAGTTTGAGATTGAGGCGGTTGTCAGAACCTTTATTGCAATACGTTTTTGAAGAATTTTTGTTCAAAAAAAATTTGGATTGACTTGAAAATAAGTGGTAAAAGTTTTACTTATAGTGGCATATGTGTTCTATCTCACAAACCATGAGGTTGTGGATAAAATTGCTCTAAAGGCATTTTGGGTATGTAAATTCCCTTCCCTCAACACCGAAGGGGACTAATATGTGCAACTGGACTAAGTTGACCTCTGAGAAGTTCCGGTTTGGTAAGATGCTTTCTCATACCAATTTCTAAAGAAAAAGATAAAGCTAGGCTATAATAACTAATGAGATCAATTTGTTTCATCTTTATACTTAACATAGAATATTTAAGAGCATTATTCAGCTAGCTTGTATAGAGAAAACAGTTGAAGTACTTATACGTAATTAGAGATATTGACGTTCAAAGAAGCGTCTCAGCAAACGTGAAAAACAAAATGGACAATTAAAAAAGACGGAGGAAGTATTAAGAAGATACTGAAAATCAAGTTTATGGTTTGGATCCACATCCAAACAACAACACTACTCGTAAATGTTTGGGGCATTTCACATTTGTACTAATATATAGTCCACCTAAAATAAGAAAAACCCATTTAATTGAGCCATGGAAAAATTGGCCCAACTCAATTTGGTCAATAACGTCAACAAACCATAACATCTTTCATTCTTCACAGATGTTTCTGGGTTACCAAATTAAATTCGTTAAGAGTTTGGCGCAAACAATTTCTTCTTTGCTGAGCATAGTTCTTCAGAATAAGTGTTAAATTGTCTTTCTGTGCTCTCATTAGTTACAAAGAAGTTTTTCAATTCTGGGTTTTACATAATTTTGACAAAATTTAGGTCTTGGATCATCAATGTCTTCTCCAGCAGAGTACATCTTTCTTCTCTTTCTTTACTTTAATTCTTGATTTTTGGTTTTGGATTGTGATTTTAATTCATGGGTGCATTGTTGATTAATCTTGATTTCTGGGTAAATTTGATTTGGGTTAGTTTTTTAATTTTGAAGGTTTTCAAATTTGGGAAATTGGGGCATAGAATAATTGGGAAGCTATTATATATGCTGTTATTTGCAATTGATGTTATTAATTTTGTGATTGAATCAAATTTTCTATGATTATATTGAGAGTGAAAAGGAATTATGATTCTGTCATACTGGCAGAATTAGTTAGCTTGAAATTTAGTAGGGATTGAAGTGAAATCTATGGTTGTGACTTGTGAGCTGTTATAATTCCTATAGAATTCTATAAGGAATATTGCCAGTAACTCATAAGTTTAATCGAACTGCCAATTTGGTACAATTTGTATCCTACACCCAGGTGTACGATTGACACCCTCCCACATTCTCCACCCATGTGCTCATGTGCGGAGCTCAGGATGCGGGAGGATGTGAGAGGAGTGTACCATGCTCTAGGAATACGCAGGTGTATAGTTAATGAACTCCCAATTTGGTCGTATGAGCATTATAACGTCATATACTTGAACGTTGAATCTTCACATGTTTTTTGAGAATTGTTTGAACTCATAACATATTCGTAGGCCTCTGGTTGATTTTCAACCGAATAGCATGGAGGATTTATCAGTGTAATACTAGCTAGTATATGGATTTGCCATCATTTTGCAGTTTGGAAAGTGTACAACCTGTTTGAGTGGGTTTTGTCCATAATACTTACTTTGGACCGTTCATTTCAGGTGGTATAATTCACTTCCTCCAATAAGCAAGGGTTATGGGACCATTTGTCTTCTGTTTACGGTAGCGTCTCAACTAGGACTCGAGCCTTTCTATATTGCATTGATATATGAAAGGGTTTTCAAGAATCTTGAGGTAGGAAACTTATTTCATCAGTTTTTAGTATGATTTAAGCAGCTTGTGATTTGGTATAGCTTGTTTATCTTTATCCTCTTACATAGGACCTGTTATACCCCAATTATTGTATTATGTTTAATCACTTTATCTGCTTAGTTCTTACAATTCGGTTCCCCCAACCCCTTTCATCTCTCTAAATTCTTTCAAGAACTTCATTATGAGTAGGTAACCTGTGAATGGTTGTAAATTTTGAGACTACATGAAGTTCTGGATTGATATGTGGTTTTGACCCAAATGGAATGCGGTTGGGGAGGTGCTTGGCAGGGTTTTGCTACTTTATTTTGGCAATCTAAATAATTGATTTCATTACCAAAAGTAAGGGTATCAATACAGTAGAAATAATCACAACCACAACCACCACAAACCAGCTGTCAAAAGATCTACAAAAAGACCAATCAAGACATAATAGAAGCTAGGCTGAGAAGGCCAAAAGTAAGAAGTCGCAGCAACAAGTCGAAATAATCCTAGGGATAGGATTACATCTTTAAGATCTCTAAAAGGGGAACAAGGATGTTTGGGAAAATAAGGAAACTTGAAAAAGATGCCTCTGCTGTCTGTCCAGTTTAGAACTTGTCTTATTCTGTTTGGTTATAACAAAGGCAAGTTTGATTCCAGTACATTGATGTATGTTAAAATCAAAGTTTAAGCACTATTAACTCTATTTTTTTCTGGTGACGTCCAAGATTGTGCCAACTATAGATGGATCAAATCATCAAACTAAGGAGTTATACTAGAAACTTTAGGAGCAAGTACTTGAGCATAGGTTAAGGAAGAAGTGCGAAGATCGACTATGGAGGCAAATCCATCTTATGAGATCTATCGGGATTAGAAGAAAGATTTACATGTGGTTTTCATTAATTTGGAGAAGGCATATGATAAGATATCAAGGGAAGTACTTTGGTGGGCCTTAACAAGGAAAGGAAATTTCATACATTTATTGATATCATTGTTGGAGTTAGCACGAGTTTGCGAACCACTGTTGGAAAAATATAAGAGTTCTTGTGATTGGAGTACATCAAGGTTGTGCACTTAGCCCTTTTCTTTTTGCTATAGTCGTGGGGGGAAGTGACGAGGCCAATTCCAGATGAAATACCATGGTGCATGATGTTTGCAGATAATATTATATTGATTGATGAGTCGAAAAAATGCGTGGAAGATAAGTTGGAATTGTGGAGAGAAACTTGGAATCTTGAAATATCTTGAGTGAAATTTTAGTGGTGTTAGAAAAAGAGATCAGGGGCGATTACCTTAGATGGAGATTGTCCAAGTATCTGACTTGTTTCAGTATCTAAAAGCTATTATCTAAAAGGATGATGAATTGAATGAAGATGCAGCTCATAGAATCAAAGCCGGTTGGTTAAAGTGGAAGAGTGCCACGAGAGATTTTTATGTAACTCTGACATGCCCCAAAGATTAAAGGGTGGAGTGGAGGGATATAATCTATGCTGATGACATGACTTGACTTTACAAGTATTCTGTTTGATTATCTTCAATTTTACTCGTGGTTTACTAAATTTTCTTCCTAAAGCATTTTTCTTTGTTCTCCTTTTAAAGTTTTCTAGAATCTCTCCATTTTTTCGTCACATTTGTTTTTTTTCTTTACCCTCTTTTAAAGAACTATTTTCACATTTTTATCCTCATATCTTGGTTTTGATTTTGGTTTTTTCTTTACACCTCATTCACTTTTTGGTTCCTTTTTGTTTTTCCCCGTCTTACTCCTCTCACTTTCACTTTACCATTTTTCTTTGTTTATACTCTTATCCCTTACTTTTATTGTTTCGTTTGTCACATAAACGAACTTCTATGATGATTCATATTAGCCGACCCCAAATCATTACAGGACTAAGGCTTTGTTGTTGTATAGTTTTTTTTTGGTGTTACAGTCCAGAAGCTAACTGTACTATACCTGCTCTTGTTCTTTCTATTTCACAGTTCTTGTTTTGTTTAATTTATTTTTCAATTATTTTTTACTAATAATCATGCTGGCTATGATCAGCAGAAGAATGAATTTCATGAGTATTTTTGTTAGTCATTTGCACCATCATAATTCATTTCTTGTTGTCTTACCTCACTGTTTCACCATTATCGAAGATTCTCTTAAACAACTATTCTTTGATAATCAGGTGTGGCGGCTTTTCACAAATTTCTTTTTCCTTGGTGGTTTTTCAATCAACTTTGGAATTCGCCTGCTAATGATGTAAGTAGTTTGGCTGGTGATAAATTTGGAGCAGATATACTGCATATCTCTTTGGTTCTTTTTTCATTTGGACAACAAGTCCCTTGTTTCAAGCAGGGATTACTGCTAACAATTGAGTGTTATCACAAAGCTTGTGAAACGGATACTCTGTTGAATGCTAGTTTTGAGTGTTACCACTGGTAATTACCATCTAATCATCTTAAGTGTGATTAAACTATTGGCAATAGCGTCCTTCCATAACTACTGACGTCTTCTTTTCTTGATTGAATTATAAACCACTGCTCTCCTTGGTCTTATAGAACTTCCGTTATCATGTTACCAAAGTCTTGTCAAAACAATCAGACTAGTGACCAGTCTTTTCTGAAAGTTTTGGCATCTCGCTGCTTCTTTTCAGTCTTACCCAAATAGATTGTAAGCAGAGGGAAAGATGTTATATAGAATGGAAATTGTTGGGTTGGATTGCAATTTCACTTACTGGATTTAATGAATCCTTTCCTCAAACTTCAAAGTATAATGAAGATTATCGTGATTTTACTTCTCTTGGAACTTTAGCTATATAGAACTAGTACACAGTTACACACTATGACTATGAATTTCTTAAAATTTTATAAAATTTGTAAGTCAAGACTAAATTGAATTTTGTAAGCATCTTGAATTTCCATAATTTCTATTTTTTACTCTTCTTTATACAATGGATGTGGTGTAATGGGTGGGCACAAGACCTTGTTCTGCATTGAATTGATGTCAATTGTCAGGGACATATGACATATTACTGCTGTAGTGCTGTATATATGCTTGGATCATGATATAAATAAATGGTCATTATAGTATCTAGTGGAAGCAGGCCTCTTGTTCTTTATTATTTGATGTTGCATATGAGCAAAGTACCTTGTATCACTTTGTAGAAGTTCTGACTTCTGATTTTTCTTCCTCGATATTTGGTATCATCATTTTGAATAAGTTGAGACTAGCGAAGTACTTTCTGGCGTCAAATTCAAGAATAGCCAATGACTACGATTCCACCTGCTAATTGCCTTGAATAACCTTTTGTGGACTAGCAATCTGGCGTTAGAATTGTGCTGACTAGTTAACTGGCCTTGTCAAACGACAAATTGGGCTGTAAACATATTGGGCCTGGACTTTGATATATGTCCTTTAGACCGAATTTAAATGCATATAATAGATTGCAGATACCATGAGCCATGACAGAAATGACACATTATATGTTATATTATTCTTTTTCGGGTTGGCGGAAGGCGTGAAGCTAGGATCTATGTGGACTGTGGAGTGTCGACGACCACTGGAGATGAAATCGTAAGTCATGCACCTGACCGTGTCAGGTGCATGAGTCAAGATTTCATCTCCAGTGCTGACCCCATCCTAAGATTAACGCTTTGGCATTTTTGTTATTGGGATGAGAGAAGCTGTTTATGAGCCCTGTTGAGTGCCCACAATTTCGGGTCTTATATCGATGTGATCATGCTCTAGAAGTTAAGTGGTTTTTGGTTTTTTTGCTTTGTTTTTTTATTTTTTTAAAATAATCTTATGCATGAATATCATAAACATGTTTGATAATTTGCTGCGTGTCTAGAACTTTTGCGTTGCAGTGGATATGACAGGCCCACAGAGTTCTTAGCATAGAATTCTTAGTCAATTGTTTGCACTTCCAAAACTTCATTGGAATATTTTCAGTACCTTTATCATCTCTGTATATTTCTGCTTTTTTTTTTGGCCAACAGTATATCTCTTATTAGTCTTCCATATTTTTTCATGATATTCTGTTCTTTATTGGTATCATTAAGCTGTTTGAGCAAAGTACAAAGTTCTGTTTAAACTCCATGTTCTGTATAGGCTTTGTTTTCTGGCCTGATGCTTCCTCCTTTTTTCTTCTTTTTTTTTTCCCAAAAAAAATGTTGATGTAACAGAGCAAGATATGGAGTTCAATTAGAGCAGGGACCGTTCCAGAGGCGGACAGCAGACTTTTTGTGGATGATGATATTTGGAGCACTCAGTTTGTTGGTATAAGTTTTACTTACATGTATCTTCTGTCTCTTATATTGGCATATCTGTATTCTTGTTTCCCGTGAAGTTACTGTTCCTAGGCATGGTTATCATAATTAAATACACCCATGTTTAATAGCATCACAGGGTTTAACTTCTGAATCACAGAGAACTGGCCATTATTAATTACGAAATAGAGTTATAGCAAAGCAAATACTTCATATGATAGAATGAGCAATTGAGCATTCACACATCTGTAGATATAGGAAGATACATTTGGTAGATTAGTGCTTTTGGTGGGACTGATATATAAGATAATATTCGGGAACCATGTGGTCAGGTTCAGCTACATGGGATTTAACCAACTTCATGGTTAATAGGTCTTCAATTCAGTATCTAATCTTGCCAAACTGGTTTCATGCCGTGCTATACTCTGCATTCTGGTTCAATTCTTGGAGGCATTGATTTTGTCTGTATTCGAGATCAAAGCGCAAGATCAATGCTTGAGTATATTATTTTGAGGCAGGTGGGGTAACTTTTTTTTTTTTTTTTTTTTTTTGGAAAGGATTATAAGGCAGGTGATCTCACTGATCTTGCATATGATGGCGTAGGAATTGGTGCTAACTGCTAAGTACCACAGTAGCTAAGCAGATTAGATTGATTGATTAGGCAAGAAAAACAAGATAGCAGCCAAGATAGATGCTGTATTAAGGCAAGATTAGGGAAACCTTCCTAATGTAACCCTTACTTTCGAGAGGTCCCACTACAGACTTCTCTTCACTCAATTTTTGGATACCCTTCACAAAGAGCTGAGCTCCTATATACTACATTTACAGTCAGAACTTTCTCTCTCTACTGTCACTGCCTAATTCTGTTATTATGGGTCAGGGAATATTTTGTTGTGCCATCCACTCAAGTTTGTGCCATCTGTTGCAGCAAGATTTGTGACCGTAGTGTCCTTACCTTTCTTTCTCCTAGAGTACGTGTAAATTAGAGGAGGGTGAGAAGAGGCCTTAGCAATACCCGCCGGCCAATTAAGCACCTTGTCCTCAAGGTGGAAGTCAGGAAACCTGGCTTTTAGGAGATCTACATCCTCCCAAGTGGCCTCAAAAGTAGGAAGGTTGCTCCACTGCTCCAAGACCTCAGAAGCATGGTCCTTGTGCTGGCTGTTAGATCTCAGACCTAGCATGTAATGAATCAACCTAGAGAGAGGGGCACTTTAGGAAATAGCTTTATAATATTAGTAGCTTGGAGAAGAAGATAGTTTGTTAGTAGAAACTCTATAAATAAGGCAGATTAGAGAGGGAGAAAACATGTTGAAAATTGTTGAGAATATTGGTGAGCTTTTAAGAGTTCATTTGGGAGTGTGTCAAGTCACTCGAATACTTGGCAATCTATCCTTATTTTCTGTAATTTTCGGTTTATCAATCCAATACTCATTTTCTTCCTCAATTTATGCCTTTAATGGTGTCTAAGCTATGTTGATTCATAACAAATGGTATCAGAGCGGTACGATTTCTGGTGGTCTGAGGACTGCCGACAGTCAGGCAGCAGCAAGGTCAGGTTTCGCCGGAAGTCATATTCAGACAGTAGGCATTACCCCAACCCAGCGGGAAGCACTTATAGAGAGATTAGATGAGATTTTTGAGAGGTCATTTAAAAGGATTGATAATATCCTAGATAACTTGAGACAACAAAACCATGGCAGGGATGAAGAGCTCAAGAAAGAGGAAGAAATCACTGAGGAGCAGATCCGACAAGGTGGTGCGAATTTTTACGAGAGAAGAAGAGAAGGAAGAGACAACAAAGATGGATCCTTGGGGTGCGGGTCTGGTGGTGGCCCAGGTGGGGTAAAGTGGCAGAAGCTGCTTCCAGGAGGTTGTGGTGGTGATCTATGCGAGCAGTTGGACTAGAGCTGGCAGGAGGCAAATGTTTTTGAGCCGGTGGAGTACTGGAGAAGCTTCACAGTGAATCTAGAAGATATTAATGAGGGCAGATTCGTAAATATGCTAGACTGGGGTGATGATATAACAAAAGAGGTGTATCATCAGAAAGTTAGTCACGTGCAGCCCCCCTTCACTCTATTTAATGATGTAAGTCATGCAATTGGGCCCCTTCTTTCTAATCCTACCTACTCTTCAACTCATGAGGTCATAAATTTTAATAGGCTTATTCATTCTAGGCCCAAATGCCCATTATTTTTAAAACTCAATGAACCTAACCCTCAAGCCACACAACAACTAAACTCAAATGTCATTAAACCCATCCACTTACTAGCACATAACACCCCTGATTTATCTGACCCGGACACATCTGCCTTTGCCCATTCTAAACCCAATCCATCTATCTTGTTGTTAAAACCCATCAATGAACCCCACTCATTTTTTAAACCCTCCATCAACCTTTCACAAACCCCTCCTCGTTTCTCCAACCCAATCACATGCAGCCCACGTAAGATTAATGTGCTGGAGCCCAAGTTCGACCACCCCAATTTAGAACCCACCCATACCCAATTCTTCAACTCCCATTTCTCTACTTTTCAATCTACCACCCAACCCATGCCAACGTTTTCCAATCCTATCCCACTTTTCAAATCAAACACCCCTTCCATTCCCTCCAACCAAAGACCTTTACCATACCAACTCAAACAACACAAATTCAACCCAACACCTAATACACTACCATGATCAATCACTGGATTTTTCTCCTAAGGCGGTGCCTCACAACCGCCATTCAAGTACTTACTCGGCGGAACTTGATCATCCATGGCCGCAAGGTTCGGAAGAGGACGCTTTCAAGTGGTACAAAGGCCCGAAATTTACTAGTGATTACTATCCACCTTGAGGGCAAGGTGAAAGTTTGGGCGGCCGGTAATGTAATGAATCAACCTAGAGAGGGGGGCACTTTAGGAAATAGCTTTATAATATTAGTAGCTTGGAGAAGAAGATAGTTTGTTAGTAGAAACTCTATAAATAAGGCGATTAGAGAGGAGGAAACATGTTGAAAATTGTTGAGAATATTGGTGAGCTTTTAAGAGTTCATTTGGGAGTGTGTCAAGTCACTCGAATACTTGGCAATCTATCCTTATTTTCTGTAATATTCGGTTTATCAATCCAATACTCATTTTCTTCCTCAATTTATGCCTTTAATGGTGTCTAAGCTATGTTGATTCATAACATAGCACAGCTTCAGGAACAGTTTCTAGCACCAAGTCAGCAGTCAATTGTGGTGTTAGAGAAGCAGATACCTGAGCTTGTCCAATGGCTCTTTTGAGTCGGGAAACATGAAAGACTCGGGTGAATTCGGCCTAAGGGGTGGAGTTCCGGTTGGTAAGCCACTTGCGCCAACCTTTTTGATGATTTTAAAGGGCCCGAAAACTGGGAGCCGCTTTCTCATGCAATCTCTTTGCCAAAGATTGTTGTCTATAGGACTGAAGCCTATGATAGACACATTCATCCACCTCAAAATGCACTTCTCTTCTCTTCTTAAGTTCTTATCCTTTAGCATGTGATGTTCTGAGCCTCAAGCTAGTAGAACTTAAGCTCATCCAAGGTAGCATCTCTCTCTAGCAACTGTTCTTCCAATGAGGGCACTAAGGTACGACCGTTGTTAAAATCTGAAAAATTGGGGTGGATCCCTGCCACTGAGGCACGAGTGGAGGTGTTATACCAATACTCTTCCCATGGGTGCCAAGAATCCCAAGTCTTGGGTTTTCCATTTATGAAGCACCTCACCTACGCCTCTAAAGATTTGTAAGTGGCAGAGTGGTCTTGCTGCCACGATCCACTTAGATTCAGCCCTATATCACTTCCTGTCGTCCTTCCCTTCCTAACCCCTTAAATCATGTATATAAGGGTAAAAGAAGCTATTAAGGTATCCTTTATGCTATTTTGGCTCAGTATAGGAAGTTTCTTCATGACAAGGCAACTTTTATGCATTAGAGGTGGCCTAAGCCAAGGCAAGACACCTAGGACATCTGCCATGATAGCCTAAGTGTTCGAGTAGGGAAAAAAAGATGGTGTAAAAGACATTCTAAGGCAACTTTAAGGGTTAAACTTATGCGATATACTTCCTAAGACGGGCCCTAGGGAAGGTTTCGGATGAATAATCTCACGGAAAATCCGTAATTGGTTGATTTTGAAGGCTATAATGCATGCTTTTGGGGACATCCGAAGCCCTTGGGGTCATAATATACCCTTGTAAAACGTCCCAATGATCCAAGGGTTATACGTAAGGAAAAAGAGGCTCTTAGAGCCTTCTCGGCTTATGCTGGAAAAATACGAAAGATGTTGTAAAAGGTATTTAACTTTTAAGGCAACGTTGAGGGTCAAACTTATCTGACATATTTCCCAAGGCATCTCGAGGCTCTAGGGAAGGTCTCAGAAGAATAGTCTTAAGTTGCAGAGAAAGTCCCGAAATGACTGATTTTGAATGCTATAATTCATGTTTTTAGGGCCATTCGAAGCCTAGAAAGAAAAAATCCCGAGATTCATCCCGTACCCTTAGAAAGCCTACCAATGACCCAAATTGGTCATATGTGGGACAAGAGGCCTTTAGAGCCTTCTCGAGTTTTGCTGGTTAAATACGAACGATGCTATAAAAGGCAGTCAAAGGCAACGTTATGGGTCAAAATTATCCGACATACTTCTAAATTCATCCTGAGGCCCTAGGGAAAGTTCTGGAAGATTTATCTTACATCCGATGAATTTGTCCCAAAATGGCCGATTTTGAAGGCTATATTCAGGTTTTGGGGCCATTCGAGACCCGGAAAGAAAAAATGTCGAAATTCATTATTCATCCCAAGGTCATAGTATACCCTTGAAAAGTAAACCAATAACTGACAACGGTCATATAGTGCAGAAGGGTCTCTAGAGCCTCCTCGGGTAGTGTAGAAAAAGGCGAAAGATGCTGTAGAAGGCATTATAATGCAACATTAAGGGTCAAATTTGTCTGACATATTTTCCAAGGCATCCCAAGGCCCTAGGAAAGGTTTCGAATGAATAATCTCATGTCGTCTGGAAAAGTCCCAAAATGGCCATATGGAGCCCGGAATTAAAAAATTATGATATTCATCCCGGGGTCACAATATACCTTTAGAAAGCATATCAATGACCCAAAGCGGTCATACAGTGGTACAAGAGGTCTTTAGAGCCTTTTCGACTTATGCTAGAAAAATATGAACGATGCTGTAGAAGGCATTCAAAGGCAACGTTAAGGGTCAAACTTCTCCGACATACTTCTTAATGCATGCCGATGCCCTAAGGACACTTTTGAAAGATTAATCTTACGTCCGTCAAAAAAGTCCCAAATTGGCCGATTTTAAAGGCTATAATTCACGTTTTATGGCTAATCAAAACTCGGAATGAGAAAAATCTCGAGATTCATCCCGGGGTCATAGTTTACCCTTAGAATGTTTGCCAATGATCGACAATGGTCATACGGTGCGAAAAACAGAGCTTTAGAGCCTTCTTGGGTTGTGCCGGAAAACCACGAAAGATGTTGTAGAAGGCATTATAAGGCCACGTTAAGGGTCAAATTTGTCCGACATATTTCCTATGGCTTCCCGAGGCCCTAAGGAAAGTTCCGAATGAATAATCTCGTCGTCCGAAAAAGTCCCAAAATGGCAGAATTTGAAGGCTATAACTCACGCTTTTAGGGCCATTTGGAGAGCGGAAATAAAAAAATCCCGAGATTCATCACGGGGTCATAGTATATCCATAGAAAACATACCAATGATCCAAAACGGTCGTACAATGGGAAATGAGGCCATTAGAGCTTTCTCGTGTTGTGGTGATAAAATACGAACGATGTTATAGAAGGCATTCTAAGGCAAAGTTAAGGGTCAAACTTCTCTGACGTACTTCTTAATGCCTCCCGATGCCTAGTGTAAGTTCTGGAAGACTAATTTTACGTCCGTTGAAAAAGTCCCAAAATGGCCGATTTTGAAGGCTATACACGTTTTGTGGCCATTCGGAACCCGAAAAGAAAAATCTCGAGATTCATTACGGGGTCATATCATACCCTTAGAAAGTAGTTTACCAATGACCGACATCGATCATACGGTGCAAAGAGGGCTCTAAAGCCTTCTCGGGTTGTGATTGAAAAATACGAAAGATGTTGTAGAAGGCATTGTAAGGCAACGTTAAGGGTCAAATTCGTCCGACATTTTTCCGAAGCATCACAAGGCCTTAAGGAATGTTTTGGATGAAGTGTCTCCCGTCTTCCGAAAAAGTCCCAAAATGGCAACGCACGTTTTTGGGGCCATCCAGAGACCGGAAAGAAAAAAAATCTCTGAAATTCATCTCGGGATCATAGTATATCCTTAGAAAACATACTGATGACCTAAAACGGTCGTACGGTGGGAAATTAGGCCTTTAGAGCTTTCTCGTGTTGTGCTGATAAAATACGAACGATGTTGTAGAAGGCATTTTAAGGCAACGTTAAGGGCTAAACTTAACCGACATGATTAAGGTCCCGATGGCATGAGGAAGGTCCCGGAAGAATAATCCCACATCGGCTGATAAAGCCCCAAAAGGTCTAATATTGAAGGCTATAATGCACTTTTTTTGAGGGCATTCGAAATCTCGGAAATAAATTATTCATCCCGAGGTCACGGTATATCCTTAGATAGCATACCAATGACCCAAAATGGTCATATTGTGGTACAAAGAGGCCTTTAGAGCCTTCTCGGGTTGTGCCAGAAAAAGACGAACGATGCTGGAGAAGGCATCTTACGTCTGTCGAAAAAGTCCTAAAATGGTCGATCTTGAAGGCTATTCATGTTTTGTGGCCATTCGAAATCCAAAAATAAAAAATATCGAGATTCATCCCAAGGTCATAGTATACCCTTAGAAAGTATACCAATGACCGACAACAGCCATACGTTGCGAAAAAGAGGGCTTTAGAGCACTCTCGGCTTGTACCGAAAAAATACGAAAGATGTTGTAGAAGGCATTATAAGGCGACGTTGGGGGCCAAATTTGTCGGACATATTTCCTAAGGCATCCCGAGGCCCTAAGGAAGGTTTCAAATGAATAATCTCACGTCGTCCGAAAAAGTCCCAAAATGACAGATTTTGAAGGCTATATAAGCCTATAACACACGCTTTTAGGGCCATCTAGAGACGGGAAAGAAAAAATCTCGAGATTTATCCTGGGGTGACAGTATATGCTTAGAAAACTTACTAATGACCTAAAACGGTCGTACGGTTGGAAAAGAGGCCTTTAGAGCTTTCTCTTGTTGTGCTGAAAAATACAAACGATGTTGTACAAGGCATTCTAAGCCAATGTTAAGGGCTAAACTAATATGACATGATTCCTAATGTATCTCGAGGCCCAAGGGAAGATCGCGGAGGAATAATCTCACATCGGCTGAAAAAGCTCCAAAAGGTCTGATTTTGAAGGCTAATGCACATTTTTGGGGCCATTTGGAGCCTGGAAATAAAAAATTCCGAGATTCATCTCGAGGTCACAATATACCCTTAGAAAGCATACCAATGACCCCAAACGTTTATATTGTGGGACAAGAGGCCTTTAGAGCTTTCTCGAGTTGTGCCGGAAAAATACGTGCTGTAATCAAAGGCAACTTTAAGGGTCAACTTCTCCGACATACTTCTTAATGCATCTCGAGACCATAGCGAATGTTCTGGAAGATTAATCTCACATCAGTTGAAAAAGTTCCGAAATGTTCGAATTTGAAGTCTATCTAATGCACACTTTTGGGGACATTCGAATCTCGAAAAGAAAAAATCGCGAGATTCATCCTGGGGTCATAGTTTACCCGTAGAAAGCATATTGATGACTCAAAACAATCATACGGTGGGAAAAGGAGGCCTTTAGAGCCTTCTGGAGTTCTGCCGGAAAAATATGAACGATGCTGTAGAAGGCATCCCAAGGCCCTAGAGAAGGTTTTGGATGAATAATCTCACGTTGTCCGAAAAGTCGCGAAATGGCTTATTTTGAAGTCTATAATGCACCCATTTGGGACCATCTCCGGAATGAAAAATTCAGGAGATTCATCCCGGGGTCATAGTATACCGTTAGAAAGCATACCAATGACCCAAAATGGTCGTTGATGGGGAAAGAGGCCTTTTGGAGCTTTGTTGTGTTGTGTCGGGAAAATACGATTGATGCTATAAAAGGCATTCTAAGGCAACGTTAAGGGTCAAAGTTATCCGACATGATTCCTAAGGTTTCCTGAGTCCCTAGGGTAGGTTCTGGAAGAATAATCTCACTTCAGCTGAAAAAGTCCAAATTGACTGATTTTGAAGGCTATATGCACTTTTTTGGGGCCATTCGGAGCCCAGAAATAAAAATAATAATTTGAGACTCATCCCGGCCTCATAGAATACCCCTAGAAAACATTCCAATGACCCAGAACGCTACTACAGTGGGGGAAAAAGAGGCCTTTAGAGCCTGCTCGAGTTAAGGTTCAAACTTGTGCAACATACTTGCTAAGCATCCCGAGGAAGGTTTCGGACGAATAATCTCATGTCGGTTGGAAAAGTCCCAAAATGACAGATTTTGAAGGTTATATAATGCACGCTTTTGGGGACATTTGAAGCCTAGAAAGAAAAAGATCTGTGTTTCCTGTGAAAGTTAGTGTTCCTAGGGATGGTTACCATAATTAAATACACCCATATTTAATAGCATCACAGGGTTTAACTTCTGAAGTATAGAGAACTGGTCCTTATTATTTACTTATTAGAGTTATAGTGAAGCAAATACTTCATATGATAGTATGAGTATTAGCACATTTGTAGAGATAAGAAAAAAAATATGGTAGATTAGTGCTTTTGGTGGGACTGATACATAAGATAATATTCGGGAACCATGTCATCTGGTTCTGCTACATGGGATTTAACCAACCTCATGGTTAATAGTTCTATTTAGCATGTACTTATTGTACTCTTACCAAACTGGTTTCGTGCTGTGCTATACTCTGTGTTCTGGTTCAATTCTGAAAGGCATTGATTTTATCTGTATTCAATTTTAAGTTTGAGTGCATTATTTGAAGGCATGTGGTTTTTTATTTTGTTTTTTTTTTTTTCTGGAAAGGATTATAGGGCGGTGGATCTTTCATATGATTGCTTAGGAATTGGGTTTGAATTATTTCATAAAATTGATTAAGAATTGGCTGTATACCATTTTCTAATAATTGATAGCATGCTTTATTTCTGTGGCTTTAGTAATTGAGTTGGTTACTTGGTTTGGTGTTTCAAGCTAGTTGATTCTGACCTTCCAGTTTCTCTTCAGTATTTTTTCAATGTAATATGCGTATATAGTTATTAGCCAAGGAAGAACTTGATTACAGACATTTGGCCTTCTTTGGGGTTTTTTATCTATTTATTTTAGTTTATCCTTTTTACTTTTTTTTCTTCTTATGTTTGCCAATTTTCTCTCTCTCTCTCTCTTCTCTGGAGACTAATTGTATCCTATATTGAGTTCTCTGGTCCGCCTTTTGTTTTTAACTGCTCTTTCTTTGTTTTGTCTGCATAATTCTCAGGCATTATCAGCCATCCCCTTCTTGTATACACCATTATGTGGAATATCACTCGTCTTCATGCTTCTTTATGTTTGGAGTAGAGAATTTCCAAATGCCACTATTAACATTTATGGCCTTGTCAGCCTAAAGGTATTTGAAAAAATGACTTTTCCTGCTTCCTTAATCTTTATTTTCTATACTTGCACAATTGTGCAAGTTAAGAATTGCTATTGATATTTGGCTTGACTTTCAGGCATTTTACTTGCCCTGGGCGATGCTGGCATTGGATGTTATTTTCGGCTCACGTCTTTTGCCAGACTTTCTTGGTATTGTTGCTGGACATCTGTATTATTTCTTGACCGTACTTCATCCTCTTGCGGGTGGAAAGAATATTCTCAAGACTCCTGCATGGGTGTATCCTTTCTCTTATGTCATTTTTTAAGATACTAATTTCATTACCTTTTGCGGTTTTGCATTTAGCTGCAATTTACCGATTTATGGAAAGTGCAACAAGTCACTTTTATACTTATCTAGCTTCTCGTCCTGCTTGTGTGGGATAGTAGGGAGTGGAAAGGTGAGTGATCATAAGAAGGAAATTACGAGAATATCCTCCGCACTGATTTGTCTCCTTTCCTGATATTAGCTATCTCCATGTTTGCTTTCTAGATCACCTGAATTTTGAGAAATTGATCTAGCCTGGAATGTTGACATGAAGTTTATGTTTAAGGAAAAATTGTAAAAAATAATCCCAAGTTTCAGGTGTCTTCCCATATTAATCCCAAGTTTAAATTATTTTTGAATAATCTAAAGTTTGGGAGTCATCTTCCCATGTTGGTCCAAAAGACCTATAATCGTTTAAACCAATTTTAAAAAGTTGATAAGACACCATTTTATTGAAAAAAATCACCTCTAATCGCCTTCATCACCACTCCACTATTAAAATGAAAGGCAAACGGAAATGTTTCACGCGGCGTATTGACCTTTAAAACGAGGTTTAAACCGACTTTTTCACTTCAATAGGACCAATAAGGGAACTACTAAACAAACTTGAGATTATTTAAAAATAATCCAAAGTTGATATATGTTAAATAGCCAAAACTTGGGATTATTTTTGACAATTTTTCCTATGTTTAATACCAATTCCATCTACTCCTTTACCATTAAAGGTTGAGTGGCAGAGTAGGTATCAGCTGTTTTGGACAATAAAAAGAAAATTCCAAACTTTGTCTAGGACCAAACACAGTTATTTGGTGTATTGTATGGCCTTATATTTATCTTAACATATCTTCTTAGATCCTAGAGTACTGCAATGTAAGGACTTCCTTTGGGATTTGGGTGACTAGAGTATCGCTCAACGAAGCACTTGTATTTCATTTAACTTGCCAACTCTTTGTTCTGCTGCGGGACAATGCTAACGACATTTTAACTATTTTCATACATACTAAGGTGTGTTTTACATTGCATTCATACAAGTATGCTTGTAACTAAAGATGACACTAGGTCGTGCTCGGCCAGGGCATATACACAGGTGTGCTCGTACCTTGCTGGGCTGGCCAGACCCAAAATCAAGGCTCAGCATACTGTGCCTGGGTACTTGTGCTTAAATTGTGTTACTTTGCCGTGTTTTTTCATACCGAAGTTCTTGCCTCGTACCTTGCCATGCCTCTCTATCAAAAAGTGCGTCCCCAGGCACCGCTCACAACACGGAACGGACTGTACCATGCCTGCATCATGCTCGTGTTGTACTGTTCTTTGTTTGGGCCTGGCCCAATGCCATCTTTACTAGTAACCATAATTTCTATGCATTCACCAGGATTTTCTTTCTTAATTATTCCTTTTTCTTGTCTTCGAGCAAGTTTCCTTAACAGGCTTTTGTTACAGACATAAGATAGTTGCGAGGTGGAGAATTGGAGCTCCAGCACCCTCTCGTCCAGCAGCAGGCGCTGCCCCTGCTCAGCCCGAGAGAAATACAGGTGCTTTCAGAGGGAGAGCTTATCGTCTCAGTGACTAAATACAGTTTTGAATCCCACACAAGACACTTTTATCTGAGGCCTTCTTTCTTCAGAAGAGCGGCATTATGATTCCATTGGCACCTTTATGCAAAATACGACACAACCGGTAAATGTATCGCTTTTAACGTTTCACCGAGGAAAACTAACATCATCGTCCTTCAATTTAAAGATTTGCTGAGAGACTGGTTCTGAACTTCCAACTTGATCTGGTACAGTTGATGAAACATTGAAACTAACAGTTACGTATGTATTTGGTATATTAGTAAAACTTGTAGCAGATTAAAATGTTACATTGCGTCTCTTTTTGTGGCTTTGATTTTGTCATTCAATAATTTGGCTAGCTAGTATCTTATCAACACGTAATTATTAGTTGTCTGCATATAGATCTATGTTGAATGAGTCAAGCTATTATGCTTACTTATCTCCGTTTCTTAAGCTCTGTTTGTTTAGTAGGAAAATTTCCCGACTGTGGAAAATTGGCACCGAAGACTTCTTTTCCATTTTTCTTCGTTTTTTATAAAATCTTTGAACTTTGGGAATTTCGATCAAAACAATAATGGATAATACATATCTAGAATTATTCCATTGAAAATCGTTCTGATAGTATGTGGGCTGTTTGTGATAGTATGACCATAGAATGAATGAGGACCACATGTACACATGCATGTTCAATATCCACCAAAAGACAAACAAACACAAATAATTATTGTACAATATTTATTATTTGAGCTATACTCCTTCGTTAGTCCTTACCTAAGGTTTTAGAGTATGGCCACCGACGTTATTAAAAACATGTAATCCCTGTCTTTCATCAACTTTCTTACTCATCTTCAAGAAATTTGTTATAAATCATCATCAATTCAATGCACCAAATGCATCATACTTACTATTTTAGAAAAAAGTTACACATAAGAATTTTTTTCATGGATGTCAAAAATATAGACATGGTTTTCTATCAAAAAAAATTGTATTACAATTAGTACATTTTCCTATGTAATCGTCGCAATTAAATTACAAGATTTAAAAAATAATAAGGAACCTGATACGGCTGACAGCGTACATGTTAGGTAACTATTGATTCGCTAGTTGATCATGACTAAGTCATGAAACTTGTTATTTCATAACTCATTTCATGATTTTATTATATATCATGGCTCATGATTAAATTTCATGACTTAAAAATAGACGAGTGTGGATGCTCTTAAGACGTAGACATGTTGACAAAATGTAACAGTGCTTTGGGAGCATATGGGATTGGGTCATCAAACGGCTCCCTCCTAATTCAAGGCACGCCACCTATAAGACTATAATAATGATACTAAACCTAACTATATGTGTACTACTACATCCGTTCTAGAATAGTCTGAACACTTTCCTTTTATATTTGTCCCAAATAAGTTTGAATACTTTTATTTTTGGCATGGTCCCAACATTAATATATTATTTCTTTTACACATCTTTGGCCCACACTCTTCCTTTTATCAATAAAAAGTTACCCAACTTTCTCTCTACTCTAATAAAAAATACCCCACCAACTCCTATCACATCTACTTTTTAAATAAAATAACATTTGATAACCACACCACAACTTATCACCTTAAACTATGTGTCCTAACAAGTGTTCAGATCTTTCTGGGACGGAGGGAGTACATTATAAATGAGTATACGTCATTACATTATCTTCTTCCAGTTTAAGAAACTTGTTGAGATAAGTCACTCTCGAATCTCCGAGTTTCTTCATTTCTTTCTTTGAGGGGACTATCCGAGTTTGGCAGTTTTTTTATTTTGTGAAAAGGGTAATGCATTAATTTATAATCTGTCACATAAGGTTCAACAATTTGGCAGATTAATGACATAAAATCGTAAGTACTTTCTTAGACAATCTATATCTACAAACGTTGAATTGTCAAACTCTTATCACATTGTCTAGTTTTCAACATTTTTGCCCGAGATATTCGATTCATTCCAATTATAAATACTTCCACAAAGAGTAGCATTAGCATATCACTTATCCAACCTCAAGTAACCTTCTCTTTTATTCTCAATGGCATTATTCATGCACTATTCTCTTAAGACCACCATTTCCTTCATAGCATTTTTGTCACTTCTTCATCTCCAACATTCTAATGCAGTTAAAGGTGGCTATTGGTCACCAGACAACGGTGTTTCGGCCTCGGACATCGACTCTACACTCTTCACCCACCTCTTCTGCGCCTTTGCTAGCCTTAACACACAAACCAACCAACTCTCAATCCCTTCAGGATGCGCCACTTTCCCTCAAACCGTCAAAGGAAAAAACCCTTCAGTAAAATCCCTCCTATCTATAGGTGGAGGAGACGTTTCATCTGCTGATTTCAACAGAATGGCTAGCCAACCTAGCTCTCGAAAGACCTTCATCGACTCATCCATCAACATCGCATTGGCGAATGGTTATCAAGGCCTTGATCTTGACTGGGAGCAACAAGCTACCGTTCAAGAGATGAATAACTTAGCAGCCCTCCTAAACGAATGGCGGGCTGCTATCAATGCTCGAGGTGCTCCACGTTTGCTCTTAACCGCAGCCCTTTATTATCGAGCACAAGCTAATCCAGCTGCTACTTTCCCTACACAAGCCATTTCTAACAGCCTAGATTGGGTTAATGTCATGGCATATGACTTCTACGCACCCGCATGGGCGCCTCAACCATTCGTTACACGGCCTCATGCTTCGCTTCGTGATCCAAATAGCCAAGTGAGTGGAAGTAGTGGGATTAGTTCTTGGATTAGTGCAGGTGTGCCTGCTAACAAACTAGTGTTGGGAGTTCCCTTTTATGGGTATGCATGGAAATTGACAAATGCTAATAATAATGGTATTTTAGCACCATCTTCTGGAGGAGATACTAGTGTTGCTAATGGAACACCAAGATATAAGGATATTAAGGCGTTTATTAGTCAAAAGGGTGCAACAGTTAAGTATGATTCTGCTTATGTTACTAATTATTGCTATTCTGGGACTACTTGGATTGGTTATGATGATACACAAAGTATAGCTACTAAGGTTGCATATGCTAAGAGTACTGGCTTGCTTGGGTATTTTGCTTGGAATATTGTGCAAGATGACAATTGGGCTCTTTCTAGACAAGGTATGTCCAAGTTTTATACTTATATATAACTAGTTTTAAGTATATACTCCATCTATTTCGGAATTATATGACATTAATTATACAGTTTTAAAAATGACTATTCACATGTTCTATTATTATATGTGACAAAATGTTATAAAAATATTGTACTATGAAAGTATATACATACATCAATACCAGTGTTACATACATACACACACATGTATATATGTATATATGTAGATTAATAAAAAATGATCAAATTTTAAACTTAAAAAAAGTCAAAATTTTCATTTACTTTCAGAGGGAGTATCTTTAAGTAAAGAAATAAACAGTGATACCAATATGTATTAAAGAGGATTAGAGGAGAAAATTTGAAGAATTTTTCTGATCAATTTTTGTTTAATATTGCAGCGTCACAGACATGGGGAGCATAACTAACCAGGAACTAACAAGAAAGGCACCAAAAGATAATCACAGAAAATAAATGTAGTGTGAGAGTATGAGTGTTATATGTTAAGTTATGAAAGGGGATTGTGTAATAACGTAGATGTAACATTCTACGTGCCTCTTTATAATAATAAATGTGTTGTGTTTATGGGTACATTAGGTCCCCTATTATTACAATATCTTGTTTTTCATCAAGTCTACATGGACTCTATCTTTCATTAATCAAAGCTAGCCATATGACATTTTTACGATATGTATTCAACATTATAATAATATATATTAACGCAACAACCAAGCTAAGCTTGGCCTAGTGGTAAGGAAAGAACCTTCCAACTTCAAGGTTGGGGTTCGATCCCCACTAGGGGCACTTTGGGAGCGAGAGGATTTCCCATTATCATCCCCCACTCTCAAAGTGTCTGCCCGCAAACTCAAACCGGGTTAACCTACGAGAGGTTTCAGTCTAACAGAGCCCTTCATCTTACCACGGGGTCCCCAGTGGGATCCCAAAAAAAGAAAATATTAACGCAACAAAAGGCCACAATCTGTTTATCTTCCATCTTATTTCTTTCTTATTTGATATACGACCCAACTTTTTGTCAGATAATGCCTATTAAAATACTATGATCTTGTTGGAAAATATCTAACGAAAACTTCTTTATTTACAAAGACTTATTATATAACTTTTATTTGTTATTTCGAACATCTCACCAAAGTTTAAGACAACAAACTTGTTTGGTTCCATTTGATGAGAAAGGGAGGGCAAAAAAGTGAAGGCCATAAAATAGACTTTTTGGCCGGATCGGAAAAAGTAGAGATAGTCTAAAGTAACAAACGAAAGTAATATAATAGGTCTTTTTAAACAAAGTTTTCTGAGGTCTTTTTTAAGAAAATAGCTTTTTTAATAAATCTTATCTGACAAAAAGTTATATGACAAAATGGTAACATACATAAAGTAACCGTGATCTATATACTACTTCCTCTGTTTTTTTAGATGCAACATCTGTCTTTTTATTGCGTGGATTAAAATAATCAAATATTGCGTCTAAAAAAACAGAAGTAGTATGCGAGATAGCACAAGATGCCATCTAGTTCAATAAACAATTGAATCCTCATTTCACCTAGGAGAAATAAGAGTCTTTAGTGGATGCTTCATCACAACAGTAAACTCTTGCTTCTCAGATAAATCAACTTCATATCCATCAACAACTCCCCATTCAAAGTTCCAAGCCATATTAGCCACATAATATTCAAGATGAAGCATAGCTAAACGAAATGCAGGACATATCCTTCTTCCAGCACCAAAAGGCATCATCTTCGTCTCCTTGCTTCCAGTAATATCAAAATCTTCATGATCCAACAAAAATCTCTCGGGTTTAAACTCCATCGGATCGTCCCACACCCGTGGATCCCAACCCATCTCCGCAATCGTGAAAAACACAACTGCATTTTCGGGTACAGTATATCCACCCAAATTCACCTCACAAGACTGAGCTACAGCATGAGGCAAAGTAAAATGACTTGGAGGATGTCTTCTTAGTCCTTCTAATACAATAGCCTTAAGATATTTCATCTTAGACAGTTCATTTTCTTTAACTTCTTTTGCTTCTAGTCCAACTACTTGTTTAATTTCGCGAAAAAGATTATCTTGTATTTTCGGGTGCTTAACAAGATTAGCCATAATCCACTGTAATGCTGTCGAGGTGGTGTCTGTTCCTGCATTCAGAAATTCAGAACAAACAGTCACAAGTTCTTGTTCACTTAAATTTCTCTTAGTACCATTATTATCTGATAGTTGTAGTGTAAACAATGTATCTATGTAAGCAGAATTTCTGTTATGATCTCTCTGTTGAAGCAACTTCCGAGCTCTAATGAGAGGAGCTAGCACCTCTTCGCGCTTCTCCTTCAGCTCGTACAGCTCGGTCCAACGATTAGGGAGTAACATACGAGTCATTAGAGGAAAGAAATTGAGAATCTGGAATCGACTGAAGGATGTTAATAGCCGATATTGTATCACCTCAATCTCTCTGATTTTAGACGACTCTAATTTTTCTCCAAAACACATGAACACTAGTAAACAGAACATTGCAAAACGAATGTGGTCATTCACCACAATAGCACTAGGATATGAAGCAGCTGCACTAGACCTAATGCTAGTCAGGAGGATGTCGAGGACCCATTTACGAGCGTTCGAGAAAGTATTAGGCCGAGAAGGGTGCATAATGTGGGTGAGATTGCGGCGTAGGAGATTCCAAGTTGGCCCATAACTAGCTGAGCTAATGTTATGTTGGTTGCTTGTAAGGATTTTCGACGTCGATAGAGCAATAGGCCGGTTGGAAAATAAAGCACCCTTTTGGATGAGGGCTTGGTGTGCTAGAGAAGAATTGGAAATGAATATAAATGGATGTGATATAATGGGTATGGTGATGATTGGACCGAGTTTCGAATGGAGTTTTCGAAGGGCATCTCGGACTTCAATGGTTGTTTTTTGAAGCCATAGGAGAGTACTTATGATTGGTATACCATGTGCTTTGGGAGGCAATTTGGATGTGGAATTGATCAATGAGAGGAAAGGTTTAAGCATGAGTGCAATAATGCATGATGTTGTTACTATCATCACTAACAATGTCTCCATGTTTAATGATTTGTAAGTTCTTTTGGTGTTCTCTTGTTTATATAGTAGCTGAAAGTTTTTGGTTCCTACAATTTATTATATGTACTATGAATATGCAACTATGTGACAGATCAAATGCGTATATCATTTGTATTCATTGCATTATTAGGTTAAGCAATTAGATATGATGTCAACCAAGCTAATTACTTGGTGTAGTTGATTGGGACATTCACCTTGTAACCTTACCATTTATAATTAGATGTTTAGTCTCTCTTAGAATAATGTTGTGAAATACTCCTAGTTTTGTTCGGAGTAGAAGTTGTAGTTCTAATCCTAGTTGGATTAGTAGTCCAAGTCCTAGTTGAATTGGTAGTCCAAGTTGAGTTAGAATTATAATCGAGTTAAAAGTTTAGTGGTAATAGAAGTTTTTACCTACAAGGTTTTACTAGATATATTAATGTCATATAAAAGGTAGGTAGCAAGTAAACATGAATTAATAATAATACTTATCTACTTATTTTTCTGACGCTCATAAACCATTCATTCATTGATGTATTTAATTAATATGTACAGCAATACAGATGATATTGTGGTAGTCTATGATTTAATGATGGGTTGGGGTTTATGTTAGAGCTATCAAAAGTTGACATGACATGATAGCACAATATGAACCGAATACCAAAAAGTGGGTTACTGTCCAAGTCCTAGTTGAATTGGTAGTCCAAGTTGAGTTAGAATTATAATCGAGTTAAAAGTTTAGTGGTAATAGAAGTTTTGACACGTTTATATAAAGGGATCAACACTTGTTTTACTGTTTACTAAATGGATTGGGTTAGTGTTGAGATTTTCAACCCGAAATTGACATGACTTTTACACGTTTAACTTAAGCATATAGGAAAATTTAAGATTTTAGCATCATTTATGGTATAAGTTGGCAACAAACGTTCTGATAGTAATGACTTACCTCCGGTATCATTAATAATGATCTAAGGGTATCATTTTTGAAGGTGAAATTTTATAAATCTATTTATATAAAAGATTTTTAAAAGTGGGTTTAGAAAATGGGGTTTGGACTAGAAATAGTTTATCTTAGGCCCGCTCTTTATTCTTTCTTTCCGGACCAATTAGACGAAGGTTTAGTCATCATCGGGTACTAAACTGGGGAGACAAATTTATGCGTCTACAAAAGCCCCCACTTTGACTGAGGTTTTAAAAACTGAACGTTAAAGTATACGTCTCGGGACGACGAACATTTTTAGATGTTATGCAATCTAAAACCACTCTGTTATCATTGAGATTTAATAGTATATATATATATATATATATATATATATATATATATATATATATATGGTTTTTAATAATATATTGCCGGCCAAAAAGCTTACCTTTAGTATCATTAATGATACGCGCTGCACCAAGTCCGATAGTTTGTAATATTTTGACTACTAGCTAAAGTTTGTGGTGCTACGTGCACCCAAGTTATAATTGACGGTGTTGCGGCCAATTTTGTCTAATTTTTATTGTATATTTATGATAATGATTTATGGTCAAAGTTTATAAAATTTAACTCTCAACAAAGTAAATGATGAGAAGTCTATTAAAAATTAGAGGGATACATCACTACGTAATCTTTCTAATTTTCCGCAAAAAGAAAAGACTCGTTGAGAAGTCTATGTAAATATATAGAGGGAAACATCAATAATCTAATTTTCCATAAGAAGAAAAAACTTGTTGAAATGAGTGATCTCAAGTTTGACCCACCTCAGCAAAGTTGCAAACAATGACTTTTTCAAATCATAAGAAGCTTCTTAGTCAAAATTTATGGAGATCATATTCATCACATATAAATGTATAATCAAGAATTCAACTATTAGAAGGCAAGACCATATTCCATTCTTCCAATTATATATACTTCTCTTAAGATCACTACTATTTCCAACCTCAACACCTAAACCCCCAACTTTCTCTTTAGTTCTATTCCATGGCATTTTTAAACCACTATTCTCTTAAGACCACCATTTCCTTCATAGCATTTTTATCACTTCTTCATCTCCAACATTCTAATGCAGTTAAAGGTGGCTATTGGTCACCAGATAGCGGTGTTTCGGCCTCGGACATCGACACCACTCTCTTCACCCACCTCTTCTGCGCCTTTGCAAACCTCGACACACAAACCAACCAACTCACAATCTCTTCAGAATGTGCCTCATTCCCTCAAACCATCAAACAAAACAACCCTTCAGTATTAGCCCTACTATCAATAGGCGGAGGTAACACAAACTCTAGTGAATTCTACGGCATGGCTAACCAACCTAGCTCTCGACAAACCTTCATCGACAGCTCCATAGACCTCGCTGTTTCGAATGGCTATAATGGGCTCGATCTCGATTGGGAGCAACAAACTAACAACAGTGAAATGAGTAGCTTGGCTGTCCTCCTACAAGAATGGAGGGCAGCTATAAATGCTCGATCAGATGCTCAATCTTTGCTCTTAACCGCAGCCCTTCGATACAGACCCGAAGCAAGTGCAGACGTTGTTTTCCCTGTTCAATCTATTTCTGATAACTTAGATTTTGTTAATGTCATGGCGTATGACTTCTACGCACCCGCTTGGTCCCCAATGCCATTCGTTACACGGCCTCATGCTTCGCTTCGTGATCCGTCAAGTGAAGTGAGTGGAAGTAATGGGATTAGTGCTTGGATTAATGCTGGTGTTCCTGCTAATAAACTTGTGTTAGGAGTTCCATTTTATGGGTATGCATGGAGATTGATGGATCCTAATAATAATGGTATTTTAGCACCATCTTCTGGTGGAGATACTAGTGTTGCTAATGGACAACCTAGTTATCAGAATATCAGGGATTTTATTAGTCAAAATGATGCAACGGTTGTGTTTGATTCTAGTTATGTTACTAATTATTGTTATTCTGGATCTACTTGGATTGCTTATGATGATACACAAACTATTGCTGCTAAGGTTGGATATGCTAAGGATACTGGCTTGCTTGGGTATTTTGCTTGGAATGTTGTCCAAGATAGTAATTGGGCTTTATCTACACAAGGTATGTCTAAACGCGCACCCCCTTTATTAATTTACGAGTTTAAAGTATTATATTATTTCCTGATATGTTCTATTTTCAAAAGACGTTCCATACTTCCATTCATATCTTAACGTATCATAAAAAGTTGGTACAGATCACCGGTGTATTTTTATATAATATATATGATCAAATTTATGGATTTAATCCTTTTAAATATATAGTCAAATGTTTTAGTATGTTTGAACAAGCAAAATAAAGTAGTGCTAGATATAAAACTATGTATTGAAGAGGATTTGAGAAAATAGTTTAGATAATTTTGTGTTGATGAACTTTTTTTGAATTATCGCAGCGTCGCAGACATGGGGAGCGTAGATGATGAAGAACTAGCACGGAAGGCACCTGAAAATAATCACAGAAAATTTAGTGTGAAAGTATACAAGTATAGATATTTTTCTACACGCCTCTTTATATTATGTCGTAAAATTAAAGGGGAGTGTAATAAGGTAGATGTAATTTTCTACATGCCTCTTTATATGTAAAGTGTTGTATTTTCTACATGCCTCATTATTTTTCCGATAAATACAAAAATGAGCCCTGATCGGACATTACCTAGTGTTTCCTTCGTTACTTTTGTTCTTTCTATTTGAAATCTTGACACTATTCACAATTAGAGAGAATTTTCTAAATTATTCTCAACATATAAGAAAAAAAATATAGTCTTGTTTGGATTGTTTTGATGAGTACTTTATTAATATACAATCGTTATCTATTTTAACTAGTATGTAATGAAAAATATTTAAGGTCAAATAAGCACATTGACAAACACGCATAGTCAAAACAGGAAAAACAAAAAGAAACAGATGGATTACTAGATATAACTAAATATTTAGCTAACCAGGTAATGCAAAATTGCAAATTGCTTCTAGGATGAAAAATTATTGTGCTAAACTTGCAAATTACTCAAAAACAAGCTTCTTCTTCTCCAAGGCCCATGTGGCCCACGAAATATGTTTTTCAGTATCAGGAAAAGTTGTGTTATCCTTTTACAAATGAAGTTGTGGACTTATGGTCCATAATCCATACGTGTGATCTATAAGATGTATTCCCTAATTGGCAAATGCTGGAATTTGACAACTTTGACGTTTTTTTTTTTTTTTTTTTTTTTGAGGGGAAAGAAAAGTGCATTAAATAAGGGACAAAATGTCCATGAGTACATAAGGTGATACAACACTAGGACAATGACGTTCCCAACATTGCTCAACCCCAAACGGCACTATTTTAGCGAGATTATGGGCAACAGTGTTCCCATCTCTTTTAACATGAGTAAAAGAAATAGAAGTAAAGGCAACTTTTGACGTTTTTTTTTTGGTTTAGAGTTATAAGGGTAAATAATGTAGATGAGATTTGATGTGAAATCATGAGCACTGTTTCTGCTAAGAAATTGAGGATTGTGATTGGTTGAGAAATGAGATGTGAGCCCCAAGAGCGATCGCCTGAGCTCCGGTATCCGTACACCGGAATCCTGCAAAACAAAGTTAGACTACCCCGGGGGTGTTTCCGGGATCGCCCCTCCGACGCTCAAGTCAGTAAAGGGTTGAGGTAGAGAGAGAAGTACTGTCTAGAGAGAGATGCTCTGGTTTGTTAGGTGAGAATTGAATACCTGTTCATTGATGAAGCAGTTGGCTTTTATAGTGTTGGGGATTTCCCAGACAGGAAACATTGTTCAGATGGGCCTTTTTGGAGTCAATGGGCATGTTACCTTTTCGGGCAATGATTGCTTCCCTACTTTGAAGATTTCCCTAATGCTTGGTTGATTAGGTCAACCTTCGCGTGGGACCCACAATGCCACCACTGTCCCGGGCTTCGTAGGCTTTTATGCACCTTCATTGGGCCGCCGATTAAATGAGCCCAAACAATTAGCCCCACGCCACAGACGGGAGACCATGGAAGTCCGCTTGGAGGGGAGCCTGCCTGTGGCGGAATAAGCAGGGGGAAAGGACCATGGCGTCGACCGAGTCCCCTCCTTGCTGGAGGGATGGAGGCCGACCGGGTCACTCCACCAGTGAACAGGGAATGGAGGGAGAATGCCGACCAGGTTATTCCTTGGTGGAAGAAAACATGCCGACCGTGTCATTCCCCGGTGAGGAAAAATGCCGACCGTGTTATTTCCCGGTGAAGGAAAGACGCCGACCAGGTTATGTCCCGGTGAAGGAAAGACGCCGACCGTGTTATTTCCCGGTGAAGGAAAGACGCCGACCAGTGTTATTTCCTCGGTGAAGGAAAGACGCCGACCGTGTTATTTCCTGGTGAAGGAAAGCCGCCGACCAGGTTATTTCCTCGGTGAAGGAAAGACGCCGACCAGGTTATTTCCTCGGTGAAGGAAAGACGCCGACCGTGTTATTTCCCGGTGAAGGAAAGACGCCGACCGTGTTATTTCCCGAGTGAAGGAAAGACGCCGACCAGGTTATTTCCTGGTGAAGGAAAGACGCCGAAGGGACTTGAAGCCACTCGGATGAGGGTCTAATGAGCCCCAAATGGTCCGAGTGGGTGCTAGCTGGTACTTGGCTAAATCCGACCAAGTACGAAGCGACTCGGCAAAGGAGGAGGGCTCCTGTTGGCCGAATGAACTTGAAGCCACTCGGATGAGGGGCTAATGAGCCCCAAGATGGTCCGAGTGGGTGCTCGCCGGGTACTTAGCTAAATCCGACCAAGTACAGAGCGGCTCGGCAAAGGAGGAGGGCTCCTGTTGGCCGAATGAACTTGAAGCCACTCCTGGATGAGGGGCTAATGAGCCCCAAGATGGTCCGAGTGGGTGCTCGCCGGTACTTGGCTAAATCCGACCAAGTACGAAGCGGCTCGGCAAAGGAGGAGGGCTCCCGTTGGCCGAATGAATCTTGAAGCCACTCGGATGAGGGGCCTAATGAGCCCCAAGATGGTCCGAGTGGGTGCTAGCCGGTACTTGGCAAAATCCGACCAAGTACAAGCGGCTCGGCAAAGGAGGAGGGCTCCTGTTGGCCGAATGAATCTTGAAGCCACTCGGATGAGGGGCTAATGAGCCCCAAGATGGTCCGAGTGGGTGCAAGCCGGGTACTTAGCTAAATCCGACCAAGTACGAAGCGGCTCGGCAAAGGAGGAGGGCTCTCGTTGGCCGAATGAATCTTGAAGCCACTCGGATGAGGGGCTAATGAGCCCCAAGATGGTCCGAGTGGGTGCTAGCCGGTACTTGGCTAAATCCGACCAAGTACGAAGCGGCTCGGCAAAGGAGGAGGGCTCCCGTTGGCCGAATGAATCTTGAAGCCACTCGGATGAGGGGCTAATGAGCCCCAAGATGGTCCGAGTGGGTGCTAGCCGGGTACTTGGCTAAATCCGACCAAGTACAAGCGGCTCGGCAAAGGAGGAGGGCTCCCTGTTGGCCGAATGAATCTTGAAGCCACTCGGATGAGGGGCTAATGAGCCCCAAGATGGTCCGAGTGGGTGCTAGCTGGTACTTGGCTAAATCCGACCAAGTACAGAAGCGGCTCGGCAAAGGAGGAGGGCTCCTGTTGGCCGAATGAACTGGAAGCCACTCGGATGAGGGGCTAATGAGCCCCAAGATGGTCCGAGTGGGTATCCGTACCTCTCGAAGCTCAGGATACATGGAACCTCGGCATTGGCCGAGCTGGAAGTACCCCCTGGAGACCTTTGGCGTTTCAACTTCCTTTGGATCTGAAAGGTTTTTTGCTCGAATATGTTGAACTCCTTGCTTAATGGGTTGAGTAGGTCCAGTTGGGCCGCTATTAAAAGCCCGTTTAGGCGACGCGGGGGTTTGCGTTGCACATCCCCCCCGAGATCCTCCTATATAAACCCGGGGGGGAGAGAGAAGTGGAGGATTATTTGCTCATTTTCTCATTCTCTCTCTCAAGAATCTCCAAATTCTATCAATCCTCTCAAGTTTTCCTTCCAGTTTCTTCGTCCGACCAGGTACGCGTTTGTTTTAAGCTTTTTTCTTTTTCTTTGTTTTCTTTCGAATAATTTCGGCCGACTCCCTTGTGCATAAATAATGGGAGATTCGTCCGAGTCGTCGACACCTCCGACCTCACCCTCTTACAAATTGTCCGAGGAGGTGAGGGGAATGGGAATAACTTTGGTGTCGACGATAATAAGTTGCCCCGACCCCTTGGCTGTGCCGCGACGCGGTCGCTCTTCCGAGCCCGTCTTCTTCGGTGGAGGAGGAAGCCGAGGGAGTCATTCCTTACCCTTGGGAGGTGTCGTTGGCTTATCCTCCTTCTCGAGTTACTTAGACAAGTATTTGTCTTCCGATGTAGTAAGGATCATGCCGAGGGGAGCAGGAGAAGCATCCACATCGGGTCGGGAGCTGGAGTATCCCGACCTTGATCCGAAAGGGGGTCCAGGCTCTTTCTTCCCGAGCCGGGGGTGATCAAATCGCCGACCGAGGACCTCCGGGTACGGCAACCAGGTTTCAAATAAAGGACCCCTTCTACTTGGTCCGACCCGAGGCCCATCATACCGTGATCTCACCCTCCCCGGTTGCATCGCAAAGGTATTACAAATCGTTGAATATGGGGCTTCGGTTTCCCTTAACCCCTTTCGTGAAGGAGTTGCTGAACGCCTATAACTTGGCGATCCGTCAAGTCTCCCCGAACTCCCGGGGCGGAATCACCGCCTTTCAAGTTCTCAGGCAACCTTATGGATGTCCGACCGACCCTTAAATTATGGAGGCATTTGTATCGGTTGGTCGAGGTCATGGCAGCCAAGAACGGGCCAGGTTGGTGGAGCTTTCGATCCGACCGGGTATCGGACCGTCCTCGCCTCCCCACCTCCCAAAAAGGGTTCCGCCGAGAGTTTGCCTTCGTGTATTTCGGGGAGACCGGGGATTCCTTTGGTTCCGCCTTCGGATGAGCCCCTTGTCGCTTTGAACTACCGAGTGGGGGATCTAGACGACGAGGAGGGAGCCGCGGCCTGCTATATGCAGACCGAGGCAAGGATCGTCGATGGGGGCGAGGTGTTCGTACCCGGGCAATGGCTGCCCGACTGCGCTCTCTTCCGAGACGAGCATTTTCTTTCGGCTATGGGTCTGAGCACGACGTTCCCGAAGGGTAATCTGCCGGGGAGTTGGCTGAGGTGGTTGGTGTTGCCGATGTTATAGTTTCTCACTCTTTTTGACTAACTCTTTGTTTATGCTTTGCTGCAGAACCCGCCCGAGCATACCTCGAAGAAACCGACCCGTCAATGGCCGATAAACTAAATGTTGCTGCGATGAGAGCTGCTCGGCTGAAGGCGGAGATTGCTGCCAAGGCCTTGAAGGTCCCCGCTCCCCCTAAGGTATGAAATCCGCCATTTTCGTTGGTTCTGTTTTAGTCCGACCGTTTCCTTTTAATTGCCGACGGCATTTTCCCTGATGTAGGATCCTGCCAAGCCGAAGAGCAAGGAACGGGAAAGGGCGGTCATCGACAAGGTCGCTCAAACAGAGAAAGCTGTTGCTCGGTCCAAGGCCGAGCGAGAAAAGGCTGCTGCTCGGTCCAAGGCTGAGCGGGGAAAGGCTGTCGCTCGTGTGGTGACCGAGCGGAGCGGGTCGGTGGAGATCATCAGCCCCAGGGGTCCCCATCAACAGACCGACGGGGGGGACCTCTCCCTTCACTCCTCCGACTTCCGACCGGTCGGAAGCCCACAATATTCGCCCTTGTCTCCGTTTAAGGAGTTGCCCGGAGGCAGCTCGAGGGGGGTGGTAGCGCCGACCGTTCCTTTTCCGGGGTTGAGCCGGAAGGAGAAGGACAAGCGGTGGACGGCCGCCATTGACCATATCTATACTCCCGCCGATCGGGAGTATATTGAGGCCACTCATGGTCAGCACGAGACCAACGAGCTGTTTCGCTCCTGGCTCGACGTGAGCGCCTTTACTCTTTTTATTTTGCTATCTTATTCCACTCCGATTCCGCTTACATTGTTTTGCTCTTCTCTGTTTCAGTTCTCTGCCCGAATGGCGAATGTTGCTCAGAATAGAGTGAGCTTGGCCGAGGAAGTTAAAGAGCTCAAAGAAAAAGCCAAGAAGCACTTTGATGAGGTCTACCAGGCCAAGGAAGGCAAGCGGATTGCCGAGTCCAAGCTCGAGGATGCACTGGCCGCCATTAAAAAGGACCAAGAAGACTTTTCCTCGGAGCGGGCGAAGCTGGAGAAGGAGAAATCCGACCTCCTACTTGCTCGGGACTTAGCCCGAACCGCTCGTGATGACGCCCGGGCCAAGCAAGCGCGGCCGAGCGGAAGGTGACCGAGCTTGAGGCTAAACCGGGCCGAGCTTGAGGCCCAAGTGAAGACAGAGGAGCAATGGTTCAAAGAGTGGGAAAATTCCCTGCCGCCGCCGCAGATTATGCCAATGAGGTCGGCAAATGGCTGCCACAAAATGGGGGAGGATGAAACCCTCGACCGATCAAGAAAGTCTTGGCCGAGTCTCACCCCGATTTGATCCGGGGCCGAGGTTTGGTCAAGTTATCAAGAGTCGATCGATGCCGACAACGCCAAGATCCCGGCCCGGATGAAAATGAGGGGAGCAGCTCGGATGAAGATGATGACGTGGACGACGAGGGCCGAGTCGATGTCAATGTCGTCGATGGTGATGATGTCGATGACGATGTTGACGTGGCCGAGGGAGTCGGTCCTGCGGGGGAGTTGGTCGGTGATAGCACTGATGCCAATGCTGAGGGTTTGGCTGATCCTCCCCCCTCCCTCAAGTTCTTAGGCTGTTTCTTGTATTTTAGCTTTCTTTTACATTTTGCCCTTGTGGCCTTTGTAGTTACTTCTTCCGTAATCAATGAAAGCTTTCTTTCGACTACCTGTTTTCTTGTTTGTTGATTGCAATACTACCGACTGACTTTCACTTTTACTCCTCCTCCCCGCCGATTGGTTTTGGTAAAAACACCGATCGTTTTGGTTAAGTCATAAGTAAATTCCGATCGACTTGTTCGAAACTCCGACCCGCCGTTGTTTCGCAGGGGGTTTGAATAGTTTTGACCGGTTAAGTCTTAACAAAATCCCGATCGACTGTTCGAACTCCGACCAAAGAATCATTTCAGGAGGAGTTCGAATTGTTTTGACCGGTTAAGTCTTCTTAACAAAATCCCAACCGACTTGGGTTTGAATTGTTTTGACTGGTTAAGTCTTAACAAAATCCCGACTGACCTGTTCGGAACTCCGATCAGCCGTCATTTCGGGAGGAGTTTGAATTGTTTTGACTTGTTCAAAAGTTCGATCAGTGATAACTTGGATATATATGATGCCGACTGGCAGTACCACTACATACAGTTTAAAACCGACTACAAAAGTGCCGACCGGCTATATAAATAAGCTATTACAATATGCCCCTATTGCAAGTAACAAACGTTATACATAGTACTTCTTAAGATTGTCTCGCATTCCAAGGTCGGGCCAAGGGGACACCCTCGCCGGATTCTAGTCGGAATGTGCCGGGCTTCGACGATTTCTCGTTACTTTGTAAGGGCCGTCCCAGTTAGGGTCCTAGCTTTCCCTTCGGGTGTGAGAGCCCGGTAGCTTCAACTTTCCGAACAACCCGGTCGCCCGGCTTGGATTGGACGGCTCCTCACTCGGCGATTGAACATCCGAGTGACCCTTTGCTTGTACCGAATGGATTTTAGCAAAGGCGTTGCCCCTTGTTTCCGGCAACAGGTCTAGGTTGACGGGTTTTTCTTCCTCGTTCTTCTCGTATTCATAGAAGGTCATCCGAGGGGATGGGATGCCAATCTCCACGGGTAAGACAGCCTCACTCCCATACACGAGGCTGAATGGTGAGTGACCCGTGGCTTCTTTGGTCGTAGTCCTGGCCGACCACAGGACCCCGGGTAGGTCATCAACCCATGCTCCTTTGGCCGCCTCCAAAGACTTCTTGATTCCTTTGAGCACTATCTTGTTGGCCGATTCGGCTTGCCCGTTTGTTTGCGGTCGGGAGACGGCCGAGAACTTGGTTTGTATTCCGAACCGAGCACAATAATCTCCGGGTCGGGCCGCCGTTGAATTGTCGCCCATTATCTGAAATTAGGACTCGGGGGACTCCAAATCTGGTAATGATGTTTCTCCAAATGAAGGCCTGGACTTGCTTATCCGTGATGGAGGAGAGTGGTTCAGCTTCAGTCCATTTGGTGAAGTAGTCGATGGCGACTATTAGGAACCTTCTCTGACCCGAGGCTGCGGGGAATGGTCCGAGTAGGTCCATGCCCCATTTGTCGAATGGCAAGACTGCTTGAATTGTTGTTAGTGGGGTGGTTGGTGCTCTGGGGATGTCCGAATGGATCCGGCAGATGGACATCTCTTCACTAGTTCCCCGAGCGTCCGCTTTTAGGGTTGGCCAGTAGTATCCGGCTCGGAGAGCCTTTCCTGCTATGGTTCTCCCTCCTTGGTGACTCCCACAGGCCCCTTGGTGGATTTCCCTAAGGACGTAGTCTCCTTCTTCAGGGGTAACACATTTAAGCAGGGGATGGGTGAAAGACTTCTTGTAGAGCTGATCCTCATGCCATAGGAACCATCCCGATTTGCGTTTGATTCGATCGCCTCCTTGTTATTCTCGGGTAGTTGACCGTCTCTCAGGTATCCGACCACCTCATCCATCCACTCGGATGTCCGATTTAACATGAGCTGCTCCTTGGTATTGATGCTGGGCTGCCGAAGGACTTCCCACATGATTGCTCGAGGAGCAGACCCTTCTGCCGAACTAGCCATTCGGGCTAAGGCATCAGCTTGTTGATTTTCCGACCGGGGTATGTGGGTGATATTGAACTGAGACAACCGCTTGATTATTTTCTCGGGCCTTGGTCAAATACATTCTCATGTTGTCTTCTTTGGCCTCGTATTCCCCCGATACCCGGCCCACAATCGGCCAGTGAATCGGATTTGGCATTGATCACGGTTGCCCCGCCAAGATGCATAACTCTAATCCGAGGATCAAGGCTTCATATTCTCGCTTCATTGTTGGAGCTTAAGAACTCGAATTTGATGGCATATTCCATCTTTTCCCGACCGGGGTTTGATGACCAGCCCGGCTCCGCAACCTCGTTTTGGTAGACGAGCCGTCTACTTGCAGCCTCCCAGCCTATCTTGCCCGCCGATTGGGGGCCTTGAGGTGCACTCGTTATGAAATCAGCCCAAAGCTTGGGCTTTGATCGCTCTCCCCGGGCTCATATTCCAACCCAAAGTCGCCCACTGATTCGCCCAATCCGGTCATCCGACTAGAGTGGTTCCTGCTTTCAATGAGCTTCCTGAGCGGCTGACTAGTGAGGACCTTTATAGGATGAGCTTGGAAGTACGGTTTGAGCTTCCGACTGGCCATTACTAATGCAAAGACCATTTTTTCCACGTCGCTGTATTTGGCCTCTCGCTCCTCGAAAGGCGTGGCTAACGAAGTATACGGGGTGTTGTTTTTCTTCTCTTTCGGCTATCAAGATCGCGCCGAGCGCGTATTCCGAAATGGCCGATAAACGAATAATGTTTCCCCGGCAAGGGGGAGATCAATTTTGGGAGAGTTAGGAGATGTTCTTTTAGGGAAGCGAAGGCCCGGTCGGCCTCATCGTCCCAGGTGAATTCTTTTCTTTTCGCAGCTCAAGAAGTGCAAGCTCTTATCCGCCGAGCGGGATAGGAAGCGGCCGAGGGCGGCCGACATGCCGGTTAGGCGTTGTACTTCTCTTTACATTCCGCGGGGGTTTCATCTCTACTACAGCCTTTGATTTTGTCGGGATTTGCTTCGATCCCTCTCTCATCAACTAGGAATCCGAGGCATTTACCCCCTTTCACTCCGAAGACACATTTCTTCGGGATTTAGCATCATGCGGAAACGCCTCAAAGTTCCGAGGGTCTCCCTTAAGTCGAAGGGTGATGGCTATGGACTTTGCTTTTGACGATCATATCGTCAACATATACTTCTATATTCCGACCAAGTTGGTCCCGAATATTTTGTTGACGGTGCGCCGATACGTGGCCCCCGCATTTTTCAGCCCGAAAGGCATCATCTTATAGCAATATACCCCCCGGTTAGTGATGAATGCCGTATGGACTCTGGTCCCGCTCACCATCGGAATTTGATGATACCCCGGCTTTGCGTCCATGAAACTTAGGAGGGCGTGACCCGCAGCTGAGTCGACCACCTATCAATTTTGGGTAGAGGGTGGTTGTCTTTGGGACAGCCTTATTTAGGTCCGTGGAAATCCACACACATTCTCCATGCCCCACTCGCTTCTTGACCGTAACCACATTAGCCAACCATTCTCGAGTACCGGCATTCTTCAATAAATCCCGCTTCAAGCAATTTCTTAACTTCTCGCTGCCGCAAAGATTTCTTTCGGGGCCTTGATGCCTCGCTTTTGCTTGATCGGCCCGAATCCCTCTTTGATGTTAAGTTCATGGCACATCACCTCGTGGTCGAGTCCGGGCATTTCATTGGCTTCGTAAGCAAATACGTCCCCGTACTCGTCGAACCCGAATGATCTCGCTTCGTTTGAGGGTCCATGGCCTTGCCTACTCTCGCAGTCCGACCATGCTCTTCATCGATGATGACTTCTTCATCCTCCTCACCCGGGCCGAGGGCGCTCGTATTGTTTGGGATTCTCCGTAAGGTATACCCCGAGCTCATTTGGAGGCCGACTATCTTCTCGCTTTCTCTTCTTCGAGTCCTCTTGGACGTCGACCTTGCTTTTTAAGCTGTTCACATAACACTCCCCTGGCCGCTTGCCGATCCCCCCGGATCTTTCCGACTCTACCTTCATCGGTTTCGAATTGCATGAGGAGTTGATAGATGGAAATTGCAGCTTTGACCTTGTTCGAGTGGGTCTTCCCATTATGATGTTGTATGGCGAGAGGGATGTCCACCACTAGGAAATCAATCGGTAGGCTTCTTCCTTTGCCCTTCTCCCCTATCCGAGTAGGCAACTTTATTGACCCGACCGGGTGCACAGAGTTTCCCCGAAGCCTATGAGTGGCTGATTGAGTGGGGTCACATCCTTCTCGCAGTGTATTTCAACTTCTTGAGGCATTCCAACGTAATTATATCGGCCGAAGACCCACTGTCCACTAGCACTCGTTTGACCCTTGTGTTGGCCACTTTGAGCTCGATGACCAAGGGGTCATCATGAGGCGTGTGTAGTGGCCTCTTGGACTCCCCGAATGTCATTGTAGGGCGCCGGGTCGGGGTTGATTGACATCGAGAACCCGATGCCTTAGACTTTGGAGGTGGGCTTTGCGTGATCGGCCTGTTAGGCCTCCCGACGCGAAGCCACCCGCTATGACTCCGATGAACCCTTCCGTGTCTCCACCGTTGGATTGACCGACTTTTTGCTTGCCCTTCTCTTCACTAGTATGCTTGAGATACCGGTTTAGCTTCCCCCGATCGCCTAGGTTGTTAAGGGATTTCTTGAGTTCTCTACAATCCTTAGTGGTGTGCCCGCATTCTTTGTGATATTCACACCAAAGGCTCTTGTCTCTTCGAGAGGCCGATGTTTTGATGGGAGGTGGTCGAGGGAGAGTAACTTTGTCCTTTATATCCAGGTATATCTCTTCTCGTTTTTGCTGAACCGGGGTCAATGCCATGGTCATTGAATCTATCTCGACCGACCCCCGTCTTCTCGTTGCTTCGATCGATCCCCGGGCATTTCCTTCATCCTTCCTCTTCTTGCTCCCATCGTCTGAGTGACGGCATATGTCGGTCGCTTGGATGAATCTTTGAGCTCGAGTCATCGCTTCAGAGAAGGTTTTGACTTCGTTTTCGGCCAGGGACCACCTTAGCCGACCAGGCTGGAGGCCAGACATCAGGGCAGCGAATGCTACCGCGTCCTGTAGATCTGAAATCTTCAATGATTCTTCATTGAATCTTTTAATATAGTCGGCCAGGTTTTCATTCTTTTCCCCGCTTGATGCCCATTAAGTGAAGACTCGTTTTCTTTTGTCTCTTCCCGGCAACAAATTGTTGGACGAATAGGTCTTCAAGGACCGAGAAATCTGTTATAATACCTGCCGGAAGCTCTTGAAACCAGCTCAGGGCCAGACCCTTGAGTGTCGTCGGGAAGAAACGACACCAAGTGGCCTCGCACCCGGCTCCGAACACTCATTTGAGCTTTGTATGTTGCCATGTGATCATCCGGGTCGGTTAGGCCCGCGAATGGCTCGACAGAGGGCGTTTTGACCTTTCCCGGATTGGGCGCCTCGAGAATGGCCTGGCTGAATGGGACCATGAACTTGAGTGCCCCGCCGTTGATCCGAACGGGGTTCGACTGTGCTGAATCACCATGACCCTCGCGCTGAGCGGCCTTTTTGTTTAATATGTGCCTCGCATCATAACCTTTGCTGAGGCGCTTCTCGTTGAGGAAGTGCCGAGCATCATTTTGTTTCTGACCCACATTGCCCCGAGGGGATTTGGATATGTGAGTCTCTTCAAAGAGCCTAACCGATCTTCCTCTAGATACGAGTCCTGTCTCCTTCCCCCGCCTTGATCGGCGCCGGCCCGGTTGGGCCGTATTCCCTTGCCCCCGATTGCCGCCGGCTAGGCCGACCGTGATTCTCTCGCCCGAAGGGAAGGTACCAGGGCTTGGTCTTTAGGGGGCTGAAGGGGGATTCCTTGCTGCAGGTTGGCCAGCATATCTATCAGGCTCTGTTGCAAGGTTTGCTGGAGCTGAGCGGCTATCATGCTTATATCCGCTGTGGTTATAGGTCGGGGGGTCGGCGGTGCTGTAATCGGCGAGAGGGGTCCCGCCTCGTCTATGGACTCGCTCGCTTCTTCAGGATCCGGAGTTTGAACGGTCGGTGTTTTGGGGTCGTTCGGACCTTCGTTGAAGAGATGGGGATGGACTCCTCTCGCATCTCCGAGCATGTGCCGAGGGCCGACGGGTGCGGGTGCTCTTGGGCCGGGGCCATTGCGTAATCGATCTTAATAAGTGGTGGCGAAGCGGCTTTGATTGTAACTTCCCCACAGACGGCGCCAAACTGTTTCTGCTAAGAAATTGAGGATTGTGATTGGTTGAGAAATGAGATGTGAGCCCCAAGAGCGATCGCCTGAGCTCCGGTATCCGTACACCGGAATCCTGCAAAACAAAGTTAGACTACCCCGGGGGTGTTTCCGGGATCGCCCCTCCGACGCTCAAGTCAGTAAAGGGTTGAGGTAGAGAGAGAAGTACTGTCTAGAGAGAGATGCTCTGGTTTGTTAGGTGAGAATTGAATACCTGTTCATTGATGAAGCAGTTGGCTTTTATAGTGTTGGGGATTTCCCAGACAGGAAACATTGTTCAGATGGGCCTTTTTGGAGTCAATGGGCATGTTACCTTTTCGGGCAATGATTGCTTCCCTACTTTGAAGATTTCCCTAATGCTGGTTGATTAGGTCAACCTTCGCGTGGGACCCACAGCTGCCACCTGTCCCGGGCTTCAGTAGGCTTTTATGCACCTTCATTGGGCCGCTGATTAAATGAGCCCAAACAAGCACCACTTCTCAAGACTTTAACCAACTAAACTAGTTGACATCCATATAACTTCGACTATTTGGGAATAAAAACATAATTAACAGAGGAAGTACTTATTAATTTTTTCAAAATTCTACTAATGTGTTTCTTTTCATTACACATTATACATTCCAGGCCCGTAGTTGATTTGGTCATGTAAGTTGCAGCACAATAGGGGTTCAATAACTGGCGGGCCGATAATAGAATAGTAAGGATATAAGCCCATAAAGATAGAAGAGAGACAGATAAGCACTGTAAAATATTTAGCCACATATTGAGTTAATTTTGCTATATCTGTTAAAGATAAGGATTTCAACTTATTTTCAGAAAAGATATAAAAAATAAGATAAATTTAGATAGCCCATCGTCTAGCTAAATGGGTCATTTCTAGCTTTTGTGATGAGGTTTGGCTTAAAGGAGGTCCCTCTTGGATCTCGGATTTGATTGTATCGGACTATCCGGTTAGATCGTCATAATAATATTGCCTACCTTTTCCTTTCAAAAAAAAAAAAAAGAACTTTTAAATATGGTCAATTTTGTTTGTGTACGATTTCTCGTTGTCAAAAAAAAAAATCTAAAGTCGAAACATCAATTCTTAATTCTATAGACCAATTAAATTGTCACATATCCTAATCTCGTGTTATGCCGGTTACATGCGATTTCATAGTAGTAAGATTCCCAGCTGCAGCCTGTAAGCTTGGCTTTGTTGTGGAAGGTTCACTTCTAACATCACATACATGTACTGATCCTTTTAAACCACAACATATAACACTAGAACCTTAAAAATTAATTAAAGTAACAAAATAATTAACTTTAATTTGAATAATACATGTTTGCTTGCTAATAAAAACATAATGATGACGACTAGCTATTTTCATATTTGCCATATCTTCTTGATCTAAAGTATACTTTAATAATAGTGACTAGCTAGTTCAATAATAATGAGTTAATGACTATATAATCTCTTATTACCTTTTTTTTTCTTCTACAACTTTTTTAAAGCTTATTTGACCCCATTTTTATTAGGTGTCCCGCAGTATAGGCACTTTCTTTTCCCCTCTATTATTTGTAATAATTGAGAATCCTTTAATACCAAAGATTAAAATAAATTTTAGCTCAATAAAATTAAAAATTCAAACCATAAATTCGAATTTCGTTAAGGATATGAAAATTGAAGAAATCCCCTATAGAGTGAAGTTTCATACAAATCGATTTGAAAACAAAAATAATATTAACTAAAAATAGAACTTAAGGATAATACACGATTTTATTTATTTTCCAAATAATTAAGGAATAAAATAAAAGTAAGTAGTATTTTTAAAAAATTAAAAAAAAAAATTGAATACAATTAATTAGAATTTTTTTCATGAATAATGTCAAATGGAGTATTAAATCCTCCTATGCGTTGAACATGAAATTAATTCCATGAATACCGTCCACGTAGGACAGCACGCGAGAAATTTTATTTTAGGCAAAGCAAACCGCTACTCAGAGTAGCGGTTAACTTTAAATTAAGTCGCTACTGTTGGTAGCGGTTTACGAAGTAAAATCTCTACTCGGTGTAGCGGTTTTTACTGTAAATCACCACGGAGTGAAAAGGAGGAAACGCAAGCCACGTCAGCTTGTTGCGTCCAGCGCACAGGTTGTGCATGGCGCGCAGCAAGCAAGCTACGCGCCACGCACGACCTGGGCGCTGGACGCAACGAGCATGCGCCTAGCGCAATTGGGTTGCGCGCCACGCATGATTGTGTTTCCTCTTTTTCGTTCCGTGTTTCTGATCTGTACTAAACCGCTACTCTAAGTAGCGGTTTATATTCGTGCCTTATAGCTTCTCTTAGTGACACAATACAACCGCTATATATTTCAAGTGGCGGTTAACTTCACATAATTGGTATTAACCGCTACTTGGAGTAGCGGTTTTATTAAAAAATCAAAATTATGGCATGTTGTCCTACGTGGACGGTGTCCATGGAATTAATTTCAAGTTCAGCGCATAGGAGGAATTAATACTGCATTTGACATTATTTATGGAAAAAATTCCAACTAATTAGGAAAATATAGGGAGTAATATAATAACACAGTTTTACCAAATTTTATCGTACACACATATATATAAGTTAAAATTATAATAAATAACTTATTGCGTCCTCAAATTTATCTAAACATGATTCAAACCTTCACATAATTAAGGTTCAAATTAGTTGATATGAATTATTATCTAATTATGTTTTAGACAATAATCACCCTTATAAACTAATAAAGGATGTCCTTGTACTACAATATTTTATAAAATCTCTATGGTACCCTATAATGTGTTTTTTTAAAAAGTGCTTTATTGATGTCCTACTGTAATCTTTTTATTATTAAATTCAGTTGGAAAGATGTTTTACTTTACACATTGCCATATCTTTTTAGTTTGGAGTTTGAAACTAATAGTAATTTAACTAAAAAAAAATCCTACTTTATTACTCCCTCAATCTCAAAAATGTTATTGCATTAACTTTGAAAGTTATAAAAAAAATAGAGAGAAAAAAGTGAATGGATGGATGTGGAGTCAAACGGTAAAGAAAAGTAGATAAGATGGTAGTAACTAATTTAAGACATATGGTAGAGACATTATCAAAACTCTTCCAAAACCAAAGGAGTACCATATAGACTCTTAAATAATTAATACTTCCTCTGTCCCATATTATTGTACTTGTTTCCTTTTTGTACGGTCTCCAAGACGTATCTTTGACCTTTAATATCTTCAATTCCGTACTAAACAGAAAAATAAAAAGGTAGTAATGTTATGAAAGTACACATTAAGGCGAATCTAACAAATCTTACATGCTATTTTTTATTATATATTAATGAGAAATTTTGGTCCAAGATTTTAAAGTTTGACCTTAAAAAAACAAACATCTATACAAATATATTAAAAGGCGTTTCTATCAAAGGAACGGTGCCACGTGGCACTCTTATCAAATTTCTAATACACATGTTTATAATCTCATTTTAATTACTAATACACATGTTTATAATCTCATTTAAAAATATTAACAATGTGTAGTTAATAGGATTCGAACACATGACCTTTGAAATGAAATGTGAGAGTTTAATCACTAATCCACTAAGTTGTAATGCTTAATGTTTCAAAGTAAAACATATTAAAGTCTTAAAATTATATGTAACTATATATAACGACATAAATAAACTTTTTAATCTCTAACACATTTATTAAGTTAATACCATTCTCTTAACCCAATTCCATTGAAGTTATTATTTTTATCCACAATAGTTATTATTTTTATCCACAATTCCTTAGAAGTTTTTTTTAACAACTTATCATGCCATACCATCCATTTTTCAATTTCACACTAGACCTAATATTACGAAAAACTAATTAAATCAATTATGAGAAATAATATATTGTATTTGATAACTGTAACTGACCCAGGGCATCGCCCGGACCAAAATACTAGTTATATTATGGAACAGAGGTAGTAGTAGATTTTCGACAAAAGTTGAGCAATAAATACATAGAAAAAGCCCTAACATTAAAAAAAAAACATTATGGGAAGTATTAAGTTGAGATGGAAAAGAAAGGTCAAATAGAAAGCAAGATGTAATTTTGAGAGGAGGAGTGGGAGGTAAGAGGGAAGGGAAGACCTAAAAAACAGGAAGACGTGAATGGCACTAATTAAATTATAAAGGTTGTATGGGGCAAATGATGATGCATGCATGCTATTGATTAATTGATTTGTCAATTTGAGACTTTTTTTTCTCTCTCCTTCTATTTATGAGTTGTGATCACATTACCATTTCCTCCTCTCCATCCCATTGAACAAATCAACTTGTACTCTCAAATTCTCAACCTTTTGAAAAAAAGAAAGAACCTATCAAATTTTACAAGAATGTCGTGGCAAACATACGTAGATGATCACTTGATGTGCAACATTGAGGAAACCGGCAACCACCTCACCTCCGCCGCTATCGTCGGCCATGACTGTAGCGTTTGGGCGCAAAGCGCCACCTTCCCTGAGGTCTCTTTCTTAGCTCCTTTAATTTTTAATATAATCATCCTTAATTCAATGATTTGATCTATATATAATGCTTTACATATTATTCGATCTCAAAATAATGTTAGAGTGCGTCTTGGGTGTAATATGTTACACCCAAGAATTTGTGACGATGTTATCATTATAATATGTAATGAAGTAATTAATATTGTTTTTGTTGTTAGATTCAAAGGTTATTTTTTCTCCTTTACTTTTGATCCGCCATCATTTTATGATCAAGGACCTTATAGGCTTGTTATAGTAATAATATACATATTGATAAACTTCCTAGATGTATTGTAACAGGTACAAGGAAAATATGTAAAGAAAATTGATTTATATTATACCTTTTGATTGACCTATGCCTCTAAAAGTGGAGGACCTTAAATTTTCTATATAGTCCAGACAGAAATTTCATAGCTTTTTTCTCAATAATAGGGTATTTAATGTCTATAATACCGTTTGATTAAGAAGATTGAAATGAATGAATTTATTTGATTATTTGTCGTGATAGAATTTGTCAAGAAATGTATTTATTGATTATTGTAAGGTTGTATTATCTCTCATTTTTAAGGCCCAATTAGAGGACCAACATTGGTGCTCTCCAAGTTGCTCTCCAAGGAGCTCTCTAAGGAGAGAGAAAATGGAGAGCCAACTCTACCCCAACATTGGTGCTCTCGAGGTGCTCTCCGTTCGCTCTCCATGGAGAGCACTTGGAGGAATGCTCTTCCCCAAGAGCATTGGGAGAGCATGCTCTTGGAATAATACAATGACACATGTCATTGATAATTAGGTATATTCATTTTTTTTTTGCTTTTTGATTTTTGGAGAGCTCATTGGAGAATAAATACCATTGTTAGCGATTTTTGAAGGAGTGCTCTTAGGAGTATTTTGAGGAGAGAGAAAGTAAAAAATGAGTTGGAGAGTAATGTTGGAGAGCTATACCAATGTTGGTGCTCTAAACATTCCATGATAGTAGAAATTATCATGAATCAATCATTAAAGTAACAAACTTGGACAATCAAAGCCAAGCCAACCATTTATATGTATTCAGCTAGTTTCTTGTAAAATATATAAAGTTTTACTTGTTTTGCTTAACTTTTAAGTACGTACTATATGACATTTTTTATATTCAATAAAAAAATCAATATATATAGGCTAAATTTATTTTTTGGATTTTTTGTTTAGTTTTATATTGACTACTACTATCCAATCTTATCGTTAGACGGTCTTATACAAGAATATGTGCAATTCCTTTATGTACCAGTTGTAACATACATGTATGTCTTGGAAATTATATGCAGTTCAAGAAAGAAGAGATGGATGGCATCCTTAAAGAATTCGAGGAACCAAACACCTTGGCTCCCACTGGTCTTTTCCTTGGAGGAGCAAAATATATGGTTATTCAAGGAGAGCCTGGAGCTGTTATTCGTGGGAAGAAGGTATAATACTTTGCTATCTTATCCTCATTACTTATTCCCTTATTTTATAAGAACGCTGATATACATACTCCTACACTTTGATCTGGTTAAATAAGGTTAATTGGATACGTAACAACTTTTTCTAATGGTAACTTTTGACGTGTCATAATAAATATTTTGACATTGTCTCATCCTAAACGTACTCTAACTAATTGAAGAAGATTATAATCTACGTACTCACATACATTTCTTTGATCATTAGTCATATTTGCTAGCTAGGACTAGATATTGTGTCATTGTGTGCTTTAGCCAACTAAAATGAGACGAAATCTATGCATCTCTTAAGAATTTTGTTGTTTTAATAGGGACCAGGTGGTGTCTGTATTAAGAAGACCGGCCAAGCTCTAGTGTTCGGAATCTATGACGAGCCAGTTGCTCCTGGACAATGCAACATGGTTGTCGAAAGGTTGGGTGACTACCTTATCGAACAGGGCCTCTAGGCTCAAACACCATTCAATATATACATCATAAGGACTACCAAGCTAATATTGTTCTTTTGGGATACAAATTATCTTGTTTCAACTTTTTTTTTTCTTTTGTTGCTGTTTTGGGTTCAAAGTTTGCATACTTTCCTGTGTTGTACTAGGTGTGGAGTTGTGATGCAAACAATAACAGTGTGAAAACATAGACTTTGGAGTTTAGGATTTGTTAATTATTCATGAGTTTGTTTTCTTTCTATTCATTTCATTGTGTATACCATTGCCTTTAGGCATGGTTTCTATTTATAAGTTTGCCTTTTCATGTGACATTGGATTTTTTGTTTTTAATGTCATGAAAAAATATATATATATATTTGAGTGTGAGATTCAGGCCATTCTTTTTGTATGACTCTCCTATATTGTTTATTGCACAATTTATTTCATTTTTCATTTTTGCTATGTTTGGTTATGCTATAAACAAAGAGAACATGAGTAAATCCAAATTGCCAAGTGAAATGATGAGTACATTATGAACCTAATAAAGAAGAAAGATCATTCACCAAAAAAAAAATCAAAGTCTATGGGAAAGCGAAAAAGAAGCTTTCAATATCTAAGTCTTGACCAAAATTTATCTTCGTTCTACTTTGCTTTTATTTTGTGAATAACAAAAATTTAAAAAAATTGAAAGTGGATAGAATGAGAAAAAATTAAAAGGGGAAGTATTGGAACTTGAAATTGTAAAAGAAAAATGGCTAATGTAATGAGAGAAAATTGAATTTTTGCTTTACAAATAAGCAAAAAATTAAAACGGGACATCCCAAAAAGACTAGTAAAAAGACTATCCAGATCTACCGACAATATAAACTTGTCTACTAAACTCACATTTCGAAGGTTTCACATGAAAAAAACGGAGGTTGAGTTTGTAAAATTATCTTATGTGCCTCAAAAAAAACAATCTCTTTATGAAATAAATCAAGAATTTTTGGTTGTTTTCTCTCTTATTGAGACCTTTACTATTTCTCAATATTGTTTTTCCAAAACATAGTGACTTCTCCATCATACTTCGTCCCTTTTTTTTAGATGACTCATTTTAACTTTGGCACCAATCACATACATGACTTTGACTATCGCTTATAATTTGTACTTAAATAAATATATAGTCATGTTGGATCTGGTTAGGTTCGTCTGAATATATATATTTTCAAACTATCAACTTTTTGTAATTTTTGCTTATTGAGAATTAAAGATATTAAGATTGAAATCAGTTTCTTGATAAAATATTTTTAAAGGAATGGGTCAACTAAAAACACATATGGGGAATTAAAGAATTTCGTTCCATAGCAGACGTTTGTACAAATCATTGCTTTTCTACTAAGAGAACTAAGAAGGCCCACACTCCACATTGTCCATGGGCCCACGGCCCAATAAAGTATGGAGTTAGTGGATCAATATGGGCTTTACAAAGATTCCTCTTTACCCATAATCCAAACTTTTTTCTTGTAACCAATTTTCCACCTCTTTCTTCTAAAATGCTTTTGCCAATTAAAATCGATTGTTTTGGTCGGCTGGCCCACAAGACAGCCTAATTTGCTTAGAAAATTTGCATTTAAAAGTTGTGATGTGTTGAAGTAAACAAGTGGACTTCAAAGGCATCATCATAACTTCATTTTATTAGGCAGATAATCATACATTATAATATGTTTATTATCCAGAGAGTATTAAGTCATTTTGTCGGCTGTTGAAAAGGATTGTAAACCGCCCATTGATCTTACATGTATTACTTTGTCAAAACGAAATTACTAGTTTGTTAGTTTACCATTATAGCTAAACTTTGTCAAATCTCTATAGTTACTCTTGTTGACAAGAGAAAATTTATATTAAAGAACATGAAGATGAATATAGACGATAAAAGGATGAGATAGTAGTCATATGTGAGGAAAAATTTATACTAATATATTAGAAGGCGTTCCTAAGCCCGGAACGATGCCACGTGGCGCCTTCGCTTGGATTATTTTATGCTATGTAATCTACATACACTAAAAAAATAGAAAATGCATTATGTAAGATTCGATCCCAATATCACAAGCATATATATTAATGTCCTAACCACTAAACCAAGTGATACTTAATGTTACTATTTCAAAGTAAAATATTAATAAATGAAAGATATAATTACCCGACGCGTAGCCCGGGTCTAATAACTAGTAGGATATCTAAAATACGGTGAACTGGTATGAATTTAAATTTAAGATCTTATTTTGTGTGTTTTAAATCTTTTTCAACAAATGGTATGGCATTATCTCTTGGTCCGACATAACATTACCCATAATTTCATGCTAATTTTACACATGAGGTCTTGTCAAATTTGTTTCAATGAGGTACATTTTTCGAAAATCTATTTTTTTATTTAATTATATGAATTACATATCTATTAAAGGAGAAAAACCGAGATAAGAAAGTGTACTCAGATTTAGTTTGAACTTATATGGTCTAGTATGGTCTTAAATGAATTAATATGAATTGAATATTATTATTATTATTTATGTAATGATTTTATTTATAAAAAGATTGATATTAACTTTTTGTTGATATACATAAATCATAAGATTGTCATTAATTGGTTCTTATGATGAAAGAACTATATAGAATCAGGCATTAGTTAAATTAGAGCAATCTACACAAAGTCCAAACGTGGCATATTAAATATATTACAGGAAGTCTCAAAAGTTTTGGAGTACATACATCTCAGAAGTGATCCTGGAGAATGAAGAGTCATCTACAAGAAAGAGCTAATCAGCTAACACATAACTATGCACCTTAAAAGATGACAGTCAGAGAACACAAGTAGTGATTAAACTCAATAGTTATCAAAGGCCATGATTTAGTGACTAAATGCTTATATGTTAGCTTAACTTAAGCAACTGACTGAACAGGTTGCCTAGTAAAATGCTTGCTTACTGAATTTCTAACCGATATGTGTGATCCACCCATGCACAAAATCGGGTTCACGAGTCTCTTGTTCATGGATCCTTGCTTCCGAATCACATTTGGGGGAGCGGAATCCGAACCAATTTGCTTCGAGCAAGATGGTGGTCTTGCATTCTCATCTTCCACACTAATTTCTTTCCCTTTCTCCAAAGAACTATTAGATGAAAGTGATGACTTGGAAAATGACTGTTGTGCTGATATGTTCGCCATAAGCCGGTCTTGCAGGGCATCATGTGCCAACCCTGGAGCCAATTTCTTCCGGTTGGTAGGACTCGAAATGTTACTCCTCACAGCGAGTGTTCTCTTATTACTAGAAAGCGAAGAAGCATTCGAGTATCTCTCCCTTAACGGGATTGGAGGTTCCTCAGAGGTGCTCCGTCTTTTGTCAGAAAATCCGTCATCTTTCACTCGTATACTCTTGGATGTCTCGGTTTCTTTGCGTTTCACCAATGCCCAGTGGAACATAGTTTTAAGCTTCTTAGCTGCATTGTGTAAAGGGCCTGTTTTCTTGATGTCTGGAGTTTTATTGTTTTCGACATTAGGTGAATCACAATGACTTGCCTCCCCTGAAGAGTTAAAATGAAAATGTACCCCATTTAGTTGGCCTGTATTAGAATGAACCAACCTATCTATGCCTGTGCCTAAGAAAATTTCATTGTCAGACACTCTGAAGGATGTTCCCGGGCTGGTGCAAATGCCTTGCATCTTTAAATGCGAGGCGAATGCTTTTCTCACAGCATTATCTTTGCAACTAGATATACCACCAGCAGAAATCAACTGTCTGATTAGGATTTCTGATGAAGCCGATTTTGGTTGTCGTTTGAGATAATCAAGCGGGGTCATCCCATGATCATCACGGATGTTCACGTTGATGTAGCGGGCACTCATTAACAGTTGCACTAGATCAGAGTGAATGTTCCCAATAATGGCTAGATGAAGAGCGGTTCTCCCTTCGTTATTCTTGGAATTGATAATGTCTTCTATAATGAAGCTTTTGCTACTTACAAGCTGCTTCATAAGTTCAATCTGCTGATCTAATCTACGAAAACCAGAAGTTTGGAAACCAGCAACAGCCATATGGAGGAATGTATCCCCATCATGGTTCATTACTGAGGCAGATGAAGGCGATGCTTGAATTAGAGCTTCTAAAACAGATAACTGACCTCTGTAAGCAGCAACATGCAATGGTGTATTGCCTTTATCATCAACAGTAGAGATCATGTCATAGGATGATACCAGGTGCTTAACTACCTACAAGAACAGAAGATATTTGTCAGTAAACGCCGTAAGAACATGAAACATTACAGGTTTTAAACCATCCAAGGATAAATTAGTGCAAATTCCAAGTATTAAATCTAAATCAAACCACATTCAGCTGTCCTGCATCGAAGTTTAACCAAGCCATCAGATCTAGCAGATAAGCCAACATACACCCCCTTGGCTTATGGTTATGGAGATTAAAGGCCTGAACCCCTAGCGGCTCGTTTGATAGGTGAAAATAATGGGTATGGACATTGAAGGCTTGAACCCCTAGCAGCGCGTTTAATAGGTGATAATAATGGCAGTAGTGACAATGAATTTATAGGTTTATCTGTAAGATAGTCTCACTCTCACCCCAATGTCCATGGTAATGCTTGTCGATCACATATAGAACCTTTTCTTCTTTATAATATTCCGTTATCATCTATTACCACTTCAAAGTTTTTAGAAAATTACACCTGAGGTCATTGTCTATGCTCTGGCTAACAAGATAACATGATAGTTACTTATAACTAGTGAACCCAGAATAGATCGCAACAAGGGACGCAGATGACTGCAAATACAATGATATGGTTGAGTCTTTGGTGTAAAGATATTTCTTAAAACATGATGCGAAGTTGCTAAGCATCTCAAGTTCTCAACCATGGACCACTCCCCAAGAGCAATTTCCAAAGCCTCTTTTTCAGCTATCAGTGCTTGAGTTGTCACGGAAGTTATTACATTTTCTTACTCCACTTTTTCTATTTTTCATGCTTGGTTTGCATCTTGACAGTTGATACTGACTTCCACTACTTTGGTACGCTAAAACTTTCTTTTTCTTTTCTCCAGGAGGGGGTAGAGCTTGTAATCTCTGACATGACACGACAACATGACCGAAACTGACACGAAATGAACATGAAATCAACCCAGACCCAACTAGATTTGATCAATTGACATTACTCCCTCCGTCCCGGAATAGTCTGAACACTTTCTTTTTATGTTTGTTCCAAATTAGTTTGAACGCTTCCAATTTTGGCATGGTCCCACTATTAATATATTATTTCTTTTAGACATCTTTGGCCCGCACTATCAATAAAATGTTACCCAACTTTCTCTCTCCTCTAATAAAAAATACCCCACCAACTCCTATCACATCTACTTTTTAAATAAAATAATATTTGATAACCACACTATAACTTATCACCTTAAACTACGTGTCCCAACAAGTGTTCAGATCTTTCTGGGACGGAGGTAGTATTATGCAAGTATCCTACACTTCATATAGTTCTTGATATTAAACAGCACGAAATCCATGAGAGACCAAACAGGAAAACCTCCAGTTTACACGAATTGCTAGCTTTAGGAACAGGGGCGCTAATTCTTCTATAACCACTCAAAGTAGATACTTTATCTAAAGATACTAATTTAACAGCTAATTAACCATCATTGTCAAAATAAGGACATCAACAATTACTCGTTGCATACCACCAGTCCTAAGTGTCCCTACTTTGAGGTGGATCCAAGGCCATTTTGTCTACTAGTATGTAAGTACTCTCTCTCCTCCATTATTATGAAAAAATATATGAAACTACCTTGATTTCTTGGATATTCTTTACTAAGCAACAGCCAACTTTGCTGAGCTAATGCATTTCAGCACAGTACAATTACTAGAAAGCTAGTTGTTATTCCAAATATTATCATTAACTCATGCCACCCACATATACTAGGATAAACTTAGAATTCAAGACCATCCCTATAACATGAATAGAAGAAAGAACACAAACAATTAATTTAGCACCAGAACATGACAATTGGAGTTTGTTAATTGTATCGGGAGCTGATACATGTCTAAGTGCCTGACTCGGCTATTTTATAAATGAAGCCTATCCCTATAACATGAATAGAAGAAAGAACACAAACAAGAAATTTAGCACCAGAACATAACAATTGGAGTTTGTTACTTGTATCGAGTACAGGTACATGTCTAAGTGTCTGACTCGCCTAATTTATGAAAAACTTCTATGATTTTGGCCCAATATGAAGGGTAAAGGCATCCACATTTATGTCAGAGTATCGAGGATCCAACACGAGCATAAAAATAAAATGAATAGTTCCTATAACATAGTTTCTAACACACAAAGTAAGCAACTGAACAATTCACCAGCAAGATAAAGAACACACAAGACCCTATATCAGAAACAGAACATGATAAAAACACAAAGCACCAATCTATCATAAGAATGCATAAAAAAAAAACACAATCTATCAGTGTAAAACATCAGAAAAAGCTGGAAATCTCACCTCAACTTGGCCTCTCCCAGCAGCAGAATGCAAAACAGTAGAACAATTAACATCCCTAAACTCCAACACATCACTAGAATCATCCTTAAGAAGCTCCTTCAAAACAATCAAATTCCCACCTCTAGCAGCAGCATGAACAGCTCTAATCTTCACCTCCATCTTAAACTCCAAAGGAACATCCTCAACCATCTCTTCCCCCACTCCTCCAGCACCCGAAAACCGCGGCGAAACAGCAAACTCATAAACAGCCTTAAAAACCATAGGATTCTTACTCCTTGCAGCTGCATACAATATATCAGTAAGCCCATATTCACCTTCCCCAAATACTAACAAAGGATATTTCCCTACAAGTTTTTCAACAAAAATCAAATCTCCTGCTGATGCAGCAGTGTACAAAAGCCACCCACCATATCCTGCAACTATCAATGAGTTTTTATCTTTACCCTCCTTTTTAATCTGACATTCTTTGTAAAGTTGTTTTGCAACTTCACACCTACACTTTGCTACATCATCAAACTGCGCCTCATCATCCCACACTGCTTCGAGGCGCCTGATGCGACGAAGCGAGGTGAGGTTTATTAAGTGGTTGCCGTCGAGGCGCAGAAGTTCCCTGACTAAGTCATAATGACCATTTGCTGCTGCAAAATCTATTGGTGATGCATACCACCATTTATCTCCTGTGCTTTCCCATCTTAAGGTAAAATTTGAAGGAGACATTTTTTTTTTATGGTTTTTGATGAAAGATTTGATTTTGATGATTACCCACAAAGTTTTTGATCAAGGAAGAAATAACCCAGATGCTAGAATCTAAAAAAGGTTCCAACTTTTTTTTTTGTAAGAATGATGATTTTAATAGTAATATGAAAACTTTAGGATATATTGTTCAAAGAGAATTTGGTGGGTTATTTGATTGATGGAATATAAATGGAATTCTAACAAAAGCAATAAGAGAAGGATAAAAAGGAAGAAAAAGGTGATGTTAACAAAGGACAAGGAAATGGAATGGTGCTTTCTTGGAATGTTGTTTGTGACTTGTGAGAGTTTATTTAACTAATTTAGATTATATTGTAGAATATTAAGTTGGTATAATGAGAAAGAAGGGAAATCTAAATAATTAAAGTGAATTGATATGGTCATATGAGAGAGAAAAAAAGGAGGGAAGAAGTAGGACGGCAATTATCTCTCAAACTTTGAGAAATGAAGCATGCCTTTTGAGGAAAAAAGTTGGGGACAACTTTATTTATAGGTCACATGCAAAAGGCTTACCACTCCATCCAGAATTGTCATTGATTCAGAACTAGTGTCTGGTAAATCATGAATTATACATGTATTACTGTTTTCTTATCTAATTGTTCGCTCCATTTGCTTTTTCAGTATTAGAAAATATGTTTGACATGTAATACAATTTACAAGACGGTTTAGAAACGACGTACAACTAAGGGTATAAATGAGACGAGACAACTCGCGAGCTACTCGAGATCGACTCGGTCAAACTCGACTCGAGTGGGCTCGACTCGAGCTCGAACTCGGCTCGTGATGTTGGCGAGTCGAGTTGAGCAACTCAATACTCGACTCGAAAGCTCGTGAGAAGCTCGAAAACCCAATTATCAATAGCAAAATACCTAAATTCAACATTTTTCTACCTTAGGATTGCTTTTAACATGAGACACTCGTGCCTACTCGAAATCTACTCTGGTCAAAATTCGACTCAGCAAAAGTTTCTAATAACTCGACTCGAGCGAGCTCGACTCAACTCGTGCTCGACTCGAAATGCTAACGAGTCGAGTCGAGTTAGCTCAAACTCGAACTCGACTCGCATCATTTACACCCCTACGTACAACAAGATTTAAAAAGTTTAATAAGATCTCACATAATGATGTTTTTTCGTATATCAATGTCAATTTTCAATAAAAGTATTGGTAAACAATAAAGGAAGAAGGGAGTGGTATGGGTTATGAAGATAATGGACAATTGGTAGAAGATTGGTTTTCATTTTGCACCATGAAATATTTAAAAGTAATATTTTTTTTTTCTTTTTTATGGTAGAAATATATGAAGTGAATATTGAGTATGAAAATTGACAGAATGAAGATAACTAACGAAAATATGTGGAGGGAAAGATTGGTTATGTATGTACCTATTTGCCGCGTATGGTTGGGGTTACACTTCCCATTATGGTGTCAAGCTCATAATGGGCCGTGTCAAGTTGGACCACAATTATAGATACTTTTGGTCCGATGCATTGGGCTGGACAATTGTTTGGCCCAAGTGGAAGAAATGAAGTTGGGCTGGATTAGATCCTGCATATAAAATATAGGAAAAGATATTATTCTAGTCAAACTCGGGTTATGTGGGCCCATACCAGGCCACGCCTTGATCAAAGACTAACCATGGCCCAGACATGACATGGGTCGACGGGAGCTGGCCGGCTTGCCGACAACCCTCTTTAGTTTTTACACTTGTTTATCAAATACACGTCACACGTGCAAGCAAATTATTGTTGTAACCAGTTACATACTACATCCGTTTCTTAATACATGCACGATTTTCCAGTTTGTTTTGTAGTACATGTATCATTTTCCTATTACCAAGCTAAGCTTGGCTCACTTGGTAGGAATTCCACCTCATGACCTTAAGGTCAGGGGTTCGAATCCCACCAATTGAGGGGCACTTGGAGGAGAATTCTCCTTACAACTCCCCCTCCTTCCAAGTGTCTGAGCCTCTAGGTTGGGGCCTGTGCGAGGGTAGCCCATAGGTTATTCATCTTCCCAAATAAAAAAAAAATGTATCATTTCCCTTTTTAGTGAAATTCCATAATATAATAGTACTAATAAATAATACTACCCCTCCTTTAACTACATACTTACATGATTCAAATTTACTTTTGAATAGCTACCCACCTCTTGTAGATTACATGGGTAAGAAAAACAATTACAACACTCTCTCTCTCCCCTTAGTTCTTGCAACCAAAAGAAATGATGCATGTATTAAGAAACGGAGGTAGTAAACTGCTAGTAATTCAGTATGGACACATATAGACATGTTGTTAGACCTGGGCATGGGTCGGGCCGGGCCGGGCCCGAGCCCGTGAGTGGCGGGTCGTGCCGTGCCGGGCCTGGAATTTTCAGATTTTGTCCACGATCCGACCCAGGCCCACGGGGCTGCGGGCCGAGCTCGTGCCTCCTGCGGGCCTGACCCTGTTTTATGTTTTTTTTATTCTTGGCAGTTTTAAGCTAAAAAACAAAGGAAATGGGCGTTCGGCCCACGGGCCATATAGGCGGGCTCGTGCCAGTGCGGGCCTGAAATAAAATTTATTGTTCATGATAGGCCCACGACCCACGTAGCGGACAACGGGCCGGACCTCGAGCGGGCTCGTGTCGGGCCGGGCCGGGCCGCGTGCTGGCCTGGCCCGGCCCATGCCCACTTCTACGTGTTGTTAGGGGTACAAGCATAGTTTGACCAAAAATAGGCTAACTTTGACTCGGACGAGGCTCGTGCCCAGCCCACAAAAATTCGACCCAAGCAAGACCCGAGACCCATCACAAAAATAACGAGTCTAGTGGAGATTCATTTTTCCGAACCTAGTCACATTTAAGGCTATAACATTTGTGAGTTGAATTTGACCAAAAAGTAGTTCCCATATATTCTTTTCAAACTACTGTGACTAATTTATACAAGAAAGTTCCCAAACGTTATACTACTATTTGCTCATTTACTCCCCTCTAAATTGCAAGAAAAGTAAAACCCACAAATTAAACCGAGCAAAAACAAAGAAAAGTTCTAGAACTAAATCAATCAAAAACAAGCATTATGTCGTGGCAAGCTTACGTAGATGATCATCTGATGTGCGACATCGACGGCAACCACCTCACCTCCGCCGCTATCGTCGGCCATGATGGCAACGTTTGGGCTCAGAGCCCCTCTTTTCCCAAGGTTCATTTCTTTGCTATGATTGATCTTATGTCCTGTTCATATTTTTTTGTTGTTAAAAGACCTACTAAGCGGAGTGATGTAGATAGAATTTGATCTCTGTACGACTTAACTAACTAAGCTAGATGGCATCGACTGTGATCGAGTGATCATAGCTGTTTCACTACCGAAACAATAGCATATATAGTTATACTTCCGAGTATATTTCTAGAACATGTTGCTGCATATTGGGAATATTCTCCGAATATTCTCAATATTATACCTACTAAGTACCAAGGATAGATAAACAGGGTTTTGTTATTTAATTTTTAAATTTTGCCCTGCTTAGTATTTTACTGCTTAGATTGGAATTATGTATTGTGTATGATTCAATTAGCCGAAGTACTTCTAGGATAAGTTTAACCTTTCAGTGATAAGTCTTAAAAAAGTGGTCAACTGTTTAAAATTCTATTAAAGTTTGTTTTTATTGTAGTTTGTATGTAATCAATCATTATATTAAGTACTCGGGACAACGTAACTATGATGGTCAGCATTAGTGCAACATAATTTGCTTTTTTCAGTTGGCGTTTTCGCGCAAAATGGGCCAAAAATAGGCCAAAACCAACGCAATTCGCTTTTTTCGGATCGCAATTCCGGGGAGATTAGGGAATTATGTTATACTGATGAGCATCACGGTCTCAAATGAACATGTAGGCATGTAGCTCAATCATTTCCATCCAAACGGAAAAATGGATGGAATCCGTTTACAATATTTGGGACAAGTAAAGAGTTAGAAAGTAATGGTTTTTTTTTCATCCAACGGTTTTATAAGACTACCTCTTAAACATATACTTTCTCCATTCTCTTTTAAATAAAACGTAGGGCGGCCTTGGGACGGGGATTTAGAAGAGGAGAGAGATAGAGAGAAAGAAAATAGGGACTCGTGTGATGAGGAGAGAGATAGAGAGAAGTGAATACCAAATAAAGTAATGTTTCATTAATGGTAAGTATTTCATTTATTTTAGAATGGACTGTAAATAATTTATAACATAAAGATAAATGGTATAGAACATACAAGTTTATAAGTAAACTTCTTGAATATAACATAAAGATAAATGGTAGTAGTAAATAGTTGTCTTGACATAATTTTTAAACATATAGGCAACTTTTTTGAGCATAGAAAGTATCCTTTAATTTATAGATCATCTCCCAAAGTTTTGCTTAGGGGTTAAAATGTTTTCTTTATAGATGTATCTCCCTAAGTCTTTATAGGACGTAATTAGGCCTTGTATGAGATCAAATTTATTGAATTATGGTTGTGTTTGTTTACTAAGTTTGGTTCGAAGAGTTCTAGTATCAGTGAGTACGTTCGTACTTCGTAGTGGTCATGACTCATGAACTTGGTCTTTTCGTGTTGATGCTATTGAAATTAGTAATAGCTAATTTAAATAACTTATGCTCGTAAGTCATGACAAAGGTTGATACTATGTTCAATTTCATCCATAGTAAATGGGCCTGGTTAGGGTACACCCACCAATTGAGGAGAGTTTGAAGTTTGAACCACTTATAAGCACAAAGGAGGCTTCATCCTAAAACCAATAAGCACTTGGACGGGTGTTTATGAAGGTTTTTCATGGGATCTGTTACACTGCAACTAGTTTTTTTGGCCAGTCTGCACGTGAGTACGTGATACACGACTCTCTTGTAGCTAGCCAAACTGACTTGATAAAAGTTACAAAGGATTGCATTATTGTAAAACGTATGCCAGAGATCGTTGTACTATCATACACAAATCACTGATGTAGTGTTTTAACCAATGATGCCGCAGCTCAAGCCTGGAGAGGTAGCTGCCATCATGAAGGACTTTGAAGAACCTGGAACACTCGCTCCTACTGGCTTACACCTTGGCGGCACAAAGTATATGGTGATCCAAGGCGAAGCTGGATCCGTGATCAGAGGAAAGAAGGTTAAGCTTCTTCTCCCTTCTTATCCCCACTTCTTGTCGAGTTCCTAGTTTCCAACAGTTGAAAATATTCTTGTTATACATGAATTTCGACTATGATCATTGTTAAACCATGTCGTTGCAAATGTACATGGCTGTTGCATTTCAATCAATATAGGGATAAAAAGGGGTGGAGCATCACATTAATGCTGTTATGTTTTCGAATCATAAGCTGGCCGGTTGATCTTATAATGATGTACATAACAGGGACCTGGAGGTGTTACCGTCAACAAAACCAACCAAGCTTTGATAATCGGAATTTATGATGAGCCGATGACTCCTGGACAATGCAATATGGTTGTAGAAAGGATTGGTGATTATCTGGTTGAGCAAGGCCTTTAGTTTAGAAATAAAGGTACATTCCTCCATTTACTGGACGATCTAGTTATTGCGGATTTGGAGGAAGGGGATATGGAGATACAATTTTCGATGTAAGAATAAGAAAAACTTCATCTCCCTTCTTTCTCGTATGTGCAGTGAAAATATACAACGATTGCATAGATATACAATTGTGTGTGCAAAACTTTGAGGCTTGGGTTTCTTCAGCCTGTCTTATATCGTCATCAGTCATCTTTCCATGAAGTTTTATTGTGGTCTTGAAGAATAAGGGTTATGAATACTTTTTAAGTAGAATATATGTTGATTTTGATTTGGATTTATGATTGAGAATGTGTATCTAAGCATTGGATGGAACTTGGATGTATGTAACATTTTGATACTGCTATATGATTATGTTAAGAGTGTTAGGATTACGGTATCAATGAAAACAAGAACTGACCAAATCAGGCACTCAAGAAAGAAGAAAAGAGATGAGAAAGAACCAAATCAGGCACTTAAGAAAGAAGAAAAGAGATGAGAAAGAACCAAATCACGCTCATTCTCCTAACCATATTGAAGAATGGTTCGTGGACCACCTATTTACTCTCGCATTCACTATATTTGATCCTACCATTCTTGTCTTTTGTAAACTCCAACCAACCTAGAATTTAAAAATCTTATTTGTTCGTGTCAAACAAGTGAAAGGGTCAAGATATTTAAATATGCACCATAGATTGGTATTAATAATGGATTTGTGAAAATGTAAATGACATAATTATAAATACGAGTTTACATGTGCTCCAAAACACCTAAGAATCACAACTACACAAGTACTTCCATTTTTTAAAATTTTTTAACTTATAACATAGCTTCTTGGCGGTTGGTTTGCAATTTAAGGAGAAAATACGACAATGTAAACGGACAAATTAATCAAAATAATTTAAGTATTAACATCCTAACTCATCTCTCTTATCGGTGTTTAAGTTATTTTAATTATTACTTTCTCTTTTCTCCTACTTAAATTACGTGTCAAAAAGTTATATAACAAGTAAAAAGAAACGGATGAAGTATATATGAAGAAAAAGCACTAATCTTTTAGGAGGGACACGACTCATATCCAAATACATTCGTCTACATCAGCCTCAACCACTGATTGAAGACCTTTAAGTGAAATGCTTCCTATCCCACCTTCAAATCAAGAATAATAGTGACCGAAAAAGGGGCAACTTTAGGAGAAAGTGATATATCTATATGATAGAGTCCAAATTAGTAGTATCAACTAGTATCTAGCACGAGAAATGATAAACATCTAACAAGAAATAAAAAATAATAAAACACTATTAAAAAGATGGTGATATGGGTCCTAGGGAATAGAAGAGAAATAAAACACTATTTATATTTCACAAACACTATTTGTTAGTTGCGTAAACACTATTTGTAGTTACACGAACACTAATTGTAGTAGCATGAACACTATTTATTAGCATTGGAATTTTCGAGATCACTTTTTTGTTTGACTGACAGTTTGCAATTTTCGATCATTTTTTTGCTTGACTGACAACTTTTCCCCATGTACATTGACAGTTTTACCCCTGCTAGATATACCTTTGAGAAGGTTGCAGTAAAGTAGGAAGTAGTAGATTTGATTTGTACGTGATTTCAATTTGATTAATTAAAAAAAAAAGATAAAATATATATTAAATAAGGAACCTAACTAAATAAGCATAATTATAGGAAGGATATTCTTATTTATTTAATTAGCTTGCTAAATAGATAAGGCTTAACCTTTACACTAGGTGCATAAGTTAGAAAAAACGAAAAACAAAATAGACAGTCAAGGTTGGTAGCTTGATTTTCCAAAATAGAAACGTAGCAAATAAAAAAAAAAAAACAGAGGGAGTCACATCCAAACGCCTTTCAATTGGTCACAATAAAGCATTGAAAAAACAGCATTGAAAGAAAAAACAGCCTCCCAATTAGTACCCAAAACCCTTTCAATTGGTACTCAATTAGTACCATTTACGATTTTTACAGTACTAGTTGAGAGTGATGGGTACCAATCTATCTTTTAGAGATAGTTAACAGCTCTCTGCATAATTTGAGCAATGCCAAAAACATTCCACATCCGAGGCCTGCACAGATAAGTTTTTATCCCAAAAAAAAAAGTACTCCAGACAAGAACATGAGACAAAGTGCTTCCTTCCAAGTAGTCTAAAATCATGCAATAAAAGTGAATTAGTACAATATGTGCAGTTGGAATACCTAGCCTTAAACCCCGTTCAAAGTGGGGGATATATATGCCGTTTTAGACCATCCCATTTACATGGTAGTAAACTAGTAATACAAAACTTAGGCAGGGTATTATCTTTGACATACACTCCCACCTTAGGATATGACGGCGTCCGATCCAATTCTTCCTCGGATTACGTGTGCTTCTGAATCTTGGAAGCCCCTCTTTTCATACAATTGACAGAAGAAGTGAAAGCAGGCAAGTGAAAATCCATGGAAAGAATGCTGGGTGCCGCTGAGTAGCTATGGCGGTTGAAGGTGTAGCACTCATATTACTAGCCGTGGAGGTTTTCTTATTCCTGTGAAAATAGACATGTTGCAGTACAATGTTCAGAAGTGGACATGATAATGAAAAAGAAACGAAGTTGAGCATATCTGAAAATTGCATGAAATTAACCAAATGAGTTGGTAGAAGAATACACATACCCAGCAGTCAGATACAGGCACTTGTCATAGCCTGCATCAGTAAACAAAGCGATGTTTAGCATGCTGTCATAGTTATAGAACTAGTTCAACGACAACAAATATTCATGCTATTATGTTGCAATTGCATACATAAGTTTATGTTATTATGCAGAAATCAGGCAACTATAGAACTGTCCTACCTCTCAATTTCTAATGTTATTGTACCAATGCATACTATGAGTAAACTGTTAATTAATTGCACTATGCAAAGCAAAATCTTGAAAAATCACCAATTAAGATATGAGTATCTCCATCATTTTCTGGGATTGCTGCCTGAAATTCAGTATGCAACATACTCATGCAACAGGTATGCAGATTGATGAGCAAAATAATCATTCAGAACAGAGAGAGAGAACAAAGAAACCTACTTGGATCTTTGGCAATTTTAAGACCCGCTCCTCCAAAACCACAAGCAATATCAGTGGCACCGTTTTGCTGGTAATAACTGTTGAACACGAAAGAAGCATGAGAAACTAGAGTATTAGGCTCATAACAAGGCTGACTAGGTTGTATTGGTGAACAGTCCACGTTCCCTGGTCCACAAGCCCAATTCAAGGCATTATTCAAATCTTCCTCGGTAGCATTTGATGACGCAATACACCAAGTTGGTTCTGTAGTGTTGGTGCCATTACCCCCACTAGCCATCTCCGTGACACTCTTCCCGGTAAAATCAAGATTATAAACACTCGTCCCACCAGGGTAAAATAAACCCCAATTCCTCTCAGACTCCATCCCCGGCTTCCTGTTCTCGTTGAATAACGAGAAGATATAGACATCTAGCTCCTCTCCTGGCTTACTTGGAGTTCCTGTGTCATTGATGATGTGGCGAATGAGGTTCGTGTTATATATCTGGGCATTATCTGGAGTAGCAGCTGTCTCCTTTGGTGATCCTTTAGAGGGCCACCCCGTCTCAGTCACCATAACTTTGATGGTCCGGAAATTTAGAGCCATCAGTGCGAAGTAGAGAGCATCGATCTGTGCATCGAACATGTTTGTGTATAGTAAGCCCGTGTTTGGATCAATGACCTCCGAGGATGATTGGAAGAGGGCATAGTCTAAAGAAACATTCGTGGGGGAATCTCGGTACGCATAGTAGGGGTAGATATCAACCATAAAAGGTGACTGATTCTCAGCAAGAAACTCCAACATGGGTTTCAGATAGTAAGCAAAGTGGCTACTAAAGGCCCCAGCTGAAGGCGGGAATGATCGAGACAAGACCCCGAGCGAGTGGGTGCTCGAGACCTTAATCTTCTTATGTAGGCCCGCTTTCTTTAAGGCCGTGAAGACATTTTTCATGGCAGGAACAACAAAGGTAGAGGCATTATTAGTGGCCTCAGTCACCTCGGCACCAACTGTAATGCATGTGATCTTTGTGGTTGGGTAGTACGGGAGGATGCTATTTTTCAGCCAGGAGTCAACATTGGATTGAAATTGAGAGAAAGCAAGCAAATCAGAGTTTGGGACCCCAATCATAAGCTCCACTCCAGTATTGGCAAATGCCTTGAGAACCTGAATATTGGAGTCATAGATTCTGACATATTTGATGTTGTGCTGCTTAATCAGCTCTGCTGCCTTATCAGGAGTTGGGAGATCATCACCATTTCGACCGTAACAAATTCCAATCTTGCTGCCACTACATAGAGCTGTAGTTGACATTTTCAGAGCAAATCAATATTCTCAGTATAAATGACAGTTCTGCAACATGAACACATTAACTAGTATACCAATAAAGTAAGACACGGAAAACAGCCATATTGATATTCTATGTGCCATTTGAATTAAGAATTTGATGTTGTGAGCCTAGGGTGCATTCTCTTCACCTTAGAAAATTAAGTTTCAGCAAGATTAAGATTCAGATTAGTCCCAACAAATTCTAACGCCTTATAAAATAAGTACAGTGCAGATAAGTTCAGCAAGATAAGGTGAAGAAGACGCACCCATTTCTAAATATTGTCTCACTAGTCTAATTAAAAGAGAAACAGGATTCGCGACCATGACCATAAATCATAGCAGTGAACTGCAATCATATGCCAAATATCCTAACATTGTGTTTGGCTTTAGAGTCTATCCACTTGGATTGAAAATGATGCAGTGATCAAAAGATGAACAGACTACGTTGCCCTGTTATGCAAGTAATCGAAACAAGGGGAACAAACATAACTTGTCTTTTAAACATACCCAATTAAAGTATATATAATTTGACAAGTAGTATTCACATGATGGATGAGTACACTCTCTAATCCAAATCAAAAATTTATAATTTACTACAACTTGTGATGTAGTAAAAGACTAGACTAATGCCATGTTTGTCTTTCTCTTCAGATGACCATTTTTGTATCACTAGAAACACATGAGGTAGGAAAAAAAACTACATATGATACAGTATGACATTAACAACCAAACAAGAGATTACCACTACAATCTTTTGCAGAACATGTGAAGAACTCAGAGTGACAGAATGATGATTTTAGTAAATACTAATATTAATTAAAAGAAATCTAATCTAATTCACAAATTGCCAAAACTAGAAAACTAAAAATACATTAAAATCTCACATTAATTCAGCATCTCTTCTAAGTCAAAGATACATAATTTTTTTGAAAAATTAGTAACCCATTTCATGCATACATCCATCTCAAACTGACAAACTGTTACTTTTATGGAAATTTGGTCTGTAAACACATTAAATTCTCAGTCTCACTAAATGCCCACCAACTCATATACTGATATAAACACTCATATCAACTACAATAAAGTTCAAAATATTACTCCTCAAAAAAAAAAACTATAATCCTTAATTACAATTTGCACAGCAGAAAATGTGTTCACTATTCAGAAATTCAGCTAGATGAACTTTACATTCAGCAAAAAAAAAAGAAAAAGTAAAGAAAAATTCCCTACAAAAATTTCCACCAAAAAAAAAACACCCTTAAATTTTTTAGAAACAGTAGCAAAATGTCGGTACTCTACAAATACCCAAACACAAACTAACACTAATCAAGAAAACCCAGAAAAATTCACACATTTCAAGCTATAATTAGTACTGTAATTAGCTTAAAAACTAACCAAAACACACAAAATAGAAGGAAAAAAATTTACCCAGAAGAGTTAAGAGGAGAGAAACAGCAAAGATGAGTCGAAATCTCCAAGCCATTGTTAAAGCTTACTTCTTTCTTCAATGGAAGCCAAAGAACACACTTATTCTCACTTTTTTATACAACTTTATAGTAAGAATAATAATAATTTCGAGCTTTTATGAAATAAAGTAAGCTTTGATTGTAACGTTAGTTTTAGCAGTATCCGTTATTTTTACCTCTTTTTTGTGTGTTGGTTCTAGAATTTTCCTAGGCTCGAGAGAAAGAATGGAGGAGAGAGACAGGGCAAAGGAACAGGGGAATAACTAAAGAAGTGGGTTTTTGTCAGAAATGGTGGTGATGAGTGAGCAGAGGTTTTAGAGGATTTGGGGAAAATAAAATTATTTTAAGGTCTTTTAAGAATAAAATATTAAAATGGAATCCAGTTCAGAGAAATAAGTACTCTCAATTCTTGGATTTTGGCATGTCTGTTCACTATTGTACTCTTCTCGACTATACCACTATACCAGTATAACAAAAAATTTAACTTCTATTCATCGTCCTAAAAATACTTAAAATCACCTCAAAAAAAGTTATCTCTAACATTTTCCTTCTTTTTCCCTAAACCACCACCACCACCCACCTCACTCCACCACCATCCACCTCCTGCCACCACCACCCCATCGCCACAGCCACCCACCACCCACCTCTATAAAAAATTCGCCTGCTTCCAGGTGGGTGGTGGAGGAGGTGATGGGTGGCAGTGGGGAGGTAGGTGATGGCGGGTGGTTGCAGGGGGTGGCAGGTGGTGGTGGGTGGTGTGGAAAAGAGGAAGGGCAAAATAGTCTATAAAAATAAATTTGGGGCGATTTTAAGTAATTTTGGGGTGACGTTTAACAAACCCCAAAATTTATCATACACCCGAATGTACCGTGAACATGGTACATCCAAGACTATTTTTTTCTCTTTTTTTTTTCTCCACTTTAACCTCAACTTTTAGTATATATCCGGATGTACATGAAGCATATTACTCTCTTCACTCGGAAGAGAACCAAAGAGGAAATCCAAAAGTATGAGAGAAAGACCAAAAAGGTGCGTGGAAAGAGAAACCAAAACGGTGGAGAGAAAAACTGAAAAGTGAGAGTGAGAAACTAAAAAATTGGGTTCATATATTTAATAGGGGATGACACGTGTGGAAAAATAGGAGAACATAGACGGGACATATTACCAAGAATAGAAAAGGCAATAGTAGGTAGATAAAAAAAGAAACTAACTATAAAGGAAAGTGTATAGATTAAAAAGAAATGGGGGAAGTATACTCAGTGTACAATGAATACATGTCTTTACTAGGGAACACAGTCACCTCCTCTCTTCTCCATCTCCAATTCTCTTTCTAGGGTTTCTAATTTTCTTGAAGAAATTAGACTATTTCCAGCCTTTTCCTTCGTTTTTATGATGGATATTATTTTCTTTACCACCTTGTTTTGTTTGTTCTCTCTATCTATGAGAGTTTTTCTCCCTCTTTTTGGTGGGTTGTTTCTCATTTTTGTATGAGTTTTCTTATTTTCATGGTGTTAATAATTTGGAAGATGATTCGGATATATGAGGGTTTAGGTTCTTTAGTTAAGCAATTCGTCACTAGGAACAATCATATCACATAATCAAATTGTGAAGGTCTCTACTTGGAAGATGCAAAGACATCGAATTATATTGCGTCAAGCTTGAAGCGGTGGAGTTGGAGATGTGTTCGAATATGCTTAAAATTAATTGTTTACATTGTGAAAATTGTTGTGATTTGCTAAATCTGTATTTTCTTAGATCTTAATTATCATTATATGTGTCGTATGCCTTTTTATTAATGATATCTTTTCTTCCCATAAAAAAATACATTTCTTTACCATTAGGAAAAATTGTCAAAAACCACCTTTTATAATAACTTTTTTATGAGAAACTACCTTTTAAAAAAAATTGGTTAATTAGCCACCTTTTTTGTTCTTTTTTTTGTTGGAAGCCACCACTTGTCGGAATCCGGCGTTGACCTCGATTTTCTGGCGTTGACCATCATATTTTCGCCATTTTTTTCCGGATTTTCGCCATTTCTTCCACCTGGGATGCCGGGGGATGCGAGGGGGAGAGGGGCTTAGGGGCTGGGAGGGAGAGGATGGTCGTGGGGGGGTGTTTGCCGGCGGGTTGCGATGGAGGAGGGGGTTGCCTGGGGATGCGAGGGGGAGGGTGGGTTGTCGGGGGATGCGAGGGGGGAGGGGGAGAAGGATAAAGGGGGAAGAATGGCGAAAATATGATGGTCAACGCCGGATTCTGGCAAGTGGTGGCTTCCAACAAAAAAAAGAACAAAAAAGATGGCTAATTAACCAATTTTTTTTAAAAGGTGGTTTCTCACAAGAAAGTGATTATAAAAAGTGGTTTCTGATAAATTTTCCTTACCATTAATATTTTTGTTTATTTATTTGTAAGTTATTGAAATGTGAAATTTTAAAAATATGTGTCGAAACAAATTTGATAATGTATTACTTCATCCATCGAACATTATAGATCTTTTTTTTCTTTTACTTTTTTTACTAGTTGTGTTGTGTGGATGAGTTGTTTGCTTTTTGCATATGGGATTGGAATAAGAGCACAAAGGTTTTAGAGACCATGTTTCTTTCAAAACAAATTGAAGTAATCATTTAGAGATAAATCAAAATAAAAACAATGAGGCAATGTGTTAAAGGCAAAGTGAATGCTTAGTACTCGAAGTGAAAATATTTAGTGCAAAACATTATTATAAAGCAACTTAAAAAAAAACTAGAGTAAGTACATTATTATGCTATTATACTAGTGTCTCCTCGACAAAAAAAATCAGAAAAATGTTCTCTGACTCTCTGTGTTTGTGGTGCTTTCCTTGTCATTTGAGATTTGAGCCTTCCAGGTTACATTACAATTTACATGCCCTTGCCCCCTTGGTAACTTTTTTAACAGTAACGAAATTACCAAGGAGGCAAGGACCAAAGAATTCTCCCAAAAAAAAAAAAAAACTTAGATACTACTAAGTTGAACCAGAGAGCTACATGACAAATGTCGAATATTTATAAGGATTATTTTCATCTTCAATTTTGTACTCCTATGAGTGTTTTTTTGGGTTATGTTGAGTTTCATATGTCACACACTCACACTTAGGTTAACTTAAATTCAAAGTTAAATTTATGGTCATAGAGTTAAAATTTGTTAAGTTTACAACTAATAATTTCATATAAGTTGAGGTCGGAATTAATAAGAGTCGCTTAAGTTCAATTCACTACTGCATTAGTTGTAGTAAGACGTAAGTCACTATATATGGATTGTGCACACATATTAAGGTTGAAATTTATTGAGATAAGTTAAATTATTCCTCTGTTCTTTATTGATCATTACGTATGGCTTGGGCACACATATTAAGGTAAGGAAAAAAATTACGACCTTTTTTCAATAGTTGATTTTTTTGTCATTGTAGCCTTTTTGAAAAAAAAGTAAACTAAGACAAAAAAACACAAATTATGTTTCTTTTGATACTTACGATATCTTTCCGATGACTTTTTGTTTTTGTTTTTCTTGGTTTTATTCATATTTTTCTAATGACTTTTTTTTTTTGTTTTTCTTGGTATTGTATGATAGGCTAATGACCACACACACTGAAAGATGAAAAAATGTAACAAAATAATATATAAGTTGGTTTTTGGGTCTTAAATTATAACTTGAGTTTCAAAATGCTGAAATTGACGAACTCACTTATTGAAAAGATTGTAAGTGACAAATAATCCTTTGAGTAATGGAAATTGTATAGATATGTGATAGATAAGGGGTCTCTTATACCATGTGAAAAAAAATATATGAGAAGGATAAGTCCTTGAAAACTGATAGTAGTATGTCATTATTAATAATAAACTTCTATTAAAAAAATGAATTGTCGTGATTAATAAAGAATGCAGGATTTACATGATTAATAAATTCATATAAGTATAAATAAGTTTAAACTAAATTTGGTCAAATAAACACGTTTACTTTGGATAAATAAGTACTCGTTAATATCTACCTTCATAAGCTAAATGCACGTAGATTAATGCAGAGTTTTCAATCAATAAGATACAATGGAAATATTATTTTAAATTGCTCAATATCACCCTATATTTTAACATAACCATCTTTTTCTACCATCATCTTTTGTCACAATAATCCTCATTCCTTTTGTAAATTGTTTCAATGATGGACATTGTCACCCTTTAAGACCCTATTCTTCATGGGGACAATTTCAATTCAGTTAAGCTTGTTTCAGTTTAGCTCAGTTGGCGTGAATAGGAGTCAAGGTAAGAAAATTGGTTAGCTAATCCATTTTAAGAAAATTAGATCAAAATGCTCCCCTAGTAAGGAAGGATTAGAGAAAAACTTTTTATACTAGTCTTGCGTATATATTAAACAACCAATTTTAACAAACACGATTATAAAAAACCAATAGTTAAACAACTATTCTAATACAAAGTGATCGTCAAATCATTCAAATCAAACCATCAATTGTCAAATACCCCAATATTTTTTAAAAATAAATTGGTAAGATAAAAACATTAACGCCATCTCACAGAGCACCTAAATACAACCAACCCCAAAGCCCCCCAAACCTCCTGATAATAATCGAACCCACAACATATGGGTGAAAGATACAAGGGCTTACCACCCTTCCACTCCCTCATTCTCGTCAAATACCCCAATATACTCCTATAGAAGATTCTCCATGAGATTACTTTACCTTATAATAAAGTCAAAAATTTTGGCGAAATTCAAATAATGAGTCCACTAGTGTGACACTTGAAAAAATGGTGAATCACACTCTCCTTTTGGCGGTCATCCTCTTTTAAATTATCACTCCACTCTCTCTCTCTCTCCTCTATCAAACCCTAAACCTCGACAATCTCCGGCCGATCAAATGAAGACAAAGACGCCATTGAAGCAGCTCAAGCTCTCACTTCCTGCTCAAGAAACTCCGATTAGTAGCTTTTTGTAAGCTCATTTTGTAACTCTCGATTTGAATTTTACTAATTATAGCTTTTTCACTTTTGATCTTTCTTTGATTACATGATTATATAGATTTCATGATTTTGAATTGCGAATTTAGTAGAACGAATATGAGTAGATTGTAATCGATGTTTCAGGAGTGCGAGTGGAACATTTCAAGATGGTGATTTGCTGCTAAACCAGAAAGGATTGCGGCTTAAATCTGAAGATAATGAACCTCGTGTAATTTTCGTTGTTATCTTGAATTTAATTTTGTTCTTTTTGCCTCAAAACTGAAGTTAGTTGTGATTTTCAGCTTCTTTGATTTCTGGTTATAAAGCTACTATTAGCTTTGAATTGTAGAGGAAGAATTTTGCCAGGAACATATTACCTCCCTTTCACAATACATGCAACATTTCTCATTTGGACACTATTCATCAACCAACTTTGACAATTTTTATCCGTTATGAAAGAAAAAAAATTATCAAGTGGGATATTGTTAAATTAGTCTCAATACGTGGATTCCAAATACTTTTTATAATTTTTAATTATACGCAATTGAAGATATTGATGTCCAAAGAAACATGCTGGAGTACGTGAAAAAAAATTGTTGCATGTATCGTGAAACGGAGGTAGTATTTCATAAGTAGGAAGACAAATTAGGATTTTGGCTAAGTCAGATACATTTCGGAGTTCGAATATTGTTCAGTTAGTGTGGAGTCATTGAAATCAATCCAATTCTTCCAACATGCCTAGCTCCACCTTGATGACTGTAATTAACATTAGTCCTGTATAATACTACCTCCTTTTCTTTTTAAGTGACATACTTCCCTTATATGGAAATGTCATAATAAGTGACACCAAGCTCTTTTTATTACAAATATGTCACTAAGAAGCAAGAGAAGACCACTACTTTTTTTTATTTCACCCCTTAAACCTTACTTTGTTGTGGTCCCAACTTTCTCTCTCTAGGATCCTTGGTTTTCTCCCACTTTCTCTATGTTTCAATTAATAAGAAATGGAGGAAGTATTAGTTATTTGGAGATTGATGTACGAATGCCACATAGTAGCATGAGTTGCTTCATGCTTGTGTTTACAGTTGGTGGAGCAGATGATGGAAAATCCTTGTGTGACCTTGTTAAAGCTGGTTCTTGGCAGTTGGCACATGTTTCTTTTATGAGTCGATATGTTCTACAAATAGTCTAATATAAATTGCTGTATATATATTCATTGATGGTTAAGGTTACAGCACATACACAGGTTGTTTAGCTTGTTATCACACGATATCATTTTTCATAGACGGGCTTTCGATTTGATAAGCTTTAATGGACTTAAAGAGAAAGCAATAAATACCTCTTGTGCCCCATGTGATACATGCTAACCTCAACAAGTTGAAGTTTATGTTTTAACATTGAATGCAGAACTTATGGAATAACTGGGTTTTGTTTTAATCAATAATTCTGAAGTAGCTTGGCATTGCTTGCTTGAACAGCAATCAGATGCTAAAGATCTTGACTTTCAAGTTACACTGGAGGATCTTGAGACTGTAAAGGTCATTGGCAAAGGAAGTGGTGGAGTAGTTCAGCTTGTTCGGCATAAATGGGTTGGCAAATTATTTGCTTTGAAGGTAATTGTATATGTGGCTATTTCATATGCAATATTACACTACCTATTTGTTATTCTTTAATTGGATAATAAAGTTTATATCTAAGCTTCCTGGGGCATGAGGAAACGTCAACCCTTGTTTCACTGTTGGAGGGGACTTGTGAAGTAAAAGCTAAAAGATCAGCACTTAACAATAAAACCTGGTCTAGATTTATTCTTTTGCTTCTTATACAACATAAATATGAGATTCAATTCATTTTTGCTTCTTAGACTGTAAGAATGAGCAACATTCTTTGCCAATTTCAAGATGCACTACAATATAACAATCTGTTTTGCAGCTTTTTGTCATAAATACTGATATTGTTGTTGGATATGATGCTTTTTGGTAACTCCTTTTTTCCGGAGGTAATTAATAGTTTGGTGAATTTGGTATACGCCATAGTCAACAAGAGTTATTACTTATTTAACACTGACTGCCTTAGATCTGAAGTGGCCAAGTGCTTATTAAGTTATTATGCATATATCAACATGAACAATCCTCATTTTACAATGTTTTTTAACAATTAATATGGGGATGGTATGGTATTACAATATGATAAGATCATTTGGGTTGGATCTCTAAGGAGTTATGTTTACTTGTAACAGGTCATCCAAATGAACATACAAGAGGAGATTCGTAAACAAATTGTACAAGAGTTGAAAATTAACCAGTCATCTCAGTGTCCTCATATAGTTATATGTCACCATTCCTTTTATCACAATGGAGCTTTCTCTCTTGTTCTAGAGTATATGGACCGAGGCTCTTTGGCCGATGTCATCAAACAAATCAATACGATTCTTGAACCTTACCTTGCAGTTGTTTGCAAGCAGGTATATGATTTGTTTGAAATCTCATTTTTCAATGTTTAGCATATGGACCCTTTTCTCTTTGTTGTGGGTGAGTACATTGTTCCCTTTTGCAGGTGTTACAGGGTCTTGTATACTTGCATAATGAAAGGCATGTCATACATAGGGATATGAAGCCTTCCAATCTGTTGCTAAATCACAAAGGAGAAGTAAAGATTACTGACTTTGGTGTTAGTGCGATGCTAGCTACCTCAATGGGTCAACGTGACACATTTGTTGGGACCTACAATTACATGTCGGTAAGTTTGAAGTTCCTTTCTCAGTTTAAGCTATAGTGTGCTGTGACTGTAACCTATTAGCCTGTTAAAATCATGTTTCTTGTGCATGTTTTAAGTTAGTTACATGAAATGTGTGCGTGAAATGTCATTTCCAGCCGGAGAGAATTAGTGGAAGCTCTTATGACTATAGCTGTGACATTTGGAGTTTGGGTATAATTGTGTTGGAGTGTGCCATTGGTCGCTTCCCCTACATACAATCTGAAGATCAGCAAAGTGCACCGAGCTATTTTGAGCTTTTGGCAGCGATTGTGGGAAGTCCAGCACCTTGTGCCCCATCTGATCAGTTTTCACCAGAGTTTTGTTCCTTTATATCTGCTTGGTAAGAACTTAAATATATCAAACCCTTGTTGTATTCTCTTTGTAGCACAAGAGCTGGTTCGTGTGATGCATATGCATGTTTGGCACTGCTGTTTGGGGATGTAGGCAATTTTGTCCCATATCTTCTCATCTTTGTGATAACATTACTTTCACACATTCTGGTTTGCAAATGCCTTACTAGGCTAGTAGCGTTCCTTAGCTCAACTTATTGATTTTCCACTATTTCCCAGAGCATTTTTTACTTGATCTATGTGTTATTTTTGGGATAGAGCAACTGTTCACCTTTCTTTAAGAATATGTTTTCAAAGAAAATTATGGGGTGGTGGTGGTGGTGGTATTTATCAACAATGTGGCTAGCCATAACAAAGGCTCATAAAACAGTTCTTAAATCTTTGGAACATTAGGACTTTATTAGAGGGGAATAAGAGGAGAACATTCATTGTACACCCAAGGTTATTCTTCTCATTTGCTCATTTGGAACTCTCCCTATTGTGCGACTTTTGTGCATTTGGAGGTTTCAAATGAGGAGTGATTCAAAATATAGCATTGGGTGTACCAACATGCTCACAGTACACACACCCGGGTGTATGATAAAAGTCGTAAATAAGATGATCCTGAAGGTAAAGATTCTCATGGATCATGCATTCTTTCATCTATAAGATCCATTTAATGAATGATGTGTGTATGGATCGATTTGATTCATATATGGTGTGTAACTAAAGTAATTCGCATAGGCTACTTGTACTATTTATCTGACGTGTTATGTTTTCCTTTTGCAGCATACAAAAGGACCCAAAAGATAGATGGACATCTTCGGACCTTCTGGTTTGTATCTGCTAGAGATGATATGACTCTTGATCTGTACTATAAGTATACCGTCTAAATCTTTTTCTTTTGGCTGCAGAAACATCCATTCATCAAAAAATTCGAGGACAAAGATATTGATCTGCGTATTTTGGTTGGTAGTTTAGAACCCCCTGTAAATTTTTTTAGATAAGTCTTCTCACTGTTGTAATATTGTAGCTAAATGTAACAATATTTTCTACCTATACTGTGTGAAAGTATACTGGTTGAGACTTATAAATCAAGCTAGTAATCATTTTAGTTAGTCATTTATTAAGCAATGACCATGCCTATTCCTAAACTGGAAATGTATTCAAGAAATTATGATTTGTTTGTGCCAATTGGGACTGACGAATCGAAAGTGGTCAATACTCCCCTGAAAAATATACTGGTCTGTGATATAGTTGAGATCTTAAAACGTTTGCTCCGTCCACTCCACAACTACCTTCAGACTAGATATTTCTCTGTTTCGTTTTAAATGCAACAAAGGGTATTATTTGTGAGATATAAAATATTCCTTTATCGCATTTAAAACGAAACTGAGGAAGTATAAAATTTCATTAAACTTGACTGTAATTTTACCTTTATATACCCAGAAAGTTATGCAGCTGCTAGCCTGCTATCAAATAGGTACTCTTTGATTGATTGCTAAATAGGAGTATCATCCAATGGAGAAAGTTTTGTTTACCTAATCCCTTTAAGTTTGTATGGAACTGAAACTTCTTTGCTACTACTAAAGCTTCATGGGAAAAAATATATATCTATGTTTAACCAAATAACCACTTGGATCCATTTCGACGGCTGTTTTGCAGAATTAATTTTAATTTTAGTGTTTAGTCTAAATTTTTTACAGATAATAATGATCTTGAAATCCATGTAAAGACAAGTGCAAAGTAAATATTAATCCACTAGATTATTATGTTCTTTCCGTTGATTTGGGCTTCTAATTTATCCACATTGGTACCATAGGAGAGCACGCATTAGAACACAAAATTTTTGTAATCTTGCTATGTGCTTCTTGCTTTGTTGGTGACTGTGGTGGCTGTACAGTGTACAGAAGACCAGCGATTAAATGAAAATAAGATTACAAAAATTTAGCAAATGCTATTTTTTTTTACATCGAGAAAATTTGCATTAATTAAAAAGGGAATACAGCCTAATGCTAATGTTATTTTGTTATGTTTCTGGATGGACGTAATCTACCCATTGCCCTTTTCCCCCCTTGTCTCCCACTCTTTCCTCTCCACTTAATCAATTCTCTCTTGTGCAATGATTAATGATTCAACCATATTTATAAGTCTTAGCAACTTGCTATGTTCAACAGTAATGTATCCTCCGTTACACAAATTAGTGTGAGGTACACAAACAATCCGGTTTCAAGAAAGAATAGTGTTGTAATATTCCATTTGTTCTAAAAATAGTTCGAATACTTATGATTTGATTTTAGATAGATAAAATTCCTTTTATGTAGCTAAATGTCACGGATTGCACAGGGACTTGGGAAATAATCATCACATGACATAAGAACTCATATTGCTAAATTCTAGAGAGATATGAGCATGTATTTGATTTTTTTTCTATGTCTCACTTGCAAGTTCTATTGGTGTCTTCATGCAATGTTTAGAACACATTTATATTGAGGCCCTGTTCTTTTGGACTTATTTTTAGCAAAAATAAGTAAAAATAAGTTCATTTCAGCAAAAATAAGTTCAGTTCAGCAAAAAATAATAATAAGTTCAGTTCAAGCAAAAATAAGTAAAAATAAGTTCGGTTCAAAGAAAAATAAGTTCGGTTCAAAGAAAAATAAGTTCGGTTCAACCAAAATAAGTTCGGTTCAACAAAAAATAAGTTTAGTCTTGTCTAATGTTGTAATTATTATTTTTGTTTCCAATATTACTATTACTATTGTTATTATTATTATTATTATTAATATTATAATTAAAATAACTATGAATCTGAATTTTTTATTTTTTATTTTTTATTTTTTATTTTTTATTTATTAATTATTATTATTATTATTATTTATTATTTATTATTTATTATTATTATTTTTTTATTATTTATTATTATTTATTATTTATTATTATTTATTATTATTTATTATTATTATTATTATTATTATTATTATTATTGTAATTATTTATTATTATTATTATTTATTATTTATTATCTATTATTTATTATTATTATTATTATTTATTATTATTATTATTATTATTATTTTTTTTATTATTATTTTTTTTTATTATTTTTTATTATTTTTTATTATTTTTTATTATTTATTATTTTTTATTATTTATTATTTATTATTTTTTATTATTTATTATTTATTATTTATTATTTATTATTTATTATTATTATTTATTATTTATTATTTATTATTTATATTTATTATTTATTATTTATTATTACTATTATTTTTTATTAATTATTAATTATTAATTATTAATTATTTATTATTTTTTATTTTTAATTATTATTATTTATTATTTATTATTTTTTATTATTTATTTATTATTAATATTTATTATTATTTATTATTTATTATCTATTATCTATTATTTATTATTTATTATTTATTATTTATTATTTATTATTTATTATTTATTATTTATTATTTATTATTTATTATTATTATTTATTATTTATTATTATTTATTATTATTATTTATTATTCATTATTTTTTTTTTTTTTTTATTTTTATTATTATTATTATTTATTATTTATTATTATTAATATTATTTTTTATGATTTATTATTTATTATTTATTATTATTAATATTATTTATTATTATTTATTATTTATTATTATTTATTATTATTATTATTATTTATTATTTATTTATTTTTTTTTTATTATTATTATTATTATTTGTTACTTATTTATTATTTATTATTATTATTAATATTATTTATTATTATTTTTTATTTATTATTTGTTATATTATTTATTATTATTATTTATTATTTTTTATTTATTATTATTATTATTATTATTTATTATTTATTATTATAAAATAATAAAATAATAATAATAATAAGTATTGATAATATTATGTTAATATTTATTGATTATTATAATAATAAGTATTGATAATATTATGTTAATACAGTTTAGTTCAACAAAAATAAGTTCGGTTCAAAAAAAAATAAGTTCAGTTCAAAGAAAAATAAGTTCAGTTCGGCCAAAATAATTTCGGTTCGGCAAAAAAATAAGTTCGGTTCAGCCAAAATAAGTTCGGTTCAAAAAAAAATAAGTAAAAATAAGTTCAGGTTCAAGCAGAAATAAGTAAAAATAAGTTCAGTTCAAAAAAAAATAAGTTCAGTTCAGCCAAAATAAGTTCAAAAGAACAGGGCCTGAATATATATAAGGAAAATTTGCCAAAAAAAACCTTTTACGAGTTCATTTTTGCGAAAAAAAAACCTTATAAAGCATTTTTTGCAAAAACAAACCAAAATGTAAATTATTTTTGCAAGATGAAACCTAATATTATTTTCCGGTGTTGACCATAGAATTTCCAAGTTGTTGACCACCTCTAGCCACCACTACCAACACCTGCGCCCAGCCCCCCACCCACCCCCGCAGCCTCCCACTTCACCCCTAGCCCACCCCTACCACCTACACCCCACCCCACCCCCACCAAGAGCCCCAACCCTCCCTCCACCCCTCAGGCGGCGGGTTCCCACCCCCCTTCGCCCCTACCCTATCTCCTCTCCCTTCTCCCCTCCCTCACTCCTCCCCCTCTCCTCTCCCTTCGTCCACCCCCCACCGCCGCGCCACCCTGCCCCCCACCACTCGCAGCCCGCCCATCCCCCGGCAGCCTCCCCCTCCGCAACTCGGAAAATCCGAACCCACCACCATCACATGACCATAACACCATGAAACCCCCCACCACCACCACAAAACCCACTACCCACAACCACCACAAATGAAACGGAAACTACAAAAAATCGAAGAACGAAAAACCATTGTTTCGGGTGGCGCAATGGTGAGGGGGTTCCGGGTGGCGTAGCGGCTTGGGGGAATGGACGAAGGGAGAGGGAGAGGGGGGGAGGGGGAGGGAGAGGAGAGAGGGTAGGGGCCAAGGGGGGGGGGGGGGGTGCCGCCCGAGGGGGTGGAGGGAGGGTCAGGGCGCCGGTAGTGGCGGCTAGGTTTCATCTTGCAAAAATAATTTTTGATTTTGGTTTGTTTTCGCAAAAATGCTTTATAAGGTTTTTTTTTCGCAAAAATGAACTCGTAAAAGATTTTTTTGGCAAATTTTCCTATATATAAAGATTCACTTGGTTTATTATTTTGATTGACTCGACATGTAAATATATAAAACACACTGTTTGTTTGTTAATTAAACTTGCTCCATTTTTGAAGAAATATACACTTAAGGTAGACTCACACGTCATGATTAATGCAAGATTTTTTTTTTTGACAACGGGGAAAATTTGCATTAATTAAAAACTGGAGTACAACCTAAAGCTAATACAAGCAAACAGAAACAACCAAACTATAACAAGAGCTGTGGTAGCTCGTACAAACGTTATGAAAAAAACAACTAAATATTACGTGTCCAGTCCAAAAGCAACTTATCTTGAGCACCGACGGGTGAGGTTGGGTTGTATGTCTTGATGAAAAAGACCTGATACGAGAGGGAATCTGTTGTGATACGAAACTTTGACGATCTTCAAGGAGAGACTGCCGCACTACAGCTAGTAGACCCCAATGTCCACTAGGCACTAAATCCCAAGGTTCTTGAAATGAAACATCCTCCCCGGGATTCTACTCGATTCAACGAACAAAGAAGTCACGTCCTTTGGTGACTTCGACCCCAGCTTTCGAGGGTACTCGGAGTTTAGTCTCATTGACCGAAACCCGAAAGACGTGGAGGTCGAAACTTGCTCCAAATCAAATTGGAGGGCCTCCCACAAGATGCATTTTTTAAGTGTGATGACACCTGAAGCCATCACGAGAAATTGGGGCGAGTTAGATTGATGAACTTCGCCCCACTTATGGATCCGAAGATCCAACCTCACAATCCCAAATCTAGAAGAACGACGCACAACAGATCTGAATTGACAACCTCCTCTCATCTTGACCAACACTCGAAATTCTGAAGCGGCAAAAACCTCACGGCCAACTCCAGGATCATTGGCTCTATTCAACCGGTTTCCTAGATCGTTCTTTGTCATAGGAAACCAAGAACCTTGTACTGCCCACCGATCACTTCTAACAAACACCCAAGCACATTCAGACACAAAAAGGCAAGGGTTATTGGATCTGGAAGATACTGAATTAAAACTTAAACATAAAACGAACATTAAACAACCTAAAAACGCGAGTACGAATTCCATATTAGTACTCGGCCCAGACGGAATCCGGGGATGGGGAAGGGGAACTTGACCAAACGGGGGGAAAGGGGAGGGGAAATCGACCGACTAACACAAACCAGACCGACGGAAAACAGGGGAAAGGTGAGGGGAAATCGACCGACTCTAACATTAACCAGACCGACGGACAACAGGGGAAAGGGCAGGGGAACTCGACCGACTCTACATAAACAAGACTGACGGAATACTGTGCGAAAGGAGAACGAAAACTGAACCCAAATGGGAAACAGAAACAAAGAGCAGGGGAGGGGGAAGATGGGAAAACGAAGAACGGTGGAGGTGTAAGATTCGACACAGGGGAAGGGGAAGAAACTTGATGCTAGGACTAGCACGACGACGGCACGCCGACGACCAGCACGACGACGACTAGCAAACTAAAAGGGAAAAACGTAAAGGGAAAGGAAAAAAGGGGGGGAGGGGCTCGACGGCCACCTGGCCTAGGCGGTCGTCGAGCCCCTTAGGGTTCTGAAATTCGCTTAGGTTTCGCTGGGGAGGAGAAAGCGTTTGGGTATTGCGGCTAGGGTTACACAGGTTATTTTTGAGTTGACAATTTTACAATACCCAGAAAACGATTAATGCAAGATTAAAGAGAGTAATCCTTATTTAATATCATTAGTATTGTTAGAATTTAAAAATAAAGTAATAACTCATAATATTAAAAGCCTTCATAGTATTTCTGGGAGCAACTAAAATTTGATGCTTTCTCTCATATTTTCTGCACATATTATATTTGCACATTCTATAGTTTACTCATTTAAATATAATATGTCACAAATGTGCAAATATATTTGAGATCACAACACCTAAGAATTTGCACATCGTATTACTGATGAAGTTTCTCATGTTGTTGTCGAGTTGACCTAACAAGCTTGAAAATATAATAAAAGATTCAACTATGATGTAGGTAAAGGTCGTTACCGTTGGATTTGTTTGGTAGGGGACAGATCTCATTTTGGTTCCATATTGATCAAAAGTGCAAAAGACTGGATAAGAACAACGTGTGTGTTTTGAAATTGTCAATGTGGAGGCACCTATGTTACTTATATATTACCAATAAAAACATAGTAATCAAAATTCTTTATAAAATAATGTATGGTTGTATTGGTGTTTGCCCCCACCTCAAGTACTCAAAATTCTTATTTCTCCTTATCTTTTCTCTTCGTCTTTGTCCTGATTTTACGGCTACTCACACCTTGCACTGTTGCACATTCATCTTGCTTACTAGCTTGGATAATGGATATCCTTGGCCACAAATTTTCCCTTTATCAAAATCCTTTGCTTCATTAGCAACAAATGCACATTACTTGGTTGCTTATGTAGATTAACATTTTGACAAAATTTGTAATAGAGTGGCCCATCTTATTGCAAATTTGTCTCTCTTGGATGGATTGATGGAACATCACCCGAACGAGATTTCCTCCATTTGTCAATTTCGACAAGGTTTTTGTTGCTTAATACTCCCTCCGGTCTTCATTAGTTTACCCGTTTCTTTTGCACAAAGTTTTAGGAGAAATGATGTTGTGGGACATAGAAAGAAAGATAAACTATTATTTTATTGTAAAGTTGAATGTATGTGTGATGTACAGTAAGTGGTCCCATTCCAAAAATAGAAACAAAACAAATGGGTAAACTAATAAGGGACATCCCCAAAAGGAATACGGGTAAACTAATAAAGACCGGAGGGAGTATATGATAATATTTGCGTAAAAAAAACCAAAGTTTGTTAACAAAATAACAAGATGATGAAAGTAAACCTAAAATATTGTAATTGAACAATTTATATATGCTTAACATTGTAAGCTACCATTATTTTAATTTTATTCCAACGCAAAGCAATCAGTTTATAAGAATTTTTTTATAATATACTACTTCTATTAGATAGAAATGATTTTCCTCTTATAAATCGTATTTTTTCCACAATGTAGGGTCTAAGTATTCTTATTGAAAAAATCTCAATTATATGATAGAGATTTAATAATATCTATACGAAATTATATGATTCTTCATATTATATCATTATCTGTATTGTTGTCTCTTAATTATCCTACATACATATTATTGTGTATCTTCTAGTCATTATACTCATATCATAAAAAGGAGGTCAACCTATTCAATCTACAGTTTTTTCACCAGGTACCCCTGAGGTTTCACGAAATGCACCAGGTACCCTCGTTGTTCCAAAAATGCACCAGATGCCCTTGTGATTTGCATAAAATGCACCAAATACCCTTAATGACTAACGGTGTTAAGTTTCCGTTAGCTTTTAGGGTTAATTAACCCTTGAACCCTAATTAAACCCTAATTATTCCTAATTAACTAACTAAACCCTAACTTCTAACCCTATCCTAATATAACCCCCTTAACTTTAAACCATAACCTAACCTTAACCCCCTAACTTCAAACCCTAATCCCACCACCACCCAACCACCACCACCACCTCCCCTCCCCTTACCCCACCCCGCAGCTAGCCCACCACCCCCACCCCACCCACACCAATTCCTCCCCCTTGCCCCACGCACCCCCACAACACCCACCACCCCCACCCTACCCCACCCACCCCACCCACACAACCCACTCCCCGTCGATTCCCCCACCCCACCCCACCCCACCCCTCGCAGTAGCCTCTACCCCCGTCCCCACACCCCCGTCGATTCCCCCTCCCCCGTTGATTTCCGTCAAATCCCCCCACCCCCGTTAATTCCCGTCGACTCCCCCACCCCCGTCGAATTCCCCCACCCTCGTTCCTTCACCCCCGTTGACTTCTATCGAATCCCCCCCACCCGCGTCGTTTTCAGTCAAATCCCTCCACCCGCGTCGATTTCAACCAATCGACCCCACCGCCGCAGGGGGAATGGGAATTCTCGTTGTGTCATGTGTGTTTTTGACGGAGGAAGAGGGAGTTCGACGGGGTGGGGGGAGGTGGGGGGTGCCATGGGATGGTGGGGGAGGTTGGAGGGGGTCAGCTACGGGGGGTAGGGGAGAGGGGGTGGTGAGAGAGAGGCCTGCTACTGGGGTGGGGAAGGAAGGTCTGGTGTCAAAGGGGGGGAGGAGGGTCAGGGGTGGTGGGGGGGGAGGTTAGGAGGTTAATCTTAGGGTAAGCGTTTAGGGTTATGGTTCATGGTTAGGGTTTAGGTTAGAGTAAAGGGTTAGGGTTTAGGGTTAGGGGTTAATAATGGCAAAATGGTAAATAAAGCTAACGGAGACTTAACACCGTTAGTCATTAAGGGTATTTGGTGCATTTTATGTAAATTACAAGGGCATCTGGTGCATTTTTGGAACAACGAGGGTACCTGGTGCATTTCGTGAAACCTCAGGGGTACCTGGTGAAAAAACCGTTCAATCTAATTAACAATCATCTTCAGAGCTCCTTAATGAAATCGGCATAACTAAATTATCAAAAAAGATCATCTTCACAGCTCTTCTTTTCTCATCATTACATACATCTAGCATATTATCCTAAGTTGTGTCCCATATATTAAGAGAAACATATTTTTGAATCAATACATATTACCTAAGTTATTTTTCACTTAGAAACCATGTATCTAAACTTATTATATCTATGAATTGAGTTTTAGTAAATCTTATTAGAACTAGCCTGAACTTATCTTGACTTAGAATACTTATAAACTAAAGGAAAATTTCCACAGGTACCCCTTAGGTTTGACGTAATTCTCAAATGGCTCCTTACATTTGGAGAATTTCACAGATACCCCTGGACTTTGAGTTTGTGTTTAAAATACCCTTACTATTCATGGAATCTTAACGCTGTTAGGTTTTCCCCTCTCTCCCCCCCCAATTGTCTCCCTATCCTCCCACCATCCTCCATTGATGAACCTCCAAGTTTTCTCTCTCCTCCTATCATCCTCCATTTGTGACATTCTAAACCTCAGAATTTTCTCTCTCTCCTCCCACTATCCTCCATTATTATTTTTCTTGAATTATCGGGTAGTTTGTTAAATTAACAAAATAAAATCAAATTTAGGTTGTTAAATTAATTCAAAAATCCTGTCCATAATTTTTGGATTTTTCAGAACTTAATTAATCTCCTTAATGTATAAACAATTGTTGCACAAAAATTCGTTCAAAGCCAATGGCGGGCCAAATTCGGTAAATCCAGGCGACATAAGATAGTGTAGATAGGCGGCGAAGGTCGAGAGAACTGCGGTGGCTGGGCTTCGGCTTGCTGGTTGCGGCTCGGGTCGTGCATTGGCAGCGACTGCTGCTGGTTGCTGCTTGCAGCGACCGCCTGCCGTTGATGTTGGTTGTTGCCGCTGCTGAGGACGCGTGCTGACAGCCCTTCATGGTTGTTGGGCTTCGGCCTTATGTTACATTGAAGATGACTGCTGGTGGCTGCTGCTTGCAGCCACTGCCGGCGGTTGATGCTGGTGAATGCTGGCTAGAATTTGGGCAGAGCTGCCCAACAACAAAACTTCCTGCTTGGATGCTATAGGTTCATCAAATGGAGGCTGGTGGGAGGAGAGAGAGAAAATTCGGGAAAGAGAGAGGAAAACCTAACGGCGTTAGGGTTCCGTCGATAGTAAGGGTATCTTGAGCACAAACTCAAAGTTCAGGGGTATATGAGGAATTCCCCAAATGTGAGGGCCAATTTGAGAATTACGTCAAACATCAGGAGTAAGGAAGCAGGTGGGGCGGGTCAAACAGGAAGCCCGCCCCATCCCCACCCCAGTGGGACGGGGATGGTTCCCGATTTGGTGGGTGGTGGGGCGGGGATGGGGATAAAAACCATACCCGCCTTGGGGATGGGGGTGGTTTTTAAGTTATACCCCCCACATCCCGCCCCGACCCGCCAATATCCACCTCGCCCCGCCAATACCGCCCGACCTTCCCCATCTTTAAATAAGTTTGAGTTAAAAGTCAAAAATATCAAAAAGCCAATGGGCCTTTACATTATTTTTGGGTCATTTCATTATTTATGTATTTTTTAGGCCTTTTATATTTATCAATTTCAAAAATATTGTACATGTTTCTTTCCTTTCAAGGTGGGTCTGAGGTGGGGATTTGGAAGGTGGTGGGGCTGGGAAAATGGGGATTAGGCGGTATGGATACCCACGCGAGTGGTGGGGCGGGGATGATTTTATGTTCATACCCGTCGAGGCGGGGATGTGGATAGCCTTTGTAACCACCATGGGGATGGGGATGGGGATGGGGATGAGGATTATATTTATAAGTGGGGATGGGGATGGGAATGGGAAGAACAAAATCTGCCCCGCCCTGCCTCAATTGCATCCCTACTCAGAAGTATCTGAGGAATTTTCCTTAAACTAAAGTCATCTCAACTGATTTTTGTTTATTTGCCCAAACTACGACATTGACACATTATTCGAGTCCAACTTTATTTTCAGACTAGAATTCTATAATGGAGGGAATTACATGTCCAATTTTAAAGGTCTGACAAGTTAATGTGAGCCTCTAACACAGTCTTAAATCTTACCCAAAACTCCTCTTTAAGTCTTTATGGAGAACTTATCCAAAGACTGACTCATGCAGATGCTTGAGAAAAAGAACACAGACACCTGCATGAAAAGAGTCAGTAAAAAGCTGAGTTCTATAAAAGAATAGGACAGTATAAATGTATAATACTCCTAAAACTTACCTGAAATAGTCTTTTATAGGTAACTGGGCCTTGAAGCGTTACATATTTGGCTCCTCATTTAGCAAATACTGTAGCAATTAGCAGCCGTGAAAAATTATTTCGATCATTAATTTGATCTCAAACTAAAGTCTAGACATACGAATTATGTCCTTTTGTATTTGAGGTGATTTTGATAAACGAGAAGTTATGCAAGATATGTTTGATAATAATTTAATGATGAAACTAAACTATGACCATTTATATTTATCAAGCAATTGTTTGCATTTGGGGGGAGATTTTGTATGTTATAATATGACACTAGTTATTAGGATCGGGCTACGCCACGGTGATGAAAATTTTCATTTATTAACGTTATACTTTAAAGATGATAACACTAAATGTTATTTGATTTAGTGGTTAAGACTTTAAGATATGTTCTTGGCGCCCTGGATCAAATCTTATACTACGCAATTTCTATTTTTTTTTTATTGTTGTGGATTACATGGAGTAAAATTCCCTTAGTGAAAGCGTCACGTGACACCGTTCCTCGTTTAGACACGCCTTTTAATATATTAAGATATATCAGTAGAACATGGCTTGTTTTTTTTGTTTACTTTTTGTGGTTATTGCTGCTAATGTAATTGAAATAAAAAAGGGTTTATCTTGAGTTGGGTGATATGAAATGAATGTAACTTCATGGACATATCAAGAATCTAATTATTGGATATACTTTGTCCTTTGATGTCATTTTATACATTTCGTTCGGTCCTCTAATTTGGAAAATGTATGTCTACACAACTTGTCAAACGATATTTAAGATCAGTTTGATGAATGTCCTATTCCTAAGTCCTAACAACCCTAATGGTAAAATTACACGACTAATTCATTTATGGGAGGGTATTTTCATAGTAATCCTAACTATATTGATTATATTAGAATAACTTTAACTTTTAAAGGTATTTTCTATAAATTAGTGATCAATTACATATCTCACTAACTTTTATTTTTCTTTTCAAAAAGTTATTCCCTCCTCTTGACCTCTCTCTTATAGTTAGTTATTTGACCTTCTCGATTCGTTCTCTTGAGGTTACTAACTTCCTATTAAATTTTAAGAAAATACCCTTGTAATTGAAATTATTATGGAATAACCAATGATTTATATATTTTTTTAAAAATAACCAATGATATATAAAATGATTCTCCATGCTTATATAAAATGATTCTCCATGCTTATATTTACGTAAATTTTCTGATTAAAAATTAGTAAGTCTTATGTAAGGCGTTATAATAAAGTTTTTGTAAGATCACTTCACTTTTCGCCTCAAAAATGTTACTTTACTATTTAAGTTACATGAGTTACTTTTAGACAAATGGTCACATTTATCTTAGTCATTCAAAGTAAAAATGGTACATAAAAGCAAAAAATTATCTCCAACTTACTGTAAATTATCGTAAGACGGTTTTTTTAATTTTATAAATAAAAATATTCCCCAAAGACATAGATGGAAAATTTATCTAAAATATTCCTGAGGATAAGGAACACATGTTTATTAAATTAAATTCCTGAGCAAAAGATGCATAATTTCTGCAGTAAAATGTTTGTGATATGTAGTCACTTTTTGAGGCAAAAACATGTAAAAAATAGGGGAAAATAAAGAACCCAAAAACCTAAACCCTAAAGGAAAAAAGAAATAAAAAAAGTAAATATACTATAATGGGTGACTCAGCTACGAGTGTCTTCAAATTTGACCTTATCCATCTTCTTGTAAATTGGGCAAATCCCGGACAATTTCAAACCATATGGAATTGATAATGACAAGGCTCAAGATAAAGAAAAAAAGTGTAGAGTATGAATAAGACATTCATTTTTATTTTTATTTTTTTATAAAAAAAAACCAAATTTAAATTAGAAGATAAAAATGAATGCCCAACTCAGCAATATTTATATACCTTATCAAAATGAACATGTAGCTAATCCCCAATCCATGCCTTCATATTTATCCATAAAATATTCTATCTTTTTAAGAATTATTTTATTTTATTTATATCAAAAATGTCACACTATATAAATACTAAGCAGCATGTTTGTGCAACAACCAAATGAGATAGATAGATATCTTTTGCTGAAACTTGAAGTTATAATAACCAAAAAAAAAAAACGAACATGGGAAAAGAAGCAAACAGAAACTTTCAAATGTTTTTAACACCTGAGGAACTAATTGAAGCAAAAAATTATGAGCAAAGTTGTTTCAAGATAACAGAGAAAAGCATTAGTGATAATAACAAAAGTTGTGATTCTTCTACATCTGTTGATTCTACAAAAGAGGGTTCAAATTCATCTATCATTAGTTTTTCATCATCAGATTTAATGGAGGATGCAACTTCTTCTAGTTCTTCATCTTCATCTTCATCTTCAAATGGACCTTTATATCAGTTGTCAGATCTCATGGATCAACTGCCTATCAAGTAAGTAAAGTTTAAGGCTTTCACAAATCACACTTATTCTTTGTTTATTTTTTTGTACAAACATAAAAGATGGGTTTTGGTTAAAAAAATTTAGTATTAAATGGGTTTTTTTTTCTGCACTTCCTAACCCCCTTAAAAAAGAAAGTTTTGTTACATAATTTACTATTACTATATGAGATGGGTTTTGGTTTGAGGTGCAATTTCTTCACCTTAGTAATAAGATGTACGGTTAATTTTGTCATAGTAGATGTATTATATATGTATACACGTAAGTATAACGTGAGATAAGGGGCTGATCATGTTTAA